>QLNU02015360.1:53870319-53900967 GCA_006491805.2 Dysdera silvatica
CGACCATAATTTTAAAATATTATTATATTTATTAGTATAAACCAGGATTATTTTAATCTTCGATGGCTATCTAAGTATTCTTCTGCATAAATAACCGGCTAGCTATTAAATTCTATGCTTAAAATGCTTTCAGTATAACGTGAAACAAAATCCTTAATAAACTGACAAATTCTAATACATTTGGAACATTAACTGTTATTAAATTTCAGGCTTGGTTTTAGTGGCTTGTGATTACAGATTTCTCCCACTTCAGTTAAAGATGGGCGGTGCTCGCCAATTTTCCTTAAAAGATAAGTATATGAAGAGTTTATTTTGAAAACGTCTATAGGCCTATTATAACACATAGAGTGAGAAGCGCCCAGAGCCCGCAATGTTTATAATCCCCACTCTCCATACCCGAATTTTGTCCATCCGCCCTCTCAAAAGTAACTAAAAATTGCGGAGAATATGGGACGGGAGACATTTATGGTTGTCTTATGAGCATTATTATAAGCGAAAACAACCACATTTTTATTTCAATATATTATTACCCTTCTTAGAGCTAACACAATTGTCAAATAATGGTCAACACACAAAGCCTTCGGGGAGATTGTGTTTTTTTCATGGGAAATTTTTTTTTACTCATAATTAAATTCCCGCGAAAAAAAACCACAAACATTCGCCCTGAAAGCTTTGTGTGTTGACCATTATTTGGCAATTGTGTTAGCCCTGAGAAGGGTAATAATATCTTACAACCTTACATACGGGGGAAACGGAGCGTTGTTCTTGTCCTCATTGGCCTAGCGGTTAAGGCATTCCGGGCCCAATGGAGGGACCCTAGTTCGACTCTAGGACGGAAACGATGTCTCTTTTTCTCCTATACTAAAAACAGCTCTAGATTTAGCTTAAACGTTGGTGTCAAAATTATTATTCATGATATTTTTATTAGCAAATTTATTTTATTGGATGTTGACATTTCTTTCCGATGTTTGCGGTAGAAAAAGGGGAATTTGTTTCACTGAATTTTTAAGAATTTCAAATTAAAGCAAAAAGAGGAGATGCAACTGCTCGGGAATTGTAGATCAACAGAATTCTGGGGTTAATAAATTGCAATTAAAAAAAGTTTGACGCTTTTTAAAATTTTGAACTCCTAAAAATGTGTTGCCATGGCACTTGCTCCCCTTGTCCCATGAGCACCTGGGGCCAATGCTTAGGGCAAATGTATTGCCCCAGGCACTTGCCCCAAGTGCTCATTTATAAATCCGAGCTCACACATATCCAAAAATGCGCAAAAACTTCTACACTAAACTAACAGGCTAAAAGGGTAACTACACGACATTTTTGAATTAGTATTAAAATAACATTAAACGAACTTCATATTTTCCTTCTTGCAGTAAAACCTTTCTTAACGGATACCCTTCAGATACGGTCATCTTGTTTTTATAACCTGAGAACATTTCCCAGCAAAAACTCTTTCACAATACCATCCCCTTATTTTTTAATCGCCCCTCTTTTATGTACAAATTTTTTCGTCTAGTGAATGTACGCTGATGAAGGGTTTTACTGTATCAGCAAATAGCTTTCATTGTCCACTGATGCACCCATAGTCGCATTTCCGGCAATCTCTTCATAAAATGATGAAATATTTAAATATGTAGCCCAAGTTAAAGTTTAAGAGAATAGAAACTCACATCTTAATCAATAAATAAAAAAAAATAGTCCATTATTATCGTTATCTACAAAATCTTTTTTTATCGCTATAGAAATACTTCAGTAAATCGAAGTAGTCTTTAAAATATTCTAGTAAATAATTCAGTTATGAAGAGTATTGAAGCTAGTATATGCTCGCTCACGAAACTTACTTTATATAAAATAAACTCATTCTAAATTATTCAAAAGTCTACTTCATTCCTCAGCGCTCACTTATAGGCAGACAGATTCTTGAAGTGTTTTAACAGTAGAAATTTGCCATTAATCAGGATGGAATCCAGACTGCCTGATGATAAATAGAAATTCTTCTAACACATCACTGTTGAGTAGAACCTGCTTAAGGGGAAAATGTATTCTTTAGAATTATACTCAAGAATTTGAATTTAAAGTCAGAGCTTTGCTGGTTAGATCCTGTTATTTGATCAAGTAAGATTATTTCCGCACTTTAATAAATTATTCATAAAATATTCAGAATTTATCAAGAGCCTCGTCTATAATATTTCTTTCCTTCGAAACGTATGGTGAAAATAAGTAAAGGTAATATTTTTCCGCTCAAAAGCGAATCCCTATGTCCTTCTAAACACGTTCATATAATATATAGAACAATTGATATCATTCCAGACCTTTAAAACTTCTTAAAATGAGATAGAATTAGATATTAAAAAATTAATTCAATATCGAAATATTCTTTGACAACTTCCCAATGTTCACTATGGTAATAGTCAAGTATGGTTATAATTTCTTGGGCGGTTCAAGTGACGTTACGTCGAATGATGTAAAGTAGCCTGAAAGTATTAAATAAAATTAGTACGTCAGTACTTTGTTGCTAGTACGGCTATATATGCGAGAATCCTGTAAATGAGTATTCTACAAATAACATTATCTGAGCATCTTATGAAATTAAGCCATTTCTAAAATACAAATCTCCCACTTTCTCCCACTCATTTCTTTTTGATATCATTAATTAAGTTTAATCTACAGGAAGATAATGTGTTGTGATTATTGAAAGAATGTTTTCCTTAGGGTTAACATGACCTGAACCGGAGTTCTTCCTGTTTGGAGGCCATTGAAATCAAAATCGCAAACACTATACTGTACTGTATCACTGGTTCGGCTAATCACGAGCTAACGATGCATTTTTACCGCAGTCGGAAACAGATACGTCGTCGGGTAACAAAGTATCCGAGAAAAAAATGAAAGACACCATATAAAGCAGGCTGCAGCTGAAAAATATAAATAAAGAGAAGAATAAAAAATGTGAAGGGATTCTTTCTTACGCATGTGTGCGTGGCAACAATTAAAGATGGTGTGGCAGACGAGGTATGTGGCACATATGTGTCCTTAAAATCTGGCAGTCTGCCGTGGCTGAACCTTAGGGCTCGTTTCTCAAGCCACATGAGGAAAACGAAGCAAACGAAAAGCTATAACTGAATAAGAGTGGTTAAACTTTACTTCAGCAATCCATTGTCTGGTGAGAAATGTGCTGCTCCTCGGGAAATTCTTTTCCATTGTGGCGACTAAGAAGTTTCCCGGGACAAACAGCGCTACCATGACCCCGTTTGTAGGCTATTTTTCAACACCAAAACAAGATCAGGACGCGGTTTCCGAATTTCAGCTGGCAATTAATGTTTCGTTACTTTAAATAAGGCTTGTACTTTGTAAAAGGAAAAGGAACAATAAAATGGGATTTACCATTTTGAAAACAAGATTTAATTTTAGAGTGAGAAAAGATTGCGAGTGTTTACCTGTAAGATGGGGTCAGTTGGTTTATTGTTGAAGTAAATATATGTGGTAACACGTTTTTCGTTTTACAGAATGAAGAATTCCCCGTCTGGAAAATAACTTTACATTTTCAAGGTACACTTTTATAGCGCTAATGTTGTTGTAATGTGTAAATTTTCTATCGCAAATCTAGGGCAGTAAATAATGTATGTATTCGATGTATTCTATGCTGGACAATTCGATGTGGAGATATGTTGGCAAATCTCTCTCTCACTCCGGATTTGAAACTATGATTTTTAATGCGTTGGTCAGTCAAAAAGTTAATTGCATTCTTTGAAAAAACAAAACAGGGTCGAAATCATAGAACAATGTTTTACATGCACTTTAATGCATGTAAATCATAGAACAATGTTTTACACTCCTTAAAGTGCCATACAAAAGCAACTTGCCGACGTAATCTCCTTTATTCAAACATTGATCGAGGCGTGACACAAGTTTTTCTGTGGTTTGTGCGCGGAATTACCGTCCAACATGCGATAACCATTATTGGGTTGCAATTTCTACATGCTCATGAGGGATATCGTCACTTTGCAAGTTTTTATTTCATGAGGCCAAAGATTTGGAAGTCATATGATACAAGATCTGCGCTATAAAGGTGGGAGGCCCCACACTTCCCACTTAAACTTTTACAAAACCTGTCTCGTTAGGTTCGTCGCATGTGGTCTCGCATTATCATGCTGGAGCACATTACCTTTTATAATTTAATTAGGCGTCGATCTTCCCGTAAATTTTACAAAATGGTGATTTACCAAAAGATGATTACTGTACACACTTCCAATTTGGACGCCATCTGCAGCTACGGAAGCAGGTTTACGACTGATTAACGAGCGAACTAAAGCTAACGCATCAAAACCGCTACTACAGCTTCCTCAGATAAATGTCTGCAATGTTTGCACAAAGTTTCAACGAAATATCTCTTTTCCCCCAGATTTTGACTGTGGAGGGCAACAAACTTTTTAACTCACTCTCGTATAATTCAGAATTCAAGTTTATCTTTATTAACTGTATTACATGAAGCGTTTCAATATTTTACCGTGGCATGTTTAAAGCTACCCAGACTTATTCAAATTTCAACGTGATCCTAGTGTATGAACCGTCTGGAAAATTTTACGAAGTGGTTAAAGAAAATATTAAACTAATGGCCGCATTTCTGTTTAAGGGATGTCCTTCAAATATCATATTTTGACATTTGTTGAATACATTGAGTTGAGCAAAGTAACAAATTAGAGAACATGAATTTCTTTCTACTAATAAGAATTAAGCTTTTCCGGAGTTTTAGAAAAGAGAATGGAAAAACTCGCACGAAGATATCTAAAAGATGAGGAAAATAAATTCCCTGTCTTCTGGCCGATAATTGCTCGGGGACGAAGGAATATCAACTCAACATTATATAAAACCTTAAGAAAACCTTGTTGTTCATGGACACCAGTTGGCTCTCCATAACTCTAAAACTGAAACCACAAAATTTACTTATTATTGGACCTCTACATAAGCATATCATTGTGTCCCTTTTATGTTCAAACATATGCTATTTAACTGAGAAATCAACTCGAGTTCTTAAAACAGCTTTGATATAGGCCCCCATATTTTACCATGTATACATAGAATTCAAATGTTGGACTGGAATATAGTAAATGATGCCCAATTTTTCAATACTACTATTTTCAGAACCTCCCGAATACTGAGAAATTGCTTTATTTAATTCACTCTTTTGATTCCGATGCTTAATTCGTATGGATACAAATTGAAAAGGGTACTTCTTTATGTGTATGTACGTATGGGTACTTCTTATGTATTTCTGATTTTGTGATTGAAGTATGTGTGTAATTACTGCAGTTATTTTTCTTCAGCCAACATACTATTTAAAAATTAATTACAATAATTTTTTCATTTCTAAAGCTTCCATCAGAATATCTATGAGCAATCTAAGGTGCATATAATAATTCTACCTGACGAAATCCGCGAATACTCTCTGCCCAAACCATGTCTTGACAAAATAAAGACGACAATCACACAAACGTTGATCAAAAATTAAAAAAAATCGTTTTATCAAAAATGAACACGCAGTTACATGATTTTAAATCAAAATTAAAGAGAAGAGAATTATCTGAAAATAAAATCACAGGTATGAAATTCATTCATTATGACTATTTGCTATGTGTATGCTCCTAAATTAATTGGAACATCTAGAGAATCATCAGTTTATAAGAACCGATCCACTCTTCGTCAAAAGGGTCCCATACTATAAACTATATTGTTATTTTATGCAATATTTTAAATGTTTCCGTTAATAAAATCATACCTTCTGCAAAATACACAATAAATGCAGAATTTTTATGAAGCTGTATTTGATATTACTGGTACTGCAATTGTCCATTGCGAGAGAGATTGGAGGAGGGACCTTTCGCAACCCTTAAATATACCCACATACAATGTTTATTTTAACTTTACTGGCCTAGAGCGAAATCAATTCTTTTGTACCTCATTAAAATCCTCTCTAAACGTCGACCGAAGCAAACCGAGGCACTGCGCCTTCTTGATAAGAAGCTGCGTTTGAACAAAGGAATGACAGCAATTTCTGGAATTCTTCGCGATCAATGTTCATCGCATTTGCTGGCTTACAATTAGCATACGAATAAATAAAAAATTAGCAAAACCAATTAAAGGTTGCCATCGCAACTCAAAATTTACCTTCATGGTGAAGTAAAACGACGCCGTTTTGTAACAATAGTCACAGAGATGATTTCTCGAGAATTATTTGGTTTTGTACCGTTTGGCGAAAATGATGAAAAGTCATCTTTTTCAAAAGTCGATTTTATTTATAATGTCTGTTGCCATCATTTATTAATAGAAGGTACTTAAGCGTCAGTTTCATGCTGATCAATTTAAAAAATCTATTGAGTTTATGAATCATACGTATCTCCCTGAATTTCAAAGTACTACAGTAATCTCTTTCAGTAACGTAATTCTAATTAATGCCATTTTATGTATAACGGCTTTTTTTTCCATCGCTGGAAAGTCTTTAATGAAAGAAATTAGTCTATACATATATATATGAAAGAGATTACTATATTTATATAAAAGACATTACTATATTTATATAAAAGAGATTTCTATATTTATATGAAAGATATTACTATATTTATATTTTTAACTTAAGAATGAATTTAATTTTTAATGTTATAATTGTATCGTAGAGAAAAATGTTCTTTTCTTTTAAAAAGTATTCATAGTTGTTGTTCAGATTATTTATCATCTATCATTACTAAAGCTATTTACACTTATTCATAAAATATGGGTATTCATAGATGCACTATTACCTGTTTCTCACTACTCAAGCGGTATGTTGCGTCTGAAATAAGCCACTCTATAATGTTTCGAATGTAAAAATCCCAAAACAGTTTCAACACCCACATTCAAACGTAGCGATTAATTTGGTAGCTCCAGTAGCCGAGAAATAAAGCTAAGAGATTCTATACCTCGGTACATGATTAACTTTTTTTATCTCAAAGAAAACTACCACCACTTCATCTCGTTTTCGATGAAATTGATGCGTTTCGTATTTTATAGCTGCGAGTTATTTTAATATTTTCCCTGGCTATTACTTTCTAAAAGATTGCAAACTTAGACGTTTATTCTTAATCGGCTTCGAAACCAACCCTCCCTATATCTGGGTTTTTCGATTAACGAACAAATGATCTTTCCCCGATCTTCCGACCCTCCTGCGTCATCAACTGCCTCCGGCACTGCGGAAAATTATGAATGTTTTTTTTATAATTCGGTCGCGGCGATCAATCAAGATAAGAAAAAAAAATCATTTGTCAAATATTAGCAGTTTCCACTGTGATAACCCTTTTCCGAAGCATAAATCAAACCCCGCGTTATAGCCTAAGCGATATTTCAGAAAAATTTTACGAAGTACCGTACCACGTCTAAATTTCAAGTTTTTTATCGATTGCGTTTGAGGTTGGGCCATAGTAGAGAAAGAAAAAGCTTAGTCACTGGCCTGTGCAATACGATTTTCAGAAATATACCCTTTGGACATCATATACTATATAACGATACCGTTTGAAAGCTCAGATTGCAAAAACTGCGTTGCAGTAAACGGAACGAGCTTGGACTGTATGAGGCATCTAAAACAGCCATCGATTTAAGCACATATATGAATAAGCTTGCGCGATATTGAAATTTACTGTGGGCTATTGAATATCACGACGCGGAAAGAATGAGGCAAGAAGCGTTGCAAATGTAGTATCATAAAATAAGGGTTTTTTTTTCGAATTGTATTCTGAAAAGCATTCTTTAGAATCTATTTTAAAATCCGTAATTTAATTTTCATGATTGAATATTCATGATCGAATATTCATGATTGAATATTCATGATCGAATATTCATGATTGAATATTCATGATCGAATATTCATGACTGAATATTCATGATCGAATATTCATGATTGAATATTCATGATTGAATATTCATGATTGAATAACCATGATTACAGAATGATGTGAGTTTTTAGGCTGTCTTTTAAAGAGTGGTTTATGTTGCTTGTCTGCCGTTTGAAATAAAATGACCTATATAAAATTTTATCGTCACGGCAGATAATGAAACCCTTTCTTAGCTGTGCGTTGTATTCCAATATACATCTTGTTATCTTGTTAATATGTTATACTTGTATAACTAGAAATATAACCACATGTTGCTTTTATTGGTCTTAATAAGTTACTTCTATTGGTCTTTATGGTTCCATAGTTACTTGCGGTAGCGCTTGCGCATTAATTAATGTTTCTTAGGAAGGTTTTCGGGCTTAACAGTGTAGATTAGCTTAACATGAACTTAAAGATACGAAACAACTCCCATTAATTGCAAAATTCGTTTTTTTTTTTCGTGTTTTTACGGCGCAAGGATAGCAAATATCCTGCTAAGCTGGGATCTACAGTTTTCCCAGAAGTTCGAAACTCTACTGCTAAGAGAACCAAAAATCATACTACGGTAAATTTTTTGTCCGTATTTTTACGGTACAAGTACAGCAAATGTCCTGCTAAGCCGGGACTTACAGTTTTTCGAGAAGTTCGAATCTCGACCGCTAAGAGAACCAAACCCCAGACTAAGGTAGATAGATAAACGGAACGCATTCCATGATACCATTGGGAGTCGAACACGGGTTAATAGGTCGATAGCTGACTGCTTTGCCATCACGCCTTTGTAAGGCACTGAACCTATATTTCTCTGAGGAATTCGAACTTCATAAAGCCTAGTGAACCAACACCCGGCCTGCATCGAGTTGGAAAGCGTTCGTGTTTTTTTCACGGTTGGAAATCAGAATCGGATTAACCGCACGCTAGATGAATGCATTAACACTACGACACCGTAAATCTAGCGAAATTCATGAGATTATAGTCATTAATATTGTATTAAATCAGCGAACCTTAATTGGTAACAGAATATCAAAAGTTTATAACTACATCGTCTGCCGAAAACCACAAAACTTTAAAGAAAGCTCATTGCGTCAATGGCTTTTGACAAAATATATTGTATTTTTAAAAATAAATTTTAAGCACTCGTCTGAATGTTATTTTAATATAAATGTCTGTTGAAAAACGAGTCTTTTTACATTAAATTCATACGTGACGCTTAAGTTTAATCGGACTTCAGGCTTTCGAAATTATAGCACAGGGTGCTTATTTGAGAGTGTATTTTTTTTTGCAACCATATTATTTGCATTGTATTATTGTTATTTATTTTAAATAACATTTTTTCGTGGTTCCAACTCACGAGGAAAAATTCCCTGACTTTCCGGGAAAATTCCCTGGCCAATCAGCGGCAACTTTTAACTAAATTTTGGGAAAATGGCTTCACGTTCATGTAAGATTTAACTATTCAAAACAGAAGTTATGAAGGTTTCCCCTGACTTTTCCAGGTTTGACCAAAAAAACCACGGTTTTTCCTTATTTTCCCTGACTTTTAGGGGCGATTACAAATTCCCTAACTTTTCCAGGTTTGGCCAAAAACTCTCGGGTTTTCCTGACTTTTCGTGACTTTTAGGGACGATTACAAATTCTCTGAAAATTCCAGGTTTTTCAGGTTCTCCAGATGCATGAGAACCCTACTTTTTGTGCATTTATTTTATCCGAAATTGCATATGTCCCCCTAAACTAAAAAAAAAAACCACCAGAAAGGCGTGGCTTGTATATCAAAGAAAAAATAATGCTTATTATTACTATTATTATTATATACTTATCTAATTTTTTAACGAAAACCCCTGGCGTACCAAAAATCGCAATATGATAAAAACAACTTGGTCCAGATTTAATAAAATTTAACATCGAAACAAGGCACGTGGATCTCGCGGACCCCTGATACGGTCCCGCGGACTCCTGAGTTCCGCGGACTAAGAAGTGGGAAGTAATATCAGCGTAATGCCAAGAATAGTGTGGGTAAATCTAGGTTGCGAGTGGAGGATAAACATCACTAATATGAAAACTGAATGTCGGAAAATACACTGCGTATGTTATTTACCACATAACATCAGCTCGCAAAATACATGCCAAGTGTCGATGATGACGCTGTTCGATTTCCCATTTTCCTTTGATTAGCCTGGCACTGCTGAGATTTCATTGGCCTCAATCTCGAGCCATCTTTTTAAGGTTTTACGACAACAGCGCGTTTAAGGTTTCTTTCCCCTAAGCTCATTTGATGGGAAATGTTTTCGAGAAAAAAGCACCATTGGGGATAATTTACTGGAGAACATCAACCCAGAAAGAACATCGTAAAGATCTTGGCTGTGCCCTCTTAGAAATGACTTAGACACATTGTGTCTTTCTCACTATGTGGTCGTTTATCGGAGGGAACAAAAAAACCTAAAAATTAGGGGTAGATGAAGAAGAACATCCACAGGGCATCGGAAGAACGTCATTTCCCAACGTGGAAGAATCGATCTAAAAGCCAGTCGTTCCTCGTTCGCCAAATACCACCGCATACTGCCTCTTTATGTCCAAGATTAATGGGCAACCAAAGTGCAGACAGCAGGTTTCTGGTAAATTTATAGTTCTTAGCCGCCATTACTCATTTTGTGGAAGCTTATTCGTTCTTTTGTAGATTTTTCGGGACCCAAATGTTGTTTTTTGACAGTGGTTTTTGTAGATAGGTCTATCTTAGATTGTCCAAAGATCATTTTTTGGAACTTTGCATGAATTCTGGCCCATGGGTTCAGTAAACACCTATAGGACAATATTTGTATCTGTGCCAAAACTGGTTTTTTAATCTCAATGTTTTGAAAAATTGCACCATTTAGAAATTTTAGCAAGAGCAACACCCATCTCTTATTATATATAATTATAAATGTGTTTAAGTAGTTAAGATTATCTCTATTTTATATATCGACAAGAACGCTTTTTACATAAAAATGACAAAATGTGATATTATAAAAAAAAACGTACGTATTAATGTTATATGATTACAAAATTAAAATATGGTATAATATAAAATACATAAATATTATTTATTACTTAATATAACATATGAATAATATAAATTTCATGCACATTCTTGGATATTTGGATGTATGTTAATATGTTACATTTTCATACGTGCAATGAACTCACGATTTTTACGAAACTCCAATTTCCGAACTACACGTTTTTACAAACTACTGCGTTAATAGCGACCAGTATTACATAGAAGAAATAGTAATTTCCATATGCGAACTTCGTTACATATTTTTTGGGTGGGGTTCGTATGCTTTCGTATATTCAAGTATTCACTGTATCTTGAAATTTAAAGAATCTAAATCAAGCAGTCATATAATACAAAAAAAGTAGTTCAAGTGTCAAAATGAAGACTGCTAATTGGTGTGAATTTTGATACGTACTGTGCATTCACACTCAGTTGGCGTGTGATACCGTTAGCAGACGGGTTAGTCCATTGCAGTTTAGGGAAGGGCGTCTTGCCGAAACTGGTTTTTCGCGCGGGAAAAACCAGTTCCTCCAAGACGGCCTTCCCTAAACTGCAATGGACTAACCCGTCTGCTAACGGTATCACGCGCCAACTGAGCGCTAATGCACAGTACATTCCACTTTACTTGACATAAAATGAATGAACTTATTAATTTGTCTAAAATAAAAAGTCTTAAATTACTAATTTAATTAAAAGTATCAGTTCAATTATAAACCAGAAAAGTGCACAGAGAAAGGAAATTTTATGAAAAGTAAAAGATGTTTCAAAAGATTTTAAAAATCCAATCGACGCACCAAAATTTTCGCAAAATCGGCGCACCACTATTTAAAGCGACTGCAAATATAGGTAACAGATATTTTCTGCTCCCTCTTGCAGGATATCAAGTTAAAGCGTTATTAGTAAGGAAAGTTCGACTCCCAGCAGTGCAAAGAACGCTTACTCAGAGATCTCATAAAGATCGCACTGCTCACTGTAGTCCGGGGTTTGGTTCCCTAGGCCTTAAGAGGTTCGGATTCCTCGGAAAACAGTAGGTCCCGGCGCAGCATGACCACTGTAGTCTTTGAGCCGTAAAACCAAAAAAACAAGCAAACTATTAGTAAGGAAAAATTAAGATTTTCAGTAAAATATTTCTAGATTAAGTGAAAACAACATATCTGAATATTACAAATTTGAGTGCATATTTTCATACGGTTTAAATATTTATAGGAATGAAAATCATTAAAAATATTTGTAATTTGTGTAAAAAGAGAAAGAAATAAACTTTAATGAATATTTCAGTCATTTTTAAAAATTATATGTGCGCACAAATTAATATGCAATCAGTGTGAAAATGAAAGGACATTGTCAGATGATAGATATCACAGGTGAATAAACCACTCCATTCAAAAAGCAATAATTTTTACAATGAATAATAAAAATGAATCACTAACTACGTTTCTCAGGCCATAGGATAAATTAATCACAGGGGAAAAAATTATATTGAAATGGTAGTACTTTTACCGACTTCTATATCAACAGATATATATTGTGGAAAAATTTTAAACTTTGTTTCAGAAGAATTTCATTCGAAACAAAGAATTAATTATATATGATAAAAATTATCACAAATATTGGTTTTCAACTTTTGCAGCAATATCTATCACTTCAAATATTCTTAAAAGGTATGTCATTTTCTATCTAGTCTGTCGGAAATTTTTAACTTTGTTGAAATGCAGGGGGAAAATTTTTAATTCTTGTATTTCAAAGTTCCTGAAGAAAGCAGCTTTTGTGCTCGCGTGGAGATGAGTTATTAAAGGCAGACCTCACGTCATATGCAAATTTCTTTATTTTTGATTATGAAGCTGTCATATTTTTAAACGAATGGGCTAATCAGATCTTTTATTCAGTAGTTTCTTTTCCGCTCAGCATAAATTAATATTAAATTTCTTCTTAATTACGATTAATATTTCTATGAAATGCGCACGCAGTAAGTGTGGCTTATGCACAACATTTTATACAATTTTAATACATATTTATGATTTCTAAATCTGCATAATTTGACTGTATACCAGAGTAGAGATGTTGGAAGCTTTTGCAATGAAATTCAAATTTATTCCAAAAGCAGTATTTCACCAGAATTAACACTTTTTTATGTTTTTCAAAGCTTCGCTCCTAAGTTCATAAAAAATGAGCTACAAATTTGCAATATGATGTGATGATTAGCAAGATATTGATATGTCTTACATTTGGCTATGTTTGTTGAACTAACCATCTGAAAATTCATGACTATGAACTGAAAATCATAATTATGTTTGATTTGTTTGGAAGTTTTAAGGCGCAAGGATAACAAAGATCATTTTACGCCAGAACCTACAGTTTTTCGAGGAATTTGAACCTTTTGGAGCCTAGGGTAGTATCTCCTAACCTTTATGAGGTCGCGGCCCGCCCGGTAAATTCTTTTTTAAAAAACGAGGGCCCGGGGCCAAGGAATGTATCCGTGAACACCTTTCCATTTTTTTAAAAGTTCATACATTAATCTATCATTAAGTATGAACAATTAATTCTAGCACAATCATAAAGAGTACAAGACACTCCATCTATTAATGTACACTTTGCTTATATACTTCCTTTCTAATAGGTCACTGGCATTTACAACACAGGTTTCAGTTCGTTCAGTTGTAAAAACAAGGGATGTACCGCTCATTTTTGTAATCGGCTTTCAGGAACTTTTTATGACCAGTCCTAATTAGCGGCATACCATCTCTAGAACGCTAAAATATCTCGATGTCTGAAAATTCTCGATCGCTCATAAATACTCATATATTCAAAAATGCACGCCTTGGTCACCGGAATTTTCTGCACAAATGTTATGATTTTCCCGACGCATTCGCGACTATTATTCTCCTCAGGATACTTTTGTTCATAAAAAATGTTTATAAAACTAAAATGACAAATTCCAAGAACAACTCTCTCGAGCCGGTGTAATTAATGACAGGGCCCGGTATAATTAATGACTGGGCCCAGTGCAATTAATGACAGGGCCCGGTATAATTAATGACTGAAATCAGTGCAATTAATGACAGGGCCCGGTACAATTAATGACTGAAATCAGTGCAATTAATGGCAGGGCCCGGTATAATTAATGACTGGTTCCAGTGC
The DNA here is from genome assembly GCA_006491805.2 of Dysdera silvatica. Lineage (NCBI taxonomy): Eukaryota > Metazoa > Arthropoda > Arachnida > Araneae > Dysderidae > Dysdera > Dysdera silvatica. The sequence continues at coordinate 53,884,384 of QLNU02015360.1, forward strand.
AATTAATGACAGGGCCCGGTGCCGGCGGTTAAGGAAACCTAGCCTAAGGAACCAATCACTGGACAACAGTAAGCAATTAGTCGATAGCTTTTTTTTTTCCACCGTTGGGTGCCGAACCCGAGATAAAGGCGAGCTAGACGAACGCGTTAACTGAACCTAATCAAATTATTAACTGAAAAGTAGAACTATGACTCCAAATTTTGCATATTTGAACGAACTGATTATTGCGATACTCTATAATTTGCGAACTCCATTATTGCGGTAATCCTACGTTCGCAAAAGGAATGTGCGATAGGGAGAAAATTTGCTTGGTGTTTTAAACATTTTTGAACGTGAAGTAAATTTTACTTTGTACACTATCACGACAGACAGAATCGTAAAACGTTTGGTAGTTTATATAATATTGTCGACGCCTTTGCACAGATGACAAAGGGGATAGCTGATGCATACACCATCATTAAAAAGCGAACTACCGAGCAAGTGATTATTGTATGTAATTTAATAGAATTACTAAACTAATAATCGCTACACCTCCAGTATTTCTAGTAATCGCCTTGCTCCGATTCACGACTAGAGAACCGTTAGTGAGACGGAATCCAGTTGACAAACGGCTCTGACAGGACATTCTGTATACCATGCGAGATTATCCAAATATATACTCTCGGAGCATAGAAGCACTATTCCCTAGTGCTAGTCGAAGGTGCTGATCACAGAGATATAGAGGGTATGACATACATTAGGGTAGGTAATATCAAGTATCTCCCCCAAATTACATTGTAGAATTTCGCCCGAAATATGAAGCGTAGTATGTTAATACGGAAAATAAAACAAATATCAGTTTTAATTGCATATGAGCGATATTTAATGGATTTCCTTCACTAATTATAGCCTAGAGAAAGGATCCCCAAAGTGATCGATATGACATTGTTAGGGCTCGATTTAAGCTCGTGGTTCGATGGAAAAAGGTGAATTAAAAATAACTAAGCTAATGGCTACGCAGTTATATGCAAACATTTTAAAGGTTTAAAGCTTTTTATGTTCTCAATAAATATTTTACATGCGTATTTTTTATGTCCCAATTAAATATTTTACATAAATGTTTTTATGTACCCAATTAAATATTTTACATAAAGATTTTTATGTTGTTATGTCCCAATTAAATATTTTACATAAATAATTTTATGTTCTCAATTAAATATTTTACATCAAAACTTTTATGCGCAAAATTAAGTCCAAAGTGATTTTTTACGGAAAAAGTTGTATTTTAATCTCGTGTATTCTTATTCCATGAAATCACAAAAGGAGTTAATACATTTTTAAAATGAGCCTGTGTGTGCGTCCTTTGGTTTTGTATTCCCTCTCCAATTCTGTCCAATTTAATGTCGTAACTGATGTGTGTCGTAATGATTGAGTGTCGTAACGTCCCATAATTGTCTTTTAGGGTTTACATTTTAATATGCTTGAACCCAATCTTAACAATCTTACCAAGAGCCACGAAGCATACCCGTCACATTAAAGTCGTCAGTGAATTGTACGAACTTTATAGAAGTTTCATTATAATGCATCTGATTAGATATAATTACATTAGACACATGTAATATAAATAATAAACACTGTCAAACATAGATCAAAATAATCTAAAAATATAAAAAGAAATTTTTATAATTTATTATATTTATATTGATATTAAAATATCCGTCACAATGATATAGCAACAAGACAGAGGAGATCAATAAACAGTCGAAAAATTCTTGAAGGTTTCTACGGCAGAAAAGGCTTCGGTGTCTCTAGTCTAAAGTATATGATAGTGATGATAGTGGGATCACATTATTATTACCAATAATAATCTTTTTTAAAACATAAAAAAATAGCAAGCATGAAAAGAACCATTAAATTTTGAGCGACTAAACGCGTAAATTGAAGGGAAAAAATCATTTTTGAGAGTAAATCAATGTTGCACTACATAAAGTATATTAAATATTAATATAAATGCTATAGGGCGTGGTTTTGATGTTAGATAAAACTTATTGACGCATGTCAGAAAAGCGCTGCTGTCCTTCGTCAAAAATCGACTGGAGCGAACTCCAACTCATCACATGGTGTAGCCGTTTTATGTCGCTCACCACTTTTTGACGGCAGCGCCTCTTAATGGCGAAAAGTATTGTTAGCAGAGAAATAGAAATACGTAATAAACGTGGGGGAGGGCAGTAATTAGAGTTTGAAGTTTAATAAGATCTTCCACGCAATACTGAAAGCAGGCGTAGATTTGTGATCATTAACGAGATCGTTTGACGGACCATAAACATGGAAAGCTTTCCAAAACTTCAAAGAAGATCTAGGTTCATAAATAATAGAAGGTTTTGAAAACTTAAAAATATAATTAATCTTACAGAGAGAAAAACGATAGAAGGTTTTTTAAATTGACCTTTCGGATACATTTTTTGTGCTTGATAAGTCGGAATTTAAGGGAACGTTCAGTCTGGCTGATTTGATGGACAGTGGCGTCTCTCTGAAACGCGTCAACGTATTCCGCCCAACATAAGAGATACACTCTGCAATATTGATACTAATCGAGGAAATATATTCTCAAATTTATTGCGTACATACAATCTTGAAATGTTATTTAAAAAATAAACGTTGCTGATAGCTATTTTGAAAGAATTCAGGCAACCATTATCATAGCATGGTCGCTTCAGCAACGTTTATTATAAATTAACGTTTCAAGATACCAATAAAATTTGTGCATATATTTTCTTGATTAGATTTTAGTGTGCCACCTTTATATTTATTGTTGATACTAATATTTAAATATATATTTTGTTGAACAATCAACTAATATAATAGAACATAATTATATCTTTTCAACAAAATTATTTAACAATATTATCCACGTAGCTCAAATAACACATTAAAAAGAAGCACATCCTTTCTAAAATGCTGTTTGATGAACATGTCGGGAGCAAATCTGGGTTCAGAAGCAATAGGCGACATTAAAAACGAATCAACTTTAATCAATGCACATAAAAGTGAGCAATGACAAAGCCATCCAAGTTTGATTTGAATTTACATGCACAAAAGTTTGAGAAAAATGTAAATGTGCGACACAAAGGCAAGTAAGAAATCTGAAGGTAGCTGAATCAAAGCCACGCTAGGACGTAGCCTTTTTTTACACTTCTAAGTCAAAGAACTCTAAAATGAGCCGAGAAATTTGTGTATATAAATTTAATAACTTTAATAAATATTTGGTCTCAAGTGGAAGGCTGTATTACAAATAAACCTGTATCCTGAGAAGACAAAAAAAAACAGGCTAGTTCCTCATAATTTAGATAAGGGACGGTCCCCCGAAGAAGAATACCCAATTATTTAAAATTATTGATATTTGTCTTATATATAAAGTAGATAAAAAATGATATATATATTTGATATTGTATGAAGACAGTCGGTGAGCTTACACTTTAATCTGAGTTCGATGCTTGTTGGGATAATTCTTATTACATTCTCATTATGGCGCAGTATAGCCCAGATGCTCTTGCGCCATAAAAAAGCCAAACAATCAATCAATCAATCAATCAACATTCTCATTATATGTATTTGGTTCGTATATATGTAAGGTGAATATACTGTATAAGATAACCAAAAGAAGGCTGGTTCCTCATAGTTTAGATAAGGGACGGCCCCCCTGAAGAAGAACTTTACCCAAATTATTTAAAATTATTAATATTTGTCTTATAAACATATATAAAGTACATAAAAAATGATATATATTGGATATTGGATGAGGGCAGTCGGTAAGCTTGCACTTTAATCTGAGTTTGGTGCTTGTTGGGCTAATTCTTATTACATTCTTGTGTATATTTGGTTATCTATATGTATGAGGTGAACGTACTGGATAAGATAACAAAATGGCGGTTTATGGAATTATCGTTGTGTGTGTATATATATACTGTACATGTGTACTTGTATATGAATTAATCTTAAACCAATTGTATTATAAAATATGTTGCCAGAAAGGTATCACTTGCCCATTACGCGTTGTACAAAACGTTTTTGCTAATTTTTTAAGAAATGGATAAATATCAGAAGAACAAAACATTTCGCTAAATTGGATATACAAAAAAACATTAATAGGAAAATGTAACGAAACCTTTAGTTGACTTAAATTCCGTGGAATATTTCAGTCCTGAATGATGCGACTTTGGAAAGTAAACGAAAATGAAAGTTTAATTTAATAGTGCCTTGGACGCTCGAGAAAATAAAAGACAAGCACCATCTTTCTATTGCTAATATTTTTTTCGCCAAATATTTTTATCGATACTGAAAAAGTTTTAACCGAAAATATACGAATCATTTTTGAAAGCAACATCATAAACAAAATCAATAGTATTTATCAGGGTGCAAAAAATTCAATATTAGAAAAAAATTAGAGGACTTTGCAATTCTTGGAATGAAAATATTATCAAAATCTAATGTTAGAAGCCTCGAGAATGACCTCTGCGTAAATTATTTAAATGTTAGCAGATAGAAGAAGAAAGTCTTCTGAGTAAGCTATGCTGTTTTGATATACTCATGACCGTAGAAAAATGATGATAAACTGAAAAAAAAAAGACTGGTATTATGACCTCAATCACTTATGTCAATTTGGTGGCATTATAAAACACGACGACAACCTATTTCTATTGTACCAGATTAGGGCATAACCATCCAGGTCACCTAAAATAGCCCTTATTGTACGAACGTAACTCGCTCGATTACCTTAGAATTTGTTTCCTTTTCTCTTTTTCCTCCGTAACTCTCCTGCCTTCCACCTCAGCTTAACTTTATCCCATCAAACTAACTGCACACTTTATCGTACAGCTATCTTAATAACTAATCTTAAACTAATTTACTAATTATTAACTCAAATACTTATCTTCAACATATTTACTAAATACTCGCGATAAGATAAAGCAGAAACAGCTGGTATTTCTAAAAACCGTGTGAAGAGCAAGAGCGAAAAGTATCAGCTCATCACAACGAAATATTAATTATTTATTCAAAGGCGATTGAAACATATTTTCTTATTACAAGTAAGCGGATTAAAAATATAACAAAGTGTTTCGTGTGAAACGATTTGATTAGAGAAGAAAAACTTTTGATAATAAAAAATTTAGTTTCATTCCTCTCTTACGGTGAAAGGTGCCAGTCAAGCTTGTACTGCCTGATGATAATTTTCATCATCATGCTAATTTTGCCAGATTTTTTTATAAACTTTTGTCTTTTGGGGAATCAAACCCCAGATCACGGATTGACAAAAAATTGCAAACGTTCGGCGCCAGGAGGATTCAGTCCGCAATTTTGCGAACGATAGACGAATGCGTTACCTTCTACCCGACAGTAAGACACAAAAAATTAATAAACCCGCAATAAGGCACCTACTCAGCGGAAATACGCACACCAAAGATCTCCCTTGGCACTGGCGTACGCAGGGGGATGTTGATGGGGGTTATTTAATATAGGAATATGTGAGTTAAAGTTCTGTAACCCCCTCCCCCATTGTGCCTGTAATCCCCCCTTATGAAATTTCTGCGTACAGCTATGTCCCTTTGTCTTCTGAAAGCCAACAAGTATAATGGAGGTATACGAGTAGGTGTTTGTTTCTGTTTTTACGGTCCAAGGACAACAAAGGTCATGCTGTGCCAGAACTTAATTTTCGGAGGAATCGGAACCACTGCTGCCAGGGGAATGAACTGTGGAACTACAGTAATAGAAAAACGGTAGGCGTTCCTCGGTACCATAGGGAGTCGAACCCAGGTTAATTGCAAGCTGGACGAATGCGTATTTCTCTGCCACCGTAATACAATGTGCCTATTTCCGGACGAATCCCAACTTCTTAATCCAAGAGAATCAACCCTCAAACTTCAGTGAACAGATAGTCGGTAAACATTCGGTTTTTCTTCCTTTCCCTTTTTTTTTCACCATTGGAGTCAAACCCGGCATGTCATGGGAACGTATTACCGCTGTACTACCGTAGGGTAGAGTAGAAATAGAAACTACAGATATATAATAGAAAAAGATCAATGGCCGTAAACTTGGATGATGGTAGCATGTCTTGAGTAATGAAAAAGATAATTTTCTCCAAAAAATAGGAAGAATAAAACTGACCAGTAGTAGAAGATAAGGAAGATCAGAGTTAACAATGAATATAAAAATTCTGAAAGATATGGGTAATTTTAACGTGTTGTCTGACAATAACCATGGGCAGAGAAAGAAAGAAAATGGCAAATTTGAATTAAAAAATATAAAACTGAAGCAAAAGTAAAAAACTTTACGCATCATACCACACATACACAAGAATAGTAAAATAAGGTACAAAATGAAATACACGGCAAATAATAGACGATTGATGCATAATTTCAGAGAAGGACCACGTCATAAAGGTCACAAAATATCCCTTGTATTAATCGACTCAATCGTCACCGGCACGTATAGTCCAATAGTAGGTGATCATAGAAGGGAATAACGTCTCTTCATCAGTGGGAACGATAATTTCAGCTAGACATGGAACGATAATAATAATGAGATTGAGCTTCTAATAGACTGATATGTACATAATCATCTGAGCTCCCGATGCATTCATTAAATGGCATCGTTAATAAATAATGAACTCACGAACAAAACGCCTTTGAATTTTACTATTACGGTGGATTGGAGTTCATTTTCTGTCATCATCTTTCATTAACTTCAGTTTTCAATTTATTCAAAACCATCAGCTTTATTTTCTTTCGATCATTTAGAATCCCAATAGGGTCTTGTATTCCGAAATGCAATTTGGTTCAACTGAGCTTTGCGAACGAGCTTGCTTCTTTTTGTTATTTGGAAACCCAAGACTTGGTTTATCTCAGACTGTTTACGAACAAACAGTTAATCTGCATCGCGGAAAAAATCCGATATAAAGTTATTTTTCCAGTAGGCAATAAGTAGGGAAAGAGTAGAAAATATATTCCGCAGCTTGTTTTGGGGTTCTGTGAAATTTAGCGTGTAGAGTAGAATTTTCCAATGGTAGATTCGCAAAATTCTAGGGTTCTGTTAGGATCGTGATTTAGAAAAAATCTTTCAGACATTATTAAAGTTTCTTGACAGAGAGAGCTTCATATGAAATAATTTATAGGTAAGTGTTCCTCGAGAGGGCTTCGATATAATAATTTATATATAAAGGTTCCTTGAAAAAGCTTCGATATAATAATTTATATGTAAGGGTTACTTGAGAGTTTCAGATATAATAATTTGTAGGTAAGGGTTTCGTGATCCTTAGAAATTATTACAGAAGATGTTTCGGAGTAAAACTGTGCTGAACTAAAATGGTTTCATACCTCATGTTAAATAAAATCATTGCAGAAAATTTGCAATGTATTTGAAAGAGATTGATCTTACAAAACTATAGCAGTTTCAAGAATTTGTTCGTGTTTATATATTTTTATATAGAGTTTATATATTTTATATGTAGTTTATATATTTTTATATATATAGTTTATGTATTTTTAAATATAGTTTATATATTCTTATATCTAGTTTATATATTTTTATATAAAGTTTATATATTTAGTTACACGCAATATTATTTTAATATAATACAATATTTTGGAATACCTGAATACAATTAAATTTACATAGATGGGTAAAGAGAATCTTGAAATTATAAGCATTTTAAATTTTAATTCCATTGTGTAAATGTTCGATTATCTAAATATCACCTGACAAAATTAAGATAATTATGGGTTTTGGAAAACTAATCCTACAACCTTTTCCCGAATGATTTTTCATATTTTTACTACGTAGATGATAAACTGAATACGATTTCTAGAATTCTAAGGAAAAGAACAAAATATCAGCAATATATTATGGTATGTTGTATGTGTTACTGTTACAATTACATTACTATTGAGATAAAACTTCTACAACTACTAGCGTTAAACTACTAAAACTGCTAAGGTAAAACTACTGAAGCCAACTACGTAACTTTAAAAAAATATTATTACCTTTTCTATTGAGAACTAATTGCGTTGCACTATTAACCCGATTTTGTGCTTTTCACAGCGGTGGCCAAAATGACAATGTTAGTAGTTCAGGAAGAATGCTTTCCAAAAATAATACATAAAGCGAGTTGAAAAGGCTAACTTAGAAACACCGCTCTAACAAAAATGTTCCTACACATACACTTATCTAAAACAGCGTTAAAAGAGGGGAGATAGTAGGATAATTTTTTTCCAGTAGACGACAGAGCGTTTTCTTATTTTTAGATTATTTGGATTAGATCCAAGCTAAGACAATGGCATAATATCCAAGAACGGAGCAAAACAAAGCTTGAAAAAAGAAAGGTTTTGGCAAAGGAGTTGTCCCGTAGCTAGGAAAAAATTCAATCATTACAAACGAGGACAAATGGATACCGATAAAACATATATATTTGTAGTAGATAGAGGACAACGTGAACACAAACAGCTAGTATATTGCGGGATTTCTTTCTGCATTATGAAATTCTAATCCGTTTTGCAAAATTTTATTCTACGATGGAGAAGCCTACAAGGTGTTAAAAGAACACTGACCATTACTATTTTGATTACAAATTTGCGTTTTTACGAACCTCAAATTTACGAACCACGTGTTTATATGAACTATTGCGTCGAAAATTATCCCATGGGAGTAATGACAATTCCCATTGAAGAACTTCCACTGATTTTACGAATTTATTTTTAAATTATTGGAGTCGTACGATTTCGTAAAATCGATATTCTGCTGTAAGTAACTTTATTTGAGTTTTGTGGCAAATGGACTGCCAGGCTCATGCTACGCCAGGACCTACAGATTTTCAAGGTATCCTTACTTCTTTCGTCTACGTAATCAAACCTCAAACGACGGTTCTATAGGAAAAATTGGCAAGCCCTATGTACCAACTGGACTAAAACCCGAATTACTTACACCAGGAGTCTTCAACTTTTTTCAGTCCAAGGCCAATTAACGCGGGCCGCACTACGGTATCAATAATATTAGGACTAAACAAATGCGGCTCAAGGGGTGCACCCCCCCTGGATCAGCCTTTGTTAATATTTTTTCTCTAAATCTCTATATTAGTTTTGCGTGCGCACCAAAAATATTTTCAAGATTTGCCTCTGGAACTGAATAATATACAGTGAAAACTGTCTTAGGCGGAACCTACATAAAGCGGAAACTTGCTCAACACGGAATTTTTTTACGGTCCCTTCAAAAGTCAATGGTAGTTAACATTATCTAACACAGAAACTGTCTAACGCGGAAACGGAAAGTACTATTCAGTCCCGTCAAAGAGAAAAACCTGCATAAGGCGGAAAATCGTTAGTAGGAAGAAAATTTTCTCAGCAGAAAAAGGAAAGAGGGTTGTAATACAATGCAAATAGCAAAGTGGGGGATGACAAACAAAAGACATTTTACAGATATAGAATGCCCTTGTCCGCATAGGCGTAGCCAGGGGACGATTTTGGGGGTTGTAAACCCCCCCTCGCAATGAAATTTTGTATATTTAACATAGGAATATATGAGTTGTAGCTCTGTAACCCCTCCCATTAAGCCTATAACCCCCCCTTATGAACTTTCTGCCTACGCCTATGATTGTCCGACCACCATTTTGCACACCACCAACCCACCATAGGCATACCCAGAAAGTTCATAAGGGGAGGGTTACAGGCTTACAATGGGGGGGGGAGGGGTTACAGAGCTACAACTCCATTGTATTTACATGTATACTATAAACAATTTCATCGCAATGGGGGTTACAATCATAATCGCGACCACCCCCCCCTTGCGTATGCCAGTGCCACCCACTTCTTAAATAAAAACGTTCATTATTAACCAGAACGAAAAGTCACTCATATCGACTTTATCAATTCATGGATAAACCCACCGCAAGGAAGAGTATCTTTATACAAGGGAATTATCATCTTTACAAGGGAGGTACTTTATCGTTACAATTTAAGCTTACATAATAGACTTTTTGTATGGTATAAGCATGTATAGTTAGAATGAAATTTTGCACCATATTGATCGTAACTACTAAAACGCCAAAGTAGTGCAAAAATTAAAATTAATAAAAATAAAATGCAGTGATAAAATAAATATTTTTATCAAAAGGAAAATAAATATAATCTTAAAGTTCGCAAGATGAGACAAATAAAAACAATTAGCATATCCAGTCATCTCTTACCACTGAATTTAACTATGTATGTATTTGTTTTGCATGTAACCTCCATAAGGCGGAAACCTGCATACTACGGAATTTTTTTCCGGTCCCGTGAGTTTCTGCCTTAGACAGATTTCACCATAGGCGTACGCAGAAAGTTCGTAAGGGGGGTTATAGGCTCAATGGGGGGTTACAGAGCTACAACTCACATATTCCTATGTTAAATATACAAAATTTCATTGCAATGGGGGGTTACAACCCCCATCAACACCCCCTGCGTACGCCAATGGTTTCACTGTATATATATATATATTACAATGTAAAATATGTATGGACGCAAAAAAACATTTACAATACTTTTAGTTATTAATATGTACAGCGAAATCAAACCTTTTAGCGAGATTTTTGCCACTGCTTATTTTCAATAATCCTGTTAATATCAGGTCTTATTTTTAATATTGCAACCCTAAGAGCACCGGCGTACGCACTGGGGTGTAACCTTTCCATTGCAATGAATTTTTGTATATTTTGCATAGGAAAATGTAAGTTGTAGCTCTGTAACCCCCTGTTGAGCCTATACTCTTTATGAAGTTTCTATGTACGCCTATGCCTAAAAGCGTTTCTAAGGTGGACGTCGGGTTATTTTGGTCTTAACTTTTAATTTTTATCAACTACATTATTAAAAACAGCTGTTTGCGGACGCATTGATGTATTGGGGAGGTGTGATAGGGTTTATAATTACCACTGCAATAAAATTTTGTGTATACATATATGGAGTTGTAGCTCTGTAACCCCCACAATTGTAAGTCTGTAACCCCACTGTCAACTTTCTATGTTAGCTTATGCGCAGTTGTAAATGCTTCAGAATAGTAACATTTTCAGAGCATGCAGTCAGATAGTGGGGAAGATGTTCATATCAGCATATTCAGAATAGAATTTGATGAGTCCTAAGATGAATTTTTTTTCAATCACTGTTGCACTGCAAATCGATAAAACTACACCTAGTGCCCATATACGCTAGAAAACTAAAGTAAAACATGATTGAGGGGTAACCTTGTGTTACTTTAGTTCTATAGTGTTTTAAGATATTTTTTATGAAATATGAAAATGACAACAGAATAAAATATATAGACCTCAGACTCCAAGGGAGCAGGGACGTTATTTTTGTGTGAAACAATTTGTATTTTTTCGTGAGTCAGCGGGACACATAAAACATGTCGGAGTGCCGTATGCGGAACGCGGGCTGCGGATTGAAGAGCACTGACTTACACGGTAACCAAACGCGTTACTGCTACGCAAACTGCAACGCTATCTCTATTTTATAACAATATTATGATTATAAAATATATTAATATAATTTAAATATATAAAAATGATATAGAGGTATATAAATAATGCTATAAATATGTAAATATTATTATAAATACATAAACAACACTATATATATAAATATTGCTGTAGATATGTTATTAATATTATAATATATATATAAATAATTCTGTAAATACGAGTAAGTTCGTAATAGGTTTTTCAGAAGAACGAGAAGAGTACAAATATTATAATATAATGTTAGATTGTTGACAACGTTAATAAAAAAAAAGTGGTATTATCACAGAAGCAATATGTCTACATTATATTTTGAAATTTAGTTACATATTTGAGTTGCTCAATTATACACCGATCGGTCAAAACATTTTACCACTTATGGACCACAAATGGATCTAGGCTAAAGACACCTATACCCAAGAACCTAGATTGAACTGCATGTTCGTATCCATTTAGACCTTTATAACGATTTCAATTGTGAGTAATATCTGCCACAACAGCCCTCTCGTCGCTGCAGACTAGGAGAGATAACCTGCGTTGATCTCTGGCATCAATGAGGTGTGGCCAATGCACGCCTTGTCAACGACTCAAAACGTCACTTGTTTCGAATCACCTTTGATAGGTACCAGCTACTACACAGAATGAGTAGCCTACCAGCGTTGTTGTTTCAAAGACTTTCTTGCCAAGGCACCCTGTCATAACCATCTCTCCTTCAGAAATAACCATTACTTCTGATGAAAGGCTACTGCTTATGCATCCGAAAGCTTGGGTGATCTTTTTCATTCTGTTTTAGCAGTGTTTAACCTTCTCTATGTAAAGATCTCTCCTTTGTTGAAGTCGGAGGACTTTTTTTTTTCCTTTTCCCGTGTTGAGACGAAACAAAATACCGACCAAGAGAACCCCGACCCAGGATATCGTTCCAGTTAAGTTCCAGTTCGTTCCGTTCTTGTTAAGTGAATAAGCTGTATATGTACGAAAAAAAGGGAACAGAAGGAGAGACATTTCTTTACTACAAAAAATATTACAATGCCACATAATAGTATATTTTTCAACTGTTTTTCAGACACAAACATGTTAGCATGTAAACAATGAATAGCATTGTTGCTTCCGATTGTTTTACTACTATGGTAGACCAACAATATAAAAATCCTAGTAATATACTAATGAAAGTTAAAAAAAAATATTTTCCTAAACATTACCACAGTCATTAAAATTTATTTTCTGCAATGATTTCCGAAATCAAAATGTTTTTAAATTAAGCTGGCTAATTTCTAATTCTGCGGATTACAAATTACATCTACCGCGCCACATCGCACGTCGCAGTTTGCTCGTAATTTCAATACGCGGAACGTATAATTAATTAGAAGAGGCGGAGGGAAAATATAAGGTTGATGTGTACATACGCTAATTCTACTTAAAATTCTTCTAAAGGATCGGTTTCGCATATCTAAAAGGATATGGTGTCTGCGTATGTAAAATATCGTTAAACTATTGGTGGATGCATACCTTTACGTGGAATGTGCTAATACATTTGTGTGAGTAATACGATTGTAATACAATTTTATACTTATTGTAGTACTTATGCAATTAAATGTATAAACAATTGTATACTTATTGTAGTATTTATGCAATTAAATTTATAAACAATTGTAATACTTAGGAAAATTAAATTTATAAACAATTGTAATACTTAGGAAAATTAAATCTATAAACAATTGTAATACTTATGCGACTAAATTTATAAACAATTGTAATACTTATGCAACTAAATTTATAAACAACTGTAATACTTAGGAAAATTAAATCTATAAATTGTAATACTTATGCGACTAAATTTATAAACAATTGTAATACTTATGCAACTAAATTTATAAACAATTGCAATATTTATACAATTGCCAATGCAATTGTATAATTATTATTCATAGAACGTGAAAACCCGGGATCTCTGAACACAGGAACTTACTTTGAAGACATGTTCTTAAGGAAAAGTGGAACCTTTGAAAAAGCATTGATAATAAAATTTTAAACTTTAATTGATTTTAATTATTATGGAGGCGAAATACAGATTATCGCATTATTATATAGGGGAAAGGTGCCGAATCTCGGATACGTTTTGTAAAAATGAAATAAAAAAATTACTACTTGAAAATTTTCCAAGTGAACTCATTTAAAAAGTTCTGAGTAATGTTTACTTAGATATCGTTAACATTTAGATGCAATAAAATGATAATAAAATTAAAATTAAAAAAATTAACTAAAAACTACAATTTTTATATTTTTAAAACAGGTTGCTCAATATCGGAGAGTATAGGTTCCTAATACCGGATAGGGATTTACATGGGGCTAATGAAGTGTACTGAAATTACATATTAACGAATGTTAGATGAATGTTGTAATAGAACATAACATAAAGAATTAACTGTGTAGAGCAAGTTATGTTGCAAGTTCATTAATTGCAAAAATCACATACGAAGATTTTCCAGCTTTTTTTTTTGTCATTTTCGGCACAGAACTCGTTAGCCCATCTAACGCACTTCATACATCTTATCCATCTCTCACCTGCTTTGTCCAATTTATAAGGTTGAGAACAAAACAGACACTCCTCATCGACACTGTCTTCAGCATCGGTTGAGACCAAAGACATTGCTAATTCTTCTGAGGATGAATCTTCATTTCTGAATTTAGATGAAGGCTTCCTTAGTTTCTGACTTGCATTTTCGAATTGTAGGAAAAAATTTTCTGCTACAAGATGATTGTGAGGGTACATCTGTTTTGGATTGACTCCTTAGGCCTACTCCTTTTGTTGCTTTTTGTAGTTTTTGAGATTTCTTTCCCCTTTTTGTCTTGTGACGTCATTGCCTTTTTCAATGCAATTTTCGTATGGGAAACCAGTGATAATTGCGGCTTTCTCCAGAGGACGACCTTTTTTAGGTTGTGATCATCGTGGACGTAGGACGGGCAACAGTTGAATGTCAAAAGGAGAGACACTAGCAATTCATTTTAAAAGAGCAAAGGGGAGAGAAATATTATTTTTCACAGCTAATTCGAATGCGAGCTGTTTAACATCACGCACTGTAACTCCATAAAATCTTTCATCCATAGTTTTACAATATTAAAATAATTGCTTTTCAAGTTTTTCTCCTAACGCACATTTTCTTTCAAGTCTAGTACGTTTAAGTGTCTCGATATCTTTACATTTATGATTCACATAATTCTCCAAAGTAGAACGAGGGACTTTGTAGACTTTAGATCCCTTTAGAAACCTCATTTTTTCCCCCTTTAATGGCAGCTACAGTTTCTGCCATGGCACCTACAGCTTCTGCCATGGCACCCGGGTCCTATTTTTTTTTTCGTTTATGCCATCTGTAATATTAAAAAAATAATATCATAATATCGGATATCCTATATTAAGGACCGCCTCACTATCGATATTTCACAACCCGACTGTTCAGCAATAACCTAATTATAACCTCAAAAGTAAACATCAATAGTTATGCCTATATTATTTTATGCTGCTATTCTTAGGATATATTATGATAACAACAACAGTACAGTTGTAATACCCTTCTAGGAGAAGCGATCCGTTCAATGGAAGTCTGAAAAATACTTAAAATCTCAAAAAACACAAATTCCCTCACCATAAAAACAAGTGTCCTCCACCAACGCTACAGATTGAATGGAGTAATCGATGACAACTAAAGAAGTAATTACGCAACAATCAGCCAAGTTGCAACACCTATCAATGAAGTTATCGACGTATCCGAAATTAGGAACCTATCCCATATTCAGCAACTCTCCCCTATTATAAACATCGGGTATTAAATTACATCCTTGAGCTATGAAATTTCAACCAACCAACATGAAATTATATCTTACAAATAATAAACTATAAGGCTTAAACTTTTCTTAGATTATGAAAATAATTATAATCAGAATTGGAGATGCCATTAATATTACTTTTTTACAAACTTTAATTACTCTTAAATTATATTAATTAATAACAAAATTATATAAGCCGTTTTTATGTCAATATTTGTATATTTACGTAAATTAGAATATCTGTGACTTCAAGTTTACCGCCTGCATAATACTGATCTTCATTAGAAATAAGATACAAAGTACCAGGGAAGAAATTTACATACAAAAGGTTAAACACTGGTAAAATAGCAATGAAAAAGATCACTCAAGCTTTCGGACGCATCAGCAGCAGTCTTTCGACAGAAATAATGCTTGGCGATCTTTTTCATTTGCTACTTTGCCAGTGTTTAGCCTTTTGTACATAAAGTGATCTTCATTGTTGTAAATAATCAATTCTCGCCAACTGATGTCTTTATCTACGAGGGGCCACTAAACTGCAAGCAGCCTATAAATTGAGAAGAAAAAGACATCCTTCAAAATTCTTTTCCAACCCAAATATCCTTAGAAAAATAAGGGAAGTAAAAGAAGTTAAACCACACACATTTTCGCAACCATCGTTGTTATAAAATTTCCATTTGCAGATCTGGAGATTGTAAACAATTTCTTGCTCCCGCTATTTTACGTCACTTATAAAACAGGAAAAAGAGGAAAAATAACAAAAGAAAAAATCGGGAAAAGAAAAGTGAAAGAAAAAACATCGAGGGGGAAAACCGTAAGGAAACAACAGCTGGGATCTCTAAGGAAACTTCTGAATTTAATGACGCTCATGCCGGTCAAATATTAAACCATGCTAGCAGAAGTTGAAATCGTTCAATTTCTCTTTATAGAATAACTTTTGAAACATCTGTGAAAAAGCAGCAGCTCTTTTTGGACTGTAAATTCCCCTAAAGTGAGTCGAGAGCTAATGCCTTGCTCTCATTTGCACAAATAATAATCTCTTTTTAAGAGTTCAATTGACTTTAAAGAGTCGGCCCATTATCATTTGTTAAGTCTTTATACGTCATAAAATTCGACCACAATTTTTATTCGGTTTAAAATTCTTCACAGTTTAGGAAATTATTTCCGAAAAGATAGCTTATTGATGAAAAAAATCATAAAATTTGATACGCAAATACAGATAATTAAAAAATTATCAAAAATGTTTTAATGAA
>QLNU02015360.1:53901067-53914109 GCA_006491805.2 Dysdera silvatica
GATCAGGCCCCAATTTTCCATTGCACCAGGACCAAAATCAGGAATCGCAATCATGTCTGCAAAGAAAGCATATTACACATCAAATATATGTTTATGTACATATCGATGATTAATATATTACACAATAGGCACAGTTTTTGGAACGAAAATTTATTCGGCTTTAAACGTTTTTCGAAAGCCTTGAGCTTTCATCGAAGAAGCAAGAAACCCTAAGCGTACATCGCTCGTAAGGGCGAGTGTACGATTGTTTATTGTATAAAGGGTAATGTAGGTGGGTTGGCACCCTCAAAGACTCCTTTACACAATCATTTTTCGTGGTTCAGTTCAAGCCTCCATTCGCATTGCGCATCATACCAACTGGCAGTGTAAATGGTAGAAATAAAGAAGTATTTGGATGTGTGGCACAAGGTGAATACCGAAGGTAAATTAAGTAGGTATCTATCTGTACAGGTGCCATGTGACAAGAAGAAAGTAGTGTAAAAGATAAGAAAAAACCCATCAAACTTCACCGTCTAAACATGACACAAGGCCTCAGATCTGATATGATATGTAATTTTAATTGAAGTAAATAATGATCATATTGGGTATTTATAAATGTTACACTGCAAGATGTGTTATGGTGACACTGTCCGTAGCTTTTTAAGGATATACCTTTTATATAGATATATCCTCAGTCATGTAAGGAATCATATTAATGCAGGATAGGGACTGACATGAAAGGAAAATAAGCACCCAATAGCAGCATGATCCACAAATTCCAGATACTCCGTACAGTAGAGAAGCACATTATACTTATACTACCATATAGCTAATGGTTAATAAAAAATATAAAGTTAGTTAAAATGCTATCAACATCCAAGTTACCAATCATGCATGTATATATACTGGTGTTTAAAATGAAATATTTGTTCGTTAGTGTTCTACAGCATAAGAGAGATGACTGGTAAGGCCATGCTGTGTATGAATCTACAGTTTTCTGAACCTCTGTTGGCTTAAGAACCAAACTCTGAACTACAATGAGTAAAAAATGTGATGCACATGCTGTGGTACAAATGGAAACAAGCCCAAGTTAACAGAACAATAGATAAACACATCTGTTGTGCTGTCATGCCACGGTAAGGTTTTCAAAATTAAAGGATGACTTACGAAGCCACAGTATGTGAAAGGTAATTAAATTTAGTTGATATGCACATGTTTCGAATAAAAGATAGAGTATATCCAAATTTAAAATAAAAGATAATGTCTTGCAAAACAGCACAGAGAACTGCAATGAGAACTCTACAGCTATTAGAGCGATTCATATAGGCATATGCAGAAAACTCATAAGGGGGTGCTATAAGCTCAATGGGGGTCACAGAGCTACAGCTCACATATTTCTAAGTTAAATATACAAAATTTCACTACAACAGGGGTTAGAACCCCTCCATCAACACCCCCTGTGTATGCCAGTATCCATTCATACCCATTAACAATTTTTCAGAAATTCTGCATTCCAAATCAAATAAAGATAATGTGCAAAATGTCTTGAGAAAGGAGTTGGAAGATATTTTCCGATCTGTGGAAAAATTTTCATAAGACATTTTTTAACTTTGAAATAGGGAAGAAAGGGGTTGATCGGTTCTGCTACACACACACACATACACACAGTATACATATTGTGCTATATTGTCAATTTGACAAAACGTAAAAAATAGCCAATATTTACAAATGAATTTACCTAATTTAGGAAGAGCATAACTGACGTTAAAGAAAGTGCGATAGTAATGTAAAATGTCGGATGCTGTCTCCAAGGCAAATTCAGCTTGGTTAAGTTGCTCCGAAGGAACTATAACTCGAATCTAAGATAACAAATTAAGAAAATGGTCTATTATATTAAAAATATACAGTGGGAGGTGAAAGCATGTTTACACTGGAATGTTAACACTTCCCACCCGTATAGCAAAAAAAATATTAACAGTAGAATTTTTCAAATTTAATGGAATAAGTACAAATCATATGTCTTTATTTCTTGAAACTTACAGACTTGTAACACAAATTGGTTTTATGTATTTAAACAACATTTGAACCCCCTCCAGAATTTGAAGAGCAAAATTAAGTTTACAAATAAATAAAACATCAAAAAAAAGTAAAATTAAAAGCAAATTTCTGTGTCCATGTAATTTGCATAATCAACGATTTGTGAGAATGTGTGAGTCATGGGCTGATAAAGGGTAGAGTGAAAATGGTGAAAACACGGGAACTATCGGTGATTGAAAGAACAGCCTTAACTAAAGACAGAGTGGATGGCAAATTATCCTACAGACAGTTAGGAGAAAAGTATGAAATAAGTGCAATGGGAGCTCAGAAAATAGTGAAAAGATATGAAACCAATGGACACGTTGTAAGCACCCAAAGGACAGGTCGAAAACCAAAGTTCACAGAAAGGGAGCGCAAGACGATTATGAGAATCATAAACAAAAATCCATTTACATCAAGAAGGGAAATTCAAGAAACATTTCAAGATCAATTCAAAAAGACAATATCACGGAGACAAATTTCAAGGGTGTTAAACAAGGTGGGATACAAGACATAAGAAACCTTATATCTCTTCCAAAAATAAACAAAGGAGTTCAAAATTTGCAATTCAACTTGCTGATAAGCTACTCAAATTCTGGGAAAATGTGATGTGGAGCGATGAAAGCAAGTTTGAACTATTAAAACAACAGAAGAAAATAGTGTTTAGAAAAGGAAGAACAGCGTTTAATGTCAAGAATTTGCAGCCAACAATCAAACACCCATCATCAGTTATGGTTTGGGGTTGTTTTGCCAACAATGCAACAGGAAATCTGGTATTCATTGATGGCCTTATGAACTCCCACAAGTATAAGGAGATTTTGGAATCAAATTTGGCTCAATGCAAGGTGAAGTTGGGATTGAAAAGGGGTTGGTCTTTCCAACAAGACAATGACCCCAAACATAAATCTCGTATTTTAGTTGCTTATTTTGCCTCCAAGAAGATACAGGTGCTCGAATGGCCATCTCAGTCACCTGATTTGAATCCCATTGAGCATCTTTGGGGGATTTTAGACAACCGTGTGCCATTATCATGTCGCACAAACATCCCTTCATTCAAGACCGCATTGCAGGAAGCTTGTAGCAGCATCCCACCAAATGTTACGACTAACAGAATACCTCAACAGCTCCGTGAAGTCATTTAGGACAAGGAAGACCCTACCAAGTACTAGATTTTTACTTTTTTTGATGTTTTATTTATTTGTAAACTTAATTTCACCCTTTATATTTTGGCAGCGGGAGGGGGTTCAAATTTTATTTAAATGCATAAAATCAATTTGTGTTACTAGTCTATAACTTTCAAGAAATAAAGACATATGATTTGTACTTATTGCATTAAATTTGAAAAATTCTACTGCTAATAGTTTTTTTGTTATACGGGTGAGAAGTGTCAATATTCCAGTGTAAACATCTTTCGCTCCCCACTTTATATGAATCTATAATATAATATACCATATATGAATATCTTACATACGGGGAATGGGAGTACCCTTCCTGTCCTCGGAGGCCTAGCGGTTAAAGCACTCCGGATCTAAAGGAGGGACTCAAGTTTGACCCTAGACCGGGGATGGCACCTCCTTTTCTACTATACTTTAAAAGCTTTAGTTTGAGCTCAAACGTGGGTGTCGAAAATTATTACCTAGCATGATAAATGCAGCTACTTTCTTGCTCTTCGATGAAATTTGTAATTGTAGAACTATAAATACTTTATAGCAATTAAATTTGCACAACCCTCTCTCTCCCTTCCTTCCATTTTTTAGATTAAAGCTAAAACATTTTCACTCATAGGAGAGCAGAAGAAGAAAAGACGACCATGCACTCAGATCAGTGGTGTAGCAATTCCAAAAGTATGGGGGCCCTGAAGCATCTTTAAAATAAATCCGGTGTTCTGCGTTAAGCAGAACAATGTAATTTATTATGCAATGGTGAACTTGAACCCCGGAACGCCCCCTTTCCTACGTCATTGACTCAGGTTGGACTGGAACAAACAATCCCCAAGTTTTCGTCCCACTGAACTGCCACTAATCGCTAAGCCACTGGGCAGGGTGGTACATGGTTCCTTTTTCGTATTTATGCTTGTTAAAGGAAGATAGAGAAGACCGTAATACGAAGTAAGGATACAGTGGAGGAAGTAATTTTGAAGAATAATCTCTGCCATGCCGCATTATTCAGATTCAAGATGCCTAAATAACATGCACGTCAAAAATTATTGTCCTTCATTTTTTTCCCATCTCCCTACTTTTATTAGGAAGGTTTGGTCCTTTGACATAGCTACCTCTCACACATATTTCTCTAATAAGCGGTTCCCTTTCGAAAGTGCCCTGGTTAGGAAACTATATAAGTAAACGTTAGCTTCCCCTTACTGTTTTAACAGGTAAAGGGGCAGTAATCGTGTGGCCACTAAATGCATTATTTCAATGGGAAATGGCTAAAGAGCCAGAACAACTCGGTAGTCCTCTGCAAAATTCACTTTGTTCGTTAGTTCTGTATTTGTAAAAGAAATATTTCACATTAAATCAAGTTCCATCAACGGTGGTTGTGTCGCATAGGAATAATATAAAATGGTATTTACTACTGAAGAAGTTTAATCCGAATGACTGCAGCCCTATAAAATAATCAGTATCTATGTGTGTTATTATTAACTACTTTGATATGACTGCAAAGTAATTAATATCTTGTATCATTTAAAGCCATTTGCCGTATGTTAATTATAGTTTCACCATTATTTGAACTCGGTCATAATACCAACGCTCATCTTTCCAAATATCTCTTTAGATAAGCTCGACTAATTAAAATTAATATTGAATTATCGGGACTTATTATCAGGGATTAACATCATGCGTTTTGAATATAATAACATATATGTTTAACATTTTTAAAGTTTAGTGGTACTTATTGGTTCTCTGAATTTTTAAACGAGTTCAGTTGTGTTACAAGTACAACGCATCTTACTCATAAATTATTATTTTAATAAATAAAATTATATATACCCTTTTGATGATTTTAAAATCATTGAGCATAGCCCATCTTGATAATGTAAGCACATTGTCAAACTATGTAAAAAACAAATGAAAGTAAGAAACCATCTAAATATTAAGCAAACGGAAACACTGTCGAAAATTTTGCAATCTCTTGAAGTAAAAAAATTTTTAATTATAGATATTTAAAATTTCTTGAAATCCTAATCTAAATATTCTAAAATCCTAAATCTAAAAGTTCTTGAAATCCCGGGAATATAACTAGGCTCTATAGTTTCACTTACATCTAATATATTTTTGTTAATATCATTAAAAATAATATACATTTTGTCACAATTTTATGCATATTTTTGTCACATTATCACATATATTTTTCTCACGATATCATATACATTCTTATCACAATATCATATATATTTTTGTCACAATATCATATAAATTTTATCACAATATCATATATATTTTTGTCACAATATCATATAAATTTTTATCAATCCCATATATATATTTTTATCAATCTCATCAGCAATTTAAATTCCGTCACATGAAAACTTTATTTTAAGGGTAATACAATTTTAAGGCCGTGCGGTGGTGCATTGGTAATATGTTCACCTAGCATGTCATCAACCCGGGTCCGGTGCCAAAATGTAACGCTTACCAAAGAACTTCTCTGCGTAGCCCGGGGGTTGATTTCCTTGGCCTCAAAAGGTTTGGATTTCTCGGAAATCTGTACCTTCCGGCGCCACATGACCTTTGCTCTCCTTGAACCGTAAAACAAATACAACGAATATGATTTTAATAGTAATAATAATATCTTGAAAGGCGATATTTTTTCTATTTTTTCTTTGTCAAACTAAATAAATGAAGGTTTGTAATAACATATGCTGTTGTTTGATTTTTACTTTCCGAAACTTAATTTTTAAAATACACCCGAGATACTTTTTAGAAAGATTGGAAAAATTAGACGCGGATCTATTTACTGTAACAAAAAAGTAATAAGCCTAATGTGAAAACTGAAAGAAATTATTTTCTCTGTATGATATGAAGCGAAATTTGAAATTTATTTGTTTTAGCCAAATGATGCCTACATCTTAATATGGGGCCGTTCACAAAGTTCGCTAAAGCAGCATCGATACTTTCAAATCCGTTTCCTTTTATTTCCTCATCCATTTGTTATTTTTAAATTGAAGTGCAATTGCATTGAAAAGTATTGAAAATTACGTACTTCAGTCGATACAATAGCCCTAACATGGGCGCCCCGAGGGTGTGCAAGGGAGTGCACTTGCACCCCTTTGGCTTATGAAAAAAGGGGGCAAAAAGAACTGAATCCACAAGAAACTGTAGTCCAATAACATTATTCAATTGGAATTTTTCCTGGGTGCACCCCACTGCATATAATTCTGGGGATGCCCATGGGCCCTAATATACTCTATACTTGGATTCGTTTCACCTTCAAGCATAAGGTGGTATTTTTATCGAGCGTGTTTTTCGCTTTAATCAATTGCAAAAAGCTTATGATCAATTTCGTTTACTTTTGCACAGATGCTGATTCAAACGTAGCTTAGATAGAAAGTATAACTCATGCAAACGCTAACGCTCTCTCTCTCTCCCATGTAGTAATGTAGAAGCAACGAGTTTATCTACCGCGTGGAAAATCCAGGCTTCACTCACTTTGTTGTTTTTTACTGATTCGTATTCTGAAGTTTGGTTGCCCAAGCGTGATGGGTTCTAATCCTTCGAAAAACAGTTGTTGCTGCCATAGCGTGATCTGAATTGGCCTTCTGCCATAGAGACAGAAAAATCTAACAATAGTAGAAAAGAAAAAAGAAAATATACATTATAAATAAAAAATATATATTAAACATCCACACATCATACACGGCTACATCGTTTCATGATCCCATTGCTTGCGATACTGTGATGATATCAGGGAAAGTCATAAAGAGCTTCCCAACCACTCCGTATCCCGGGCTTGATTCTCAAGAGAATAGGGCTGATCTTGGAATGCACTTGAATCTCCCAATAAACCATCGGTACCATCCCAAACGACCATAAAAGTGATCTTAGAACGGGGAATTCTAAAACAATTAACCGATATATACTATATACTCTACTATACCCTCTACTATATACTCCACTACATTATTTTTTTCCTTTCCGAACTAGCCCTGCGGTGGCGCAGTGTGGTAACGCGTTCTCCTATTGCGCGGCTAATCCGGGTTCGACTCCCAGCAGTGCAAAAAGAACGCTTACTCAGAGATCTCATAAAGATCGCACTGCTCACTGTAGTCCGGGGTTTGGTTCCCCAGGCCTTAAGAGGTTCGGATTCCTCGGAAAACAGTAGGTCCCGGCGCAGCATGACCATTGTAGTCTTTGAGCCCAAAAAACAAACATCCTTTCCGAACTAATGGACGATGACCCACAGCAAAGAGTGAGGTGTACATTACATGCATGCAAAATGTTCATTAAAGCATTCGTAGTATGGTGTAGTAAGTATATTTTGATGAAGCCAGCAATACAGCATTTTATTAAGGGAGTTCATGTTTGTGGGAAACAGAGTATTGCATGGCTCTGAAATTGACTTTTGTATGATACATATTTCTTGTGTGATTTCCCCTGCCATTTAGTCAAATAACATGAATTCGCAGAGTAATTCATGAAAATGAATTTATAGTTCAATTTATTCAAATTCAGTTCCTGGCAAAGCATTATTTTAAGTCTACAAATATATATGCATCGTATCAGCTTAAGAACTAAAATGCCGTCTGTACAGCCTCAACTTATTTGGCTCAGAATCACCATTGCTGTCCTTGCGCCATAAAAATACAACTAACCAACTAAGAACTAAACTGTAATCAAAGGCTGCGCTACTTGAGTATCGCAGCGGCTTTAAAGCGTCAGTTATACGTAGTTCAGAGTTCGTTTGTGCTTTTATGACCCCAAAACAGCAACGGTCACGTTAAGCCATGACCTCCCGCTTTCCGATGAATCCGACACTCTATTGCTTTAGGAAACAGACTTTGGAATATGGTGGTCAGAAAAATAGCGTACGTTCTAAGATACCAATGAAAGTCGAACCCTGGTTAGTGGCACAACAGACGAATGCATTACCACTATAGCACGGTATTATAGTGGACTACATTTTTCCGAGTAATCCGTACCCTTTAAGAGATAGGGAACCAATCCCCTGACTACAGGGTAAGCACTTTTTTAAGGGGGAAATTTTTCTTTCAGATTTAGAGTAAATCGGAGGTGTTCCAACTACACTTTGTTTCTACATTTACCAAGGTGCTTTCTCTTTCAGCGCTACAAATGTTCTATTAGGTTTTATGCTTGTTAAAAGGAGATTGCTAAAGCAAATATTTATATTCTATAAGACAAATATTATCCAAAAAATATTAAATTTAAAACAAATAAACATTTAGAAAAGCGAAAACAAAATCCAATAGTTACTTCCTACGAAAATTCTGTTCTTATAGTCAATTTAGGTTATGCAAGATCATAGAAAGAGAGGGGAGTATAGGCCAGAGAGAAACCGATTAAGCATCTAAAATTAATGGAAGAAGGGTTAAATTTACATTCACTACATTAAAGGTTATTACAGTTGGCGAACTATTTTTCTTTTGGCTCAATTTTTTGGTGAGAAATTGGAGGACTTTCATCTGAAGCTGCACACAGTTACAAAATATATCTAAATTCCGTACAGCTAACTTCTTTTAAGTAACTAGTGAGACTGTCGCTGGATATTAAAAAATCGGACGTATCAAAAAAGGGAATTGGCGGATACTTGCAAATTACAATTAAGGTCTTTCTTTAAAAATTAATACGAATTGATATACTTAAACAACAAAAAACGCTGTTTTTATATCAAGTTTGATAAATTTCTTACCATTAATTAGGGAAAACGACGTATATATATACGCTGCATATTAGTATATAATAAATATCAGCATGGGTCTGACTAATTTAATGGGCAAAAATTCCATTAACTTGCATTGGATTTTCCCTTTGCCCGCAAAAGGGAATTAATTGCTTAACTTAATATTTATCGATAAAGAAGGATTACTTTTATATAATTTAGATAATAGGTTCTGTAACCGAAGCATTATTCCTTCCATAACTGGGAATGGAAATGCAACGTTAAATCCGGGGTTCAGGTATCCTTGTAGATTAATTCTCACGAGAGGTAGCCGTGATGGTGTTCTCGAAAATTCTGGCAAAAGAAAATGTGTTTGGGACACGATGGCAAAAAGCTCTGCACAAGCACATCGTCGTCCCAAGATAACGTTTGACAAAAGGGATCCTCAAAGTTTCTAAGATAAGATAGCGAAAGAAGAAAATGAGGAAAAGAAAAAAGATCTGAGAGAATCAAAATCGCATTAATAATTCTCGGCCCACTTTATTGGGCAGAGCTAGGTTAAGCACATCGATTCGAGCCCTTG
Source organism: Dysdera silvatica (assembly GCA_006491805.2). Lineage (NCBI taxonomy): Eukaryota > Metazoa > Arthropoda > Arachnida > Araneae > Dysderidae > Dysdera > Dysdera silvatica. Next base: position 53,910,540 of record QLNU02015360.1, read on the forward strand.
GCTAATCTCCAAACGATGGCAGGCAGGTCAAACAACGCTGATGTGTGGATGTGTGTGTGTGTGTGTGTGTGTGTGTGTGTGTGTGTGTGCATTGGATCTCCTGCAAAGGGGAATCCTTCTCTGCGTCCGTACGTGGGATGCATAACGTACACCAAAGGTCTTTTCTATGGTACGTTCTCCCCAAAGTCCCATGGGATAGGAGACTTAAACGAGCATCGATTGGTGATAAGCTGAAAATACATAACTGGAGAGGTTTAGATCATGAACATAGAAATATCTGGCTGGCTACACCGAGCTACTTCCAGAGCCTAAACAACAAAACTGCGATTTCATCAATTCCTAAAGCCCACCTGCTAGCAGTCAGACGACGCTTCTTCATCAGATCGGCTAACACTTTACTCCCATAAAAGCTTTCACACTACTCACAACCAAGGTATAATTTTAGCACCGGCATTTCGACCTGCGTGGTGGCAGAGAAAACAGCAAGTGCAAACGAGGAATGAAATTTTGAATTGCAAATAAATCCTTCCGACAGCGAAACACAACGAGTCGCCGTTAAAACCGTCTGCAAAATAAATTTTGCGAAATCATTTCATGGCATGGTTTCCTCATTCTTAAAAATCCAATTTTCACTAACATTGTAACCGGCATTAATTTTCGTTCCAAATGTATCTCAGAACCTGATCCGAATTCTTCGTGTCCTATAAATGGCATGCATGTAATGCTATTTGAATTGCCCCAAATACTTAGCTTCGGAATATTCGCTATTCTTTTTCTTGTCTGGCATATTTTACTATCGATTGGTTCTTGACCTCGTTTTACTGATCATGAACTGCTTCCTGGAGTGCATATGTCATCGGTTAACGAAAGGACAGCATGTGTGATTATTTTGCTCACGTAAAGGGCAATTTAAATATCGCTTATATATTGTAAGTGCAGTAATGTCTCTGATACATATAATCATAATAATAAAACACATATCTGATAAATCACCCACGACGTTCAAGACTACACTTTTAAAGTTGTACAAATGAAAAGATTTCGTTACAAAATTAATTATTTACAAGAATGAGGAAAAATCTTTTTGAAACATGGAAAATCCAAATGTCGCGATGTCCATAAATACCCTTTGCAAATAAAATTGATGAATTTTATCGACATCCATTTGGTATCACAAAAATGGAATAAACGAATCTTTACTTGGTAAGTCACTCTGAGTCATTGGTAAGTCATTTATGATGAAATAGGCTATCATCAATGACGAACGAGAAAAATGAAACCGGAATTAGTATGAGTAGTATGTAAAACTACATTTCGCAACCACACACAAATCATATTGTAGAAAATGTAAAACAACAAATTTAAAACAAAAACAAAAAAAAATAACAGCCAAAAGGTAGAAAAAGTAAATCATTTTTTTCTTGCAGCAAATAAGTGATTCTCTGGTCGCCGTTCTCCAAATGAAATAAATTCGCTTTCTTTGCTACAAATGTTGATCTATCTGATAAAACCTTGTCTGCTCAACCTGCGTCTACACCAAAACTAAATACCAGCAAGAAATGCTGATCCGAATTCCCACAATTCAGAAACAGCTAACAGAAAATTTAACAAGCTGGAGAATGTAAAAAATTTAAACTTCTAGCTATAAACTATTGTTGTTCGTATCAACAATGTTTACAGCCACGATTACATTGTGGGGATGGAAATTGCAGGTTGCGGAAAATGGGGCTGAAAAATATGTTCCAAGCTTATATAACAACCCTCCTATAAAACGTGTAACTTGCACTTTTTTATTAGCTTGTTTCTCGTATGTAATTTTCTTGTAAAGAAAGCTTAAAACGTATTTCTGGGTAATAAGCCCATCGGAGATTTTCTTGTTCTGAGAGAAAGAGACGAATAAATCTGTTTCTTTCTTGTAAACTATGCCACGCAGGTTCCTTAGGGACCGTGAATATATAAATTATGCATAAAGGAACCCGTACGAAGATAGGACTTTATTTTATCTCGAAAACTAATTAAAATATTTAATGAGTGCCTTCCATAGCGAAGGGTTTAAAAACGGAAAAGATGAGTAAATTAGAAAACAAAATAATTCATTAACGTCTTATACAAAAAAAGGGAAATGATTATTCTAGTAAATTTTAAATGAAATTAAAATGGAATATCATGTGTGCAGCACATTCGTGTGTTTAATTATGTACGGAGAAGGGTAAAATTCTCTGACCATATCTCAACAATACAGACCTAACGTGAAAACTAATACGTTGTGTTATGCTCGGAAGAAACCCGAATACGTATTAGACCAATAATAATTGAGTACGCTAGCGTTGTAAACATATTAGTATGATCATCTTATGAATGATCTCGTTATTCTGAATACCGATGAGAAATCTTCGATACCTAATGAACATCTACCTCCAAAGCAATAGCCTATTAACCATGATTTATATTTGCGGCCTTTACTATAATTGAACAGTCCCCAAAAGTTATTTTTTTTAAATCCGTTAAAAGGGTTTCGTCACAGATGTGGCAACTTTCTGTTCTCGGGTGATTGCATGAAACTGGTCTTCGACATTTAAGAAATAATAAACTCAAAAGGACTTGAAAATGGTTTACATGCACCAAGCGTCTTAACATCTCGAGACTCTTGTTTACCACTTCTACGGTTCTTGGGCAATCAGTATGCTTATCGTACTCCAAACGATTTCTATCTTCTGCAGAACGCTCATACCATTTAAGCATTGCATTGAAGCTCATGACTTCTTAACCATATATTTAATGGATAATTTTAGGCTTCCCAGTTGCCGTTTTACCTAACGTTTGATAAATTTTATTTTCTCGCTGTTTAAAATATAATATGATGGACTTGAGCCACTACCACTGCAATGTATTTCATAGAAGCTATAATTGTCTATATGACCACGCACATAGACTGTTATTCTCTTGTCAACAATAACGAGTATATAGGATACACGTGCAGGTGATCTTTGTATATATAACGCATTCTAAAATGCAAAGGACAACAGGGCTAAATAGCCAGCTATCCATTATTCCGCACAATTGGCATATAATTTTGAATATTTAAGAAAACAGAGGAAAATCCTTCGTTCGCATAACGAATAATTTTTATCAACTAAGTATGTTATTTTAATAATTTATATCATAATATGTTGTTTATCGTTTTAAAAGTTATCCAAGAATTCGGAAATACATTCAAGTTTCTTGCATGTATTTATGAACCTGCGGGTATATAAGCAAACTGAAAGGTGATCATCAAAATGGGCTTAATTAAAATTTGCAAAGTAGTAAAATATTGAGCAATTTTCATAATTATACAAGACAAAAAATACATGATAATTTCTATGGTCACACTCAAAATTTGGGTGAATTTTTACGTAGATGTTTCAAATCTTCTATAAGCCAAAAAAATTTTTTTACGAAACATGCAAATTTGTTTAGGTTCCTTTTAATGATCACCCATTCATTTTTATTAGTATATTATGTGACATAATTCACAAATTTTATGATACGTAAACCACAGAATTCTATATAAAGTAATCCTTTGTTTTT
>QLNU02015360.1:53918901-53955904 GCA_006491805.2 Dysdera silvatica
TGCAAGAGCTCGACACCTTCAGGTCTGGATTTCACGTTGCATGATGGTTACGGTTTTATATAGCTAAATAAATCCATTTTTCATATTTTTTTAAAATTAAAATTGATCAAATCTAACTATAATTAATTACGTTTAATTTTGGCCAACACGGCATTTTCGGCCAATGCGCTCATTTCCTATCTTAGAAGTCCATGCCATCAAATTTCAAATATTTTTATTGTACTAAGCATCAGGTTTGGAAGGAAAAAATTTCGTCATATCTTTGGTATTCCCCTTGTTAGATAAATGTTCAATGAGAATTGGATTAATACGTTTGAAAGTAATGGTTATATATACGTAATTTTGTATAATTAGCACGTGCCGATTATCCCTTTTTTACATGATAAATTTTTATGCAAATATCCCAGAGTTTTATCATCTCATACTTTGTAGTAATTTGCTTTGAACAAGAAGGTAAGGAAAAAATAAGAATATTCCATTTCCAGCCTGTCACAAAAAACATTCGTTCTTTCTCCAAGTTAGAGAGAAGGACAATTTCTATCCTCTTTAGTCCGGATGTGTCCACGCTTGGCGCTCTTAAGAAATGGAAACTCTCTTGTAAGGCGTGGTAGTGAACACAGTTCCGGATGATTTCCGGAGACATTGGTAGATTTGGCCTTATCCGGAAAAGCATTCCAGTTTCGGGATGATGACGGAAAGGAGGCGGCCTCGGTCTGTCCCAGACAAGGAAAAGGCGGACAGCGATAAAGCATCAATAACGCTGATATTCCAAGAAGATGATCGTTCTTCAAGAAATAACTGAAATATATATGCTTTCAAAGTCCATCTTTTAAAAGTTCAACCGAAAAATTCTGCCGCTATTTTTAAACACTAACGCCACGCATATAAGTTTAAAAGCTTTTAAATCCCTTTTCTGGGATTTTTGAATCCATTATCCTGGACTCAAAAAATTAGTTTCCCTTTTGTGGTATAAATAGCAACTTGCCTCATCATCTTTTATGCTCCTCTCATAAATCATTTTCCCTTTATTCCCTGGAGTTTCTCTTGAAATTACGGTTATTTGCAGGATAACCACATTCATTTAATATGTATGTTACATTTACTTCAACTTTTAGAGTTACTTGCTCCAAAATTGGGGCAAAGACGTACACAGAGGTGTTATTTTGTATATACAAGATTTTCTCTCAGCAAAGTCAGTCACATTCTGTTTAGCGACGATAGTTTACGTTCACGACAAATATTTTATAGAATTACACATATTTCGATTGACATCTTTTTCTGTTTATGAAAGTTTTTATGTCTTTCGACAGTCGTTAACGAAAAATATTATTATACGTATTTTTTGAGTTTATATTTTGCTTATCATGAATTCCAAAAACCTGTTTTTTAGTTGTACCTTTCAACCGCATCTAGTGAAAGATCAGCAAACTCAAATTGGTTTATATTGTAAATTAGAAATGTTTTCAACTATATATTGTAACACAATATGTAAATGACATCACTATTCTCAACTCAAAAATTATTATCTTTCTGAGGAATGGTTACAGATAATGTAAAGAACGAATGGAGTACGGAGTAGGGCAATTTTAAACGATCAGTATGTCATTTCGAATCAATGATTAAAAATATTTGATATGTTGCCTAATAACGATGCTCGTATTTTCTTTTCAGTTTTTTTTTTCTTTTTTTTTTTTTTTCTTTTTTTGTATTTCTAAGCATATTTATTTAAACATTATTTTACGCATATCGATCTCCAATTCCAAAACAAAAATCAGATATTTGTTTTTACAAAGATATATAAAACTTTTTTAGTTTATTTTGCCGAAGACAGTACAATAGAGAATCATATATAATTCAGAAAGATAAAAGTGATAAATGTGTTTGGAAAATAAACTTATAACTCTATTTTACAGCTATATCTCTAAATTGAGCAAATATTTTAGATTAAACGATATATTCTGATAATGTGATTTAATTTTGCTTTGAAAAATGCGTGGAACTTTTGTCCAAATAGTTGTACGCATTTTTTAAAATAGTCATTACACTCGTTCTTATTTTACATTAAAAGCAATGAGAAGTTATATAGTAGATGCAAACGTTTGATTTATCTGCTGAACTTATAGCGTTTTAAACAAACCAATGAAACTCATACATATTTTTATTTGTTTTAAAATTAATTAAGAATGTGTACTCATATATCTCTTTTAAAAAATATACGCTTTAAATAATTACAATAAGAAGAAGAAGAAATAATTATAAAAATTAAATAAAACTAGTATGCTCCTTAAAAATGCCTGTTAAAAAAGTATCTACATCTCTCTTAAAAATACGTAACTAGTAAATGATACCCTAATATCTGTCATTTCACAGTTCATACTCGTCATGTAATCCGCACGAAATATTCATATAAATATATACTTAGTTTAAACATAAAAAATTTTTGATATGGTCGTCTATTACTTTTTCCAAACTAGTGTCCTCATTTATAATTTCTATTTCTGGGCTATTGGGATTACGTATAAGGTCTTTAGTTATACTTTAAAACGTTTAGCTGCGTTTATATTTTTAAGTCAAGTTCCTCTCTACAAATAAACTTGAAATACCTGACAATAAATTGTAGTTCATTGTCATTCCTATCGCAGACATACTCCAGGACCAAGAATGTGGGCCGGGAATAAATGAGTCTTTCCGGAATCGGGCTGGATTGGTCAGATTGAGCCGTGACATCTCAGGTCTTCTTTGATCCCTAAGACTGCGCAGCTTCACCAATGGGCGATCTTCAATCTCCGAATCCTGGACAACAATTGTAGGTTATCCGGTTTTTTCTTTCCTCTCGGCTGACAGCACTGGTATCCGGAAAAATGACGTATGGTATGAGAAACGAGAGGGCGTACTCTGGTTGCCAATATCTGCCCCGATAGTTGCTTCAAACTGTTCATTTACAGAACGATGCGGTTAGTTTATGATTGCTGTTGAAGGTAGTGTTTTGCTATTGAATTTTGGCTTTGTTGAACTGACATGCTTATGGCAGTGTGTTTGGTTTCCTTAACCTTTTCCACAGAAATTTCCTTTCAACAGTTTTCAAAATAATCTTTCACAAAGTAAAGAAATTAGACTTCCAAAAAATATTAAAAGAACACATGCAAATCGCAAAACGATAGTTGATAATTGATACAGATATTTCTCTAAGTGAATCGATTTTAAAAAATTTATATTCCGTTTGATTTTACTAAAATTTAAAATGGAGAAATTGCTGCGAGGGGTAAAAAGACAACTCAAAGGCACACAAGCATTCATATTACTAGGGACCTAATATCCTAGTGACCAAAATTTCCTAACACAGTCCGGAAACATTCAAGACTTTGGGGTAATGTAACCCTAGTAACCGGGTAATTCAAACTGTTGCTGATTGAAACATTACGAGAAAAGGGAATTGTCTGTGGGCCAGCCTGTGTTTTACTATTGATGCTTTATCGCGCAATGCGATTCGAGTATTTTTTTCTGACTATTATATTAACGTTAATAGAATTGAAAGAAAAAGCACTTTCAAACTTTCCTTCAAATCTTATATAAAAATTTAAACATATATACTGGAATAATAATAATAATAAATATATACTGAAAAAAATATATCTACAGGGTGTTCGGTAACTATCGCATAAACTCCCTGCCATGCGAATCTTTGGATAATTTTAAGACAAAATTGAAGAGGGACGATTTTTGCTTGAGGGTTTTGTTTATGAATTATATCCATTTCAAAATTTGTATCTAAAAGCCAATCATGCTCCAAGATAGCCTGCTTTTACGTTGTTTCATTCAACGACGAAGGACACGCCCCTTGGTTTCCCCGCCTCCAAAATAAAAAGAATTTAAGTCGCTCTGAGAAAGAATTTCAAATTTAGCTACTTAACTGCATTTTGCAAACGCAAACGTTTTTCTAAAGCTGAACTCTTGCAATAAAAAAGGCTCTTAATTCTAAGGCGGGGCCGACTGAAATTTGAGCGCTAAATTTAAATAGCACGTGACCAAGAAATTCTTTCTCATAGCGAGTTAAATCCTTTTTATTCTAGAGGCAGAGAAATTAAGGGGTGTGGATTTCGTCATTGAATGAAACGACATAAAAGCAGGCTACCTTGAAGCAGGATTGGATTTCGGACAGAAATTTTGAAATGGCTATAATTCATATACGAAACCTCAATCAAAAATCATCCCTCTTCAATTTTGTCTTAAAATTATCAAAAGATTCGCGTGGCAGGGAACTTATGCGATAGTTACTGAACACCCTGTATATATGGTAGAATCCTTATTAACTGAAATAGCTTGCTGAACTTTCTGTTTATTCTCTGTTTTAATTGGCACTCTTTCAATATTATAGGCGAAAATGTTCATATATGTTCTTTAGTGTACTCTGGTTTTAAAAAAGGAACAAATACGACTCGTATAACTGTACACTTACCTTGGGTGACCGTAACAGTACTCCGGGATTTTTAGAGAAAGTTGTTACAGCTATGAATTCCAAATCTTACTTCAAACTGTGACACGATAGCCCCCTACTTTCCAACATTTCAGTAATAAGCCAAATACCAGCCCATTAATTTTTAGTTAAGAAGAAGCGGGGGATTGACATTCACCCCTACCCACTAATAATCTCCGCAACCTTGCCCACGAGTAGGTTCCTGCTACTTAACCCAACTTAACAAGTGGGGAGAAAACAACCTAATATTCCAAGCGGAAGAAGTATAGTAACTAGATATAAAAAAAAAAATGTGCTGTTTTTGCCTCATCGTTTGTATCGCGTTTCTGTATCATCGTTTGTATCATGGTTCTATGTCATCATTTGTATCATGTTTCTTTGTGTAAAGGAACTTCTTTGTGCTTTTATAGATTTACTCCTAATCCTTGTTATTTTTGTAACCCTTCATTTAATATATATTTATACTTCATTATTTTCTTTATAACTATTTAATATATTTGAGTATCTCAAATATACACACTACTGTTTGTTCGCGAAGCCAGAATTAACGTCATTAATGTTATAAACCAGAATTAAGTCAAGATACCACTATGTTAACTGATGCGTATATATATATATATATATATATAGAGAGAGAGAGTCTAGGATAGAGTTCTATGTGAACTTCCTTTTAGACATGTCTTGGATTTATTTTATTTTTGTTTGCTACTAGGAATTTTTATTAAAAACTATAAACTGAACACAAACTGAATTTCGGTTTTTGTTCCAGTTCTTTGATTCAAGCTACATGCTGACGACTAAATTTCCCAAAAATATTTTTTTCTCCCCCTCAGTTCAAAGATATCAAATTATTTCCCCAAACCAGCAAAAATTAATTTCCTAGTTAATACATACACATACACTGACTTTTTTAACCATATAGTAGTTAAGTCTCATATCATTAAATGTGTTTATAGATAAATGTAATTTTTTTATAACTTTACTTTGAAAATTCACTTTCTGGATTATCTGAAATTTTGCTTATTCCAAATAGGGCTCTCTCCCTTCATTTAAGTTAACCGCTATTCTACTATGTATATATGTATGGTGTGTATATATTTACTATGTATATATATATATATATATATATATATATATATATATAGTAGATTTTTTAAACCTAGGACCTCGTTTTTCCATCAGCATCATTTAATATTGTTTTTAATCAGTTTTTGACAAGCCATGTTTTAAAAGATTCCAGGTTCACATAAGGATGAAATTTATTCTTCAACCGAGAAATTTTCAGAAAAGGAAACTAGTTATTTCTAAAATTGGATTTCTCCTGTCACTGGATCTGATCGAAACATAGACGTTCACATTTATTAAATTCTGAAATCATCAAAATTGCTTTGAATTCTAATTTCGGAGCTTGCTAGAAAATTATATTTATATTCTCTTGTTCCGTTTTTGGTTATTGGCAATTAAATTAGTAACTATCGTCGGCAAAACTATAAAACAAGCTATTCGATTCAGTTGCATGTCATTATAAACTTTAAATTCAATTTAAACAAGTATAAAATTCAACTAAACAAGTAAAAATACAATTAAACAAGTATACACTTCTAAAGAAATATAACTTCGGAAGTCTTAACTATTTGAACGTAATTAAACCAGAATATGATGCTAAAACCAAAAATATTCCAGCATAAAGTACTTAATTTTTTTAAAGAATACTTAAAACCAATCTGCATAATTTTCTTTTGGAATTATTAGTGTATGGAGTCATTCAATAACGATTAATTTTTTAACTATATATTAATTATAGTAATCAATGTAAACCAAATCATTGGTCAAAAAATGCCTTAACTAAAATATCAATTTTATATGCTATATACTCATATGATACGCAGTACAAACGAAGCTCTATATCAACTCTATATATATTTGTGTCTATATATGTCTCCGAGACAAAGAATGTATATTGACTAAGTTCATTTTATATATCATAAAGATGTTTTTAACCAAATTTTGCGCAATATTTCTGTATAATTATCAAGCTTTTAACATGAGGAGAAAGACAACCGGAAAAAATATCAGTGGAGATTTATTTTGTAAGTCTATTCTAAAATATTGTAAAAATTATCACTAGTTTGAAAAACTGTAATAAGTTCTTCTAAAGAAATTTAAAAGTTTAAAATTGATTTATGTACTGTATGAATTTTCAGTTTGTATCATATCAGTTTCTAGTGTTACAGATGGCTTTAAATTTAATGGATATATCTCACTCCCAATTCGTAAAGAAGCGAATCTTGAGTACAATAAAGGTACCGTGAAATAAATAAAGACTGGAAAATAATTACCATTAACTAAACGTTAAAATTGAACACAATATTATTTCAACTGCAGTAAGCGTATCATTCGAGATTAAATATTTAAAAATGCGTCTATATATATATAAAAGTTTTCCTCGCCCATTCTTGGCGGAAACAGGCTTTGGGACGGGCAGAGCGCCATGTTCCCAAGCCTCTTTTTACATCACTTCTTAATGTGCCATGTCTAGAAACTTCCTGACAATGTGACACGTGTTTAGGATTGTGGCTTTTTGTATTTCAATGTAGGTGTTTGGGTCAATGTTGAGTATCTCCAAATTCGTCGCAAGCGTTTTTGGTACTATCCCTGTTGCTGAGATGACTAACGGGATGATGAGGATCTTTTCCATACCCCATATATCTCGTACTTCATGTCTGAGATCTTGGTACTTGGTGATTTTCGTTGTGTAGGTTGTCTGTATGTTATTGGTGTTGGGTACTGCTATGTCGATTAAGTACGTGGTCTTATTCGATTTATCGACGAGGGTTATGTCAGGACGGTTATGTGGGACTGTCTTGTCTGTTATGATTGCTCTATCCCAGTAAAGCTTGTGTGTTTCGTTCTCATGCACGGTCTCTGGCTCATATTTGTAGTACGGGCATTTTTCTGTCAGAAAGCCAGCATTCGCTGCCAATTTCTGGTGGACTATTTTCGCTACTTGATCGTGTCTATGTTTGTAGTCTGACTGCGCAAGGATCTTGCATCCTGCCATCACGTGTTGGATTGTCTCCGATGCCGCATGACAGTGTCTGCATTTGTCGCTTTCTATGTCTTTTCTCTGGATGAATTTCTGATTGTTCCTTGTTGCGATCACTTGGTCTTGGATGGCTAGCATGAATCCTTCTGTCTCTGGCTGGAGAGTGCCTTTGGCCAGCCAAGAATTTGATGCCTTTTTGTCAACGTGTGGTTGTTGCAGGTCATTGTAGTGCCTGCCATGTAATGGTTTTCCGGCCCAAGTTCTCAGTTTCTGTTCGTTGGCTGTTTCGAGGACACGCTCTTCGGTACTACACAGGTTTAGTGGCGTGTAATTTGCATCTGCTTGTATTATGGCTTGGATGAGTGGCGATCGGGGACTCTTCAACTGGAAGTATTGCCTCATGCTCTGGATCTGCTTGTCATGTAAGTCTTTGAGGTCCGCTTGTCCGCGTCCTCCTTCTTCCCGGGGTAGTGTTTGCCGTTCAATTGCCGTTGCAGGGTGTAGTTGTCCGGCTCTTCTCTGGATGGTTCTCATTTTCCGCTGGAGTTGTTCTAGTTCAGTGTTGGACCATTTGATGATCCCGAAGGAGTAGGTGAGCACTGGTACCGCATATGCGTTAATTGCTTGCGTGGTGTTCTTCCCGCTCAGTTTCGTCTTCACAATGCTTCTAAGTCTTTCTTGGAATGCTTGCGTGAGCTGGACTTTGACTTTCTTGTGCTCCTGCTGCCGTTTTTGCATTATCCCTAGGTATTTGTAGGTTTCGCCCTCGTCCAAGGTCTTCAGTAGTCTCCCGTCTTCGAGTTCGATGCCTGGTAAATCTTCTTTGCTATTCTTCTGTATTTTGCACTTATCGAGGCCGAATTCCATTCCTATGTCCTTGGAGAATGTCTCTGTTATACTGATGAGTTGTCGGAGTTGGGTGATTGTTGGCGCGTATAGCTTGATGTCATCTACGTACATGAGGTGGGAGACTTTATGTAGGTTTCTCTTGTCTTTCTTCAGCATGTATCCGTATTTACTTGTGTTCAGCATCCTTGACAAGGGGTTTAACGCCAAGCAGAACCACTGGGGGCTTAGTGCGTCTCCTTGAAAGATTCCGCGGCGGATGGGGATCTCGGCCGTTTCTATTTTACTGTCTGGCGTGTTTAGCTGTAACCGGGTTCTCCATTGTTTCATGCTGCTCTGTAGGAATCGGATGATTGAGGGATGCACTTTGTATATGCTGAGTATTTCAAGGAGCCACGAGTGCGGAACAGAGTCGAAAGCCTTCTTGTAGTCTATGTATGCGGTGTTGAGTTTTCGCTTTTGTTTTCTTGCTTGTTCCAGGACAACCAGGTTAGCCCACAGTTAGACCCAGGTTAGCTGCTCTGTACACCTCAAGGTCCTTTTCTGGCGCCCTTTTCGTTCTTCGGTCATTAAGTTGTTGCTTTCGCTGTGCCGGCTTATTTTTTCAGAGATGCACCCCGTGAGTATCTTGTACAGGGTGTTCAGGCACGTAATGGGTCGGTATTTCGCTGGGTTACTGGTATCCTGGTCCTTCGGTAGGAGGTAAGTTATTCCCTTGCAGAGGAATTCAGGCATTTTGCTGGGGTCTTCAATTATCGCCGTAAGTTCCTTGGCTAATGGGCCATGGGCGCTGGTAAATTTCTTGTACCAGAAGTTGTGTATGCCGTCAATACCGGGTGCTTTCCAGTTGTGCGTACGTTGGATTACCTGCTGGAGTTCCTCTATCGTGATGCCCGTGTACTCCATCTCCTCTATTCCTCTCGTAGCCTCCATTTCTTGCTGAATCCAGGGGGCGCTTTTGTGCTGTACTTCATTGGACCATAGTGTCTTCCAGAAGGTCTCTATTTCTGCTGGCTTTGGGGCTTCGTACTTGTCTTTGTTCGCTGGGGTCTCTCGAAGCTTCCTGTAGAAGGCCTTCTGGTTTGCTTGGAATTGCATGTTCTGTTGTTTTCTGTTGGTATAGTCTTTGTATCTTCGGAGTCTTCTGGCGTATACACCCAGTTTTTGTTTGAGGGTATCCAGATATTCGCTGATGTGTTTATTGGGCTCTTCGTGTCTTGTATGAATCCTATTTCTCTTAAGGGCCATCTTCACTTTCCTCACTAATTTCTTACCCCTATTTCCCTGCATGTACTGGGTTATTCGCCCTATGCTGCTGCGGAGCTCTTCTATTCTTTTCTCCAGTCTCACTTGCCATGGTGGTTGGGCTTTGTTTCCTCTGTTACTTCGGCCTTCGTTCCTTACTTCGTACCCATTGGCGCGTGATGCCGCTACTGCTGCACAGTATATGGCGGTGTGTATTTCCTGTAGGGAGTTGTGGTTCTGTAGGTGTAGTGGTAGAGTATGTTCATTGAGGATCTTGGTTGCTTTGCAGAGTTTCCAAGATGCCGGTTGGCGTGGTATTCTTGGCCTTGTTGCGGCATCCGAGCCTTCATATTCCGCCAGGGCACATTGGAAACCTTCTTCCATTTTCTCCACGTCCCTCCTCTCTTCTTGTTCTATGCTTGTTTGGAGCGGTTCTCTTCCGCTACTAGCTGGTGCTTCTGGGTTGGCCACACTGGTTGAAGTGTTTGCCAGGTCATTGGCGACTTCATCTCTTAACCTTTGTAGTATGGGCTCTGCTAAGAGATTTCTGGTTATTATGTTCCTGCGTTGGGTTGTTATCCTTTCTATACTGATGTCCAGGTGTGGGTACTGTTGTGCGAATTTGGCGTGAAGTGTGGGTCTGTAATTTGTCATGTCTGTTTCCAGCTTTGTAATCGTATAGTAGGTGCGCATGATGTAGGTGTTCATATCTATTGTCCATGACATGCGCTGGCGTGGTCTTTCAGCCCTAGTGGTTGTACCTATACTAGGCTGCAAAGCACTTTGGGCTGTGTTGGTTCTAGTAGCCGTACAGTTGGAGGCGCCGCTACAACCGCCGACACCTCCAAGGAGAGACTGTTGCATATTTCAAATGGACCCCTCTGGCAAAGTCCGAACGCGGTTCTGACACGGTAACAGCAACCGACGCTCGCACCATATTTTGATTCATATCATGTAGTCAGAGATAGCCTATTTCACGCCACCGGGGAATGCCGGGGTGGTATTCAACGACATTCTGGATTCTGTTGTGGCGTCAGCTGACTACAAATCTAGTTTTAGTAGCCAGTGGTATTTTTTATTGGTTATTAGTACTTTCTGATCTTTAGATGGAGACAAGAGCTGCTTTATTGCTTATTTATTTATTTCTCTTGTTTTTTGAGATTTTTGAACTTTTCACATTACACTAGACAGATGACATTGTGCTTTCCGTTAAGCAGTTTTTTCAGCTCTTTCATTTTTTTTGTCCGTATCAGGAATCGAACCTTCGTCTATATATATATATATATAGTTGAATGTGCTATATTTCTATACCATGAAAAATCCCGTAGATATATGTGGAAAGTGTTCTAAAAATACAAAATGTACCTTTTCTCTCTTATTTCAAATTCACCTATATATATATATATATATATATATAAGGACATGCATCAATTCACTTGAGAACTCCGAATAGTTACATTAAATATTGGGGCTATTGCCACTAAAAATTGTATTTCCTATGGAAGTCAATAATGTAAAACAGAAAAGGCGTTACTATTTCATACTCCGTCAGTGGCAATACCCTGAGGAGTGGGAACTTCACTTTGATTTGTGGCTTTAATGAGACCGAAACGGATTTTCTGCGAACATAACTGGACTGATATTATTAAACTTCGGTATTTGCAGGAATCTTTAAGGAAAATAAAATTTTGTTTTGTGTTTAATTTTTTAATTTGTCTTCTAATTAGTAACCTTTCATGTTTGGCGCAGTATAGCCCAGATGCTCTTGCGCCATAAAAAAGCCAAACAAACAAACAAATAACCTTTCATGGAATTTTTTTCACCTAAAGAAGCTACGCCATTCAATACTTTTTTTTAAACTTCAACTCGTAATTGTATCTCCAGTTCTGTTCTCCGTAGAAAATTCATTTCGGTCTCATTAAAACCATAAATCATAGTGTGGGGTGCCCTCGCCTCAGGGTATTTCTACTGGCAAAGTATGAAATTGTGACTCCTTTTTTTCCTCGTATTATTGACTCCTAAAGAAAACACAATTTTTTAGTGGCAACAGCAACAATTCTTAATAATGTAATTGTTAGTACTCGCCGTGTGAATTTACACCTATATTACAAATTCAACTCATTATATCTCCAGTTCTATTCACTTCACAAAATCCATTTTGGTCTTGTTTGAACCACAATTAGATAAGCTTTTTATTATGCAAGAAAAATAGAGTTCAATTTAAAATAAGAGAGAAAAAGTTCATTTTGTATTTTTTAACACACTGTTCATATTTCTACGGGATTTTTCATGGTATAGAAAGATAGCGAATTGAAAGATTCATAAAATAAGATATAAACAAACTTTCTCCGTTGAGAAGAACTCGAGTTGTTAAGAGTTGTTCGGCCATTCTGGGACACCCTGTATGTATGTATATATATATATATATGTGTGTGTGTGTGTGAATATAAGACTTAATATGTTAATACAATATATACATACACTATATGGTCAGTTTATTAAGACTGCCAAGCAATTTCATGCCAAATAGCTATTCTATATATAATACCCACGTAAAATATCTGAATCTGTATGATAATGGCCCTACGGTGGCATAGCGTGGTAACGCGTTCGCCTAGTACGCCGTTAATCCGGGTTCGACTCACTGTAGTCCGGGGTTTGGTTCCCTAGGCCTTAAGAGGTTCGGATTCCTCGGAAAACAGTAGGTCCCGGCGCAGCATGACCACTGTAGTCTTTGAGCCGTAAAACCACAAAAAAACTGTATGAGAATGGAAGAGCAGACATACGTAGAGAATGAATGAAGTATTTTACCCATGAAATAATGGTTTTTCACGCTCAAAGTGATTTGAACGTGGAATGATTATAAGGACGCAGCTGTGGTGCAAGAATTAGCAAAACGGCTTTACCAATAACTTTTTCAAGGACTTCAGTTGTTAAAGTGTATGCAAAATGGACCGGCAGACCAAAACCTGGGTCTGAGCACAAAGCCTGTAATCGTAAACAGCTACTTCATGCTCGAGCGAAACAGAGACTAAGCAAACTTGTAAAATTCAATCGCCAGGCAACACGGTGAATAATTCGGTGTGCCAAATTACGGACAATCTGAATCAAGGATGCATTTGAAAGGTCTCTCGATAACCGGCACAGTGCATGTGCGGTGTACATCGTATGGGCTACAGAAGCAGGTTTGTTCGTACGCCATTATAATTTGATTTTGCTCATAAATACAGCAATTGGGCAGTAAGTGTTTGGAAACGAGCCGTATGGGGGTCCATGGCTAAGCGTTTTCTACAAGGACGGCTCTGAAATTCACAGTGGGGGAGGGGTTAAAATTCCCTAATGCCTTGTGATATACTTCATTAATATTCAATAATATTAAATATCTGCAATATGAACAGAAGATGATTTAATGAAGTTAATTAATTTTAGTACTCTACACTTCGACACAACTTAAGAGACAGGAAACAATACATGGGAAATACATAGTTATTATTCGGATTGATTTATATAAACAAATCATTTGTGGCAATGAAATCAGACTAATCCTTTTAAAGCTAACGAATAAATTCCTTAACATCAATTTTGCATTAAAAACTTATAGAAGTATATTAAAATTTATGTATAATTACCCTTCTCCTTATTATAGACTAGATCAGGAAAGGTGCAGGAGCGGATACAGACTTTCATTTGGGGGGTTAAGGACAGAATTTGCCAGGGTCTTGGAATAACCCCTTCATTTATCATGAAAGTTGGAATTTTTTACAGTGAAAAAATATATTTTGGGGGGATCACGACCCCAGTGACCCCTCTCCTGTATCCGCCCTTGGAAAGTACATGCACACGTGCCACGTACGAAAATTTTGCTGACACGTCGACGAGTTACAGCAGATATAGTTTTATGAACATATAAATAATTCAAAGTTTCATTTTAAGTGTTACTATGTGCCATTTTAAGTTGTCTGGCACTAGAAAAAGTAACCATCAGATACATAGCTTACCCTAGAAACAAGGACTGACAGCTGAAAGTGAGTAAGTATGCGAGCATTACGGGATTTGGGAAGCGTGGCCGCTGAAGGTATCCCTGTAATGAGAACTTGGAATGCTATTCCCGAAACCTTCGGTTGTTTGAAAACACTAGCGATGGCTGTTATCAATTTTCTCCTCTACATATGTTTGCGAGTCGTTATTTTCCAAAATAAATATGGTAAAATAGAGCTTAAGAAACCAAATGACTGGCAGATGTAATTCACCCAATGTGTTACTAAAAGTGGCGAAATATGAACCAGATATAAAGCATTTGGCACCCAATGAACAACAGTAAAAATTTTATTAATTTGTACAACGAAATATATGTCACATTATGAGTTCATCTTTATAAAATTAATGTTTTTAAATTTGTCCCAATAAAAATCTGTAGTAATAAGTTTTCTGTTTTTATCCTTCACTACAAACAGCTCGACACGTCAGAGACATCATGAATATTATTTGTAAATTTTTGACACGCATAAATTAAAAAAGCCGCCACTACTGAACTAGATGAAGGCTCAAACCCTTGTAAAAAACATAATGTGCACAAGATCAGATATCAGGTATCAAGATCGGATATCAGATATCAAGATCTACCTGAAGATTTATTTTGAATACATTTTGAACATCAAAGAACGATTTCCATTGTCGCGTACAATTTTGTACAAAACAAAAAATTTAAACAACATTTTACAATGATTCATTTTGAGAAAGAATACTAGCCATGGGGGTTGATTATATATTTAATGAAGCTAAGTTCCCCCACAACCCTTGCCCCAGCATGCAGTAGCTTATTCGTGGCGGGCTAACGAGTCGTGTTTTCAATTACATCGTGTGGATGGTAAAGTTCTAAGTATGGAAACAACCGCATGAAAACATGACTCACACTGTGTCACAATTCTTCAAGCAGATGACGGCAATGTTATGGCATTGGATATTATTTTATGGAAGTGTCTAAACCCTCAGATTTGTGTGGAGCAACGTGTTTCCGGCCAGGTTATTTAAATATTGTTGCCGATCAAGTCCGTCACAAAAAAGTACGAACCCGAAGATTCTAGAAATTCAACTGCTCAATGCATTCCTTGATAGTGAAAACGATTCCTGGTGCTCATTATTAAATACGCGTGGTACGTTGTATATACATATATCTGCTCTCACACACTCTACAAACAATAATATAGTGCGAATTTCGTAACAGGATGAGGAGGAGGTTTATAATGGTGTATTTTACAAAACACATTCACATTTGTTCTGCTATTATATATATTTTTTTAATTTTATTTTATTTCATCTTCAACTTCTGAATAAATGCATCATTGATTATAGGTCTTCCCCCAAACCTCTAAAACATTTGATTTTACTTTTGTTCGATGAAAATGTAGATGCTGCAAATTAGCTGTCATTTTCAAAATGAAATTCTTAATTGAATCTTCGCTATATTTTTAGCGCCCGTGATTTAATGCATTCAAACATCTTTGCATCCGTTTATTTCTAACTCAAATCATAGAAATTCATCAATGCAATTATGCCTAATTTAATAAAAAGAACTTGCTGAATGTGTTATGATGCAACAAAACCCACATTGGGATGGAGCGAAAAAGGGTGAAATTTTAAAAAAGTTATATAATGAAATAGCAATAGATGTGAAAAGTTGTCTATTGACCAGTAAAATACTGGTGAATTTTTTTTGCAATTTTCATACTTTATCTTCATTCCCTGCAAGAGCCTTCAATTTTTGCAATTTTTACAGTAAATTTCAAAATTATGATATGTTATTGTCTCATGTTATTTTTCTCATTACATGAGAATTCTGTTGATCCAGCCCCCTTATATGTAACGCAAAAACGATGGAAAATTTAGGGGGTTATTGAAAATTTTCTCATAAAAAAAATAGTAAAATTCAGTTGATCTTTTCCCCTCAAATATGATGGAAAATCGCAGAAAATGCTTCTGTTCATCATTATGAGATAAAATAACGATATTTTTTTATCAATAAATTTATTTTATTCAATAAAGAAAAAGAATTCAAATATTCGAGGGGGGTCTAGGAAATTTTCAGAATTTCAAATTGAGACAAAAGGAGGGGGGCGCTTTTCCGGGGAGGGCGGATCAACGGAACTTTACGGTAATAGTTTCGACGCTAAATTAGTTTTAATAACCGATATGACTGACATTCATTTACAAAGATGTTGAAAGATGGCGACAGTAGTTCCACGGAACAGGACCTTAGTCCACTATGACGTCAGGCCACATGTCATTAGTGCTATTCGTTCACACTCGCTGCCACCCACTCATTTTCATTTATCGCCTTTGGAGTGTGTATCTTCGTTCTATCCAAATTAGAATGTCACATACGAGAAAGCAAGTTAACTGTCCTATTATTGGTAATCCAAGAGAACTCATTAGTATCGTTCTGCCGATGCGAGAAGACATATTGCGTCATTCAAATGGATTAGGCTACAAAAAGAAATGCAGGACAATATAAACCGAAAGTCTGGAAAATTTATGAAGAGATTGCTGCTAAACTTGAAGAAATTTGGAATAAAGCTTCAATCCCAGTTCTTCATCGTGTCAAAATAATTTCCTTGATAAAGAGAGAGCATGAGAAACACCTGAATCTTCTGAAGTCTTGCCACATTTGCAAGGACACTGTTAATTTTCAATATAAAATTCAAGCCTTCAAAAAAGAAGCAAAAGCACTTTTTCACATTGCTGCATGCAAGTGCAATGACTATAAACACTGGTTATGTTTTTACCATTTTATGTAATCGGATAAATAATTTAAGTTTTTTGTTATTACCATTATGAGAAATCCCGGAAAGTTCCCATAAAAGAGAAGTCTTTCATAACTGACCAGAAATCTGCCAAAATAGTGGCTATTGGTTCCGTAG
Source organism: Dysdera silvatica (assembly GCA_006491805.2). Classification (NCBI taxonomy): domain Eukaryota; kingdom Metazoa; phylum Arthropoda; class Arachnida; order Araneae; family Dysderidae; genus Dysdera; species Dysdera silvatica. Next base: position 53,935,430 of record QLNU02015360.1, read on the forward strand.
ATCTTCGAACCACCAAGGAGCTCCATAAAAAAGCTTCAAGAAAGATGAGAGATCTAACTTTAGAAGAAGCACGAATTGGCAAATTACAAAAAAGCAAACCCGCAACCTACAGCGAATCATTAGACACTTCTGGCGCATACGTTTTAGTCGAAGCACTTAGTCAAAGAAGACACAGTCGAAGAAGGCATAGTCGCAGTAGACGTTGACGAAGTTATTTCCCTAGCAGAAGGATCTGAGATTATCTGAACGTTGCTGTCAACATCATGCACGCCCCAAAGAAGACTCAAGCTTGGAACATTTGCAAGAACATGTGACAGATACGGAGTTGCAGACAGATCTGCCGCTGCCTGGCGTCCACATTACTGCACGATTTAAGCAGCAGAAGCAAAGCTGAAGAAGATTTATCGATTATCGTAGACCGATGTAAAAAGTTCCAAGAGAACGAAGCAAATTGCGACGAAATCTTCAAAAACAAGTGCTCGGAGAAGAAATTACTCTTCAAGGTCTTTACTTTGATAGCAGAAAGGACAAAACTTTGGTCATGGAGAAGATTTAAGATGGCAGTTCCCATCGCAGGTGTGAAGTGGAAGAGCACATATCGATCATTCAAGAACCTGGTAGCGTGCATCTTGGGCATGTCTCTCCAGCATCTGGCATGGCACAAAATATCAAGAAAGCTCTGTCGATTTTTCTGGCTCGACACGTCAAAACTTCTAGTGGGGAGGGGATGACGGTGCGTTGTTAATACAGAAAGCGCTGAAGGTATTATTTGTCTCCAAGAGAAGGAGCTTGGAAGACCCCTGCAGTGGGTAATGTCAACTACATTCTAATGAACTTCTGCTAAGGTATATGTTATAGCGTTTGGATAGAACAACAACGAGTCCTCAAGGATTCTCAGGACCTATAGGCAAAAGTTTAATCGACTGTGAATATTTACCAGTCGTTGATTTTCAACCAATTGAAGGACATTTTCTAGTCTTCGAAAAAAAGACCATCGAAAGTCTTTGTACAGACGAAAAATATCTCTGGGATGTATGCAAAACTGTTCCATTGGGTAAAGCCTCGCCGGATCTGGCGGCATAAAGTCCTGGAAAATTACCCTATGTAAGATGGCTTACTACCGCTAACCGAGTGCTCCGATTTTACACCAGCACTACCGATCCATCAGAAAATTTGAAGGAGCTGACAACTTTCATCATGAAAGTGTAGGCTATGATGTGGTTGTACCTGTACATCAAATGCAATCCAACCGTCGAAGATGCTCCATTGAACCTATGTCGTACTTTAACCTTTTCACGGTACCTAAGAGATGAACTGAAGCTCATTGTAGATTCTACAATTCAGCGCAATGGTTTCTTTGCACATCCTGAGAATGTACTTGTAGCCATGCTCACCGATAAACGAAAGCATATTCCTGAGTTAGGTATGCGCCGAATCATTTCTGCGAGGTGAACGAAGTCAAAAAAACCACTTGTACGCAAGTTTAAAATTCCAAAAATAAACTTCAGTACTCAAGACTATGCTGATCTTATCAACTGGCAAAAATGTGAAGTTTCAGAGCCACCCCTGACACTTAATCTATCGGAAGAAGGTTTACAGGAATGCATAAAGGAAGGTTCGCCTTTTCTTCCACTCATTTCTCACTTCCCATGTCATACCCAAGCAGTGGAAAGGTACATTAAAATAATCACTGAAGCTTCTTCGGAAGTATGTGGTATTTTAGCTTGAGATGGATTTATTAGAGCAAGGATTCTGGACAGATCAATCATGTCCACTTTCGAAACGAAATCGCAATACAAACCTACGATTTAAGAAGATAGTGCCCAAAGGTAGGGTGGTTGGGACGGGTACGGGCGGAACTCGTTATGTAGCCACCTCCTCGTGGTGAGTTCTGACTGGTTCATGGGACCAGCAAAGAGCTGCATTTTAAAAATAATTTCATAAATGATAGAATTAATAATTTTGAAAAAGAAGTTTTAAAATTAAAATTTTTAGTTTTACCCTGAAATTTTACAATTTTGAAGGCTCTTGCGGGGAATGAAGATGATATACGAAATTTTTTTTAAAAATCCCCAGTACTACACTAGTCAATAGACAACTTTTGACACCTAATGCTATTTAATAGGACAACTTTTATTTTTTTGCTCCACCGTAACCCACATCCTTATCTGCGAATAATAGTCTTCAAATGAACCAGATTATTTTCAAGAAATATTTTAGATACATTTGCTACTTGTTAACTCCATTGTATAAACTGTTACCAAACAAAAATATAATAGCTTTGCTTGTGTTCAGTGCGATAATGAGAAAGGTAAATAAATCTGTTATATAATAAAGATGTATTTCTATATTTTGTATCTGCTCACAAAATATATCCTGTGAACTAGACTTTGATGACTTTATTTTTTGGTAATGTTAGTGATCTTCCATTGTCTGCTGCTAATCTTATTATTTATACACAAACAGATAGCTTTCAACTAATTTGCGAATATATGAAAAACACGTGCAAGTTATCAGTAAACACTTATTCAATAAGAATTTACATACCTTTTATCAAACACAAGTTTGGTAACAAAATATATATTTATACTTAACAGATGTAGTTTAAGCCAAAACTAGTACGTTCTACATGGTAATACTCCAATGTGGTACACATAACAACACCACTGGTATGCATGCAAAAACAAAGACTAAGCAAGGACACAAGCATAAATCATACACTTAGCATTGATAGAGCTTCGTCCACGATAGAGAAAAAGGGCGGCCTACCTTTCCTTGCATGATCAGTCGGATAGTAAGGGTGACAGATGGGCAGTCCGCAGGCAAGGGATCTACTGCAGCCATGGTAGGGATTGGTCGAGGAGGGGCCTGGGGGCTATGAGAAGAAAAATAAATAAGGATTCATCCACTAATGCGGAAAAGCAACAAAAGGCATACAACTTTAAGTAATATGCTGGAAAAAGAGAGACGTGCAATCTTTGGAACATTTGCTAGATCTAAGAACAACCGCTTTTATTAAAATAACACTATTTACATAAATCAATAGACAAATAATTATATAATTGCATAGTAAATAAATTGTTTTAATTAGATATTCAAGATACTGTGTTTTACAATTGATAATGTACTCGGCAGTACAGAAATAGCGATGAGATTCCTATACGTTTAAGCAAATTTTATCTTGGTCAACTCTTGTGAGTTCATTTTCGATCCGAGCAATATAGATATTGAATACCAAATTTAGCTGACCATAGCCTTCGATGAATTACTTTTGCTTAGAAAGAAAAATATTGATTTTCTTGCTGCACCTAAAACTATACATTTTATTGAAGAAAAAAAAATGACATCCGAAAGAACTCCATGTAACATGTTCCATACGCTCAACATCTGTGTTGAAACAATAGTTACTAGTTAAAAATAAAAGACCATTGAAAATATTATTTTAACTAACCATTAAGCAATTTATAAAATTTCACGCTTTGACTTTCTATTCAACTGAAAAATTATTTTAGCTGGCATTCTTCATACAAGTTGGAAGCTCTTTAATGATTACTGACGAAATTCTTGTGGTAATAAATACACTTGTGGTAATAAATACACTTGTGGTAATAAATACACTTGTGGTAATAAATACACTTGTGGTAATAATGTAGAATTACTCGGTGTAAAGTGTTTTGTAAATTCGCTGAAACATTTCCATTGCTAATATCAGGGCCTTTCTTGGTGAGGGTGCAAAATGGGCCCTCGTAAATGGCCGGCCAACCCAGGAGCGGCAGCTGATCGTTTAGTTTATTTTTATTATATTGTTTTGATATATAAATAAAAGGCAATAACAAGTTTCTTTGTTTCATTTTGTGAACATAAAAATTGAAGTATGTTTCTCTTTTGCAAGGTAACTTTAAAAACTAAGTATATATAGATATAAAAGTAAACACTGCATATTTATATATCTATCAAATTCTTAATTAAATTATATTAACCTAATAAGAATAACAATTTCATTTTTGCACCTGGCGGTCAATAACAGCCCTGGCAAATATTCCAATAAAACAATACGTAGAAGTTAGAACGAGTTAATATTCTGCACCATGCTAGTTAATGATTTAACAGTACTATATCAAAAGACTAGACTTTGAAGAAATCAATAAACGGTAAAGCTGTGTGTAACGTACAAGGATTTTTGGAAGAATCGAAGAGATTTGGTTCAATAGTTAATAAAACAGCGTACTATAACTGAGATGTAATTTGCCATAAATTGTTTTCTTAGAAGCTTATTACATATAGATAGTGAAACAATAAGTTAGTGGGCAAATTCATCATCTATATCAAAGGTCTGAAAATGGTATTTGTAATAGTAAATAAAATCGTTCGAACTGTCCAAATACGCATTGTCGATTCGGTATTAAATTTTTGAACAGACATATCACATATTTCTTACAAATAAATTGTAAAAATAATGTACTTATTATGGATAAAGAGAAAATTTAATACCAAATACTTAAATAAATTTTAACAGCATGCAGTAGTTCTCAGTGTAAAAAAAGTGTCAAAGGTCTGAAGATGGTATGTGTAATAATAAATAAAATCGTTCGAACTGTCCAAATACACATTTCCGATTCGTTATTAAATTTTTGAATAGGTGCTATCTCGAGTACATATTTCTTACAAATAAATTGAAAAAATAATGTGCTTACCACGGTTAAAAAAATTTAATACCAAACACTTAAATAAATTTTAACAACTCTCAGTAGTTCTCGGTGTAAATATTGTAAACCATTTTTCATTAGACTGATGTTATCATGTTAAATCATGAATTATTTTAAAAGTTTTTTTAATTTAATATATAAAAATAAAGTATTAATTTGTATCACAACAGTGGCGATCAAATAAACAGTTTCACCAAATTGGGTTTATTTTGTCATATCCGATTATTTAGATTAGGGATGTGTAATAATATTATCAAAGTCTGAACCTCAAAACACTATATCAAAAATAAAAAAGATATTAGAAAAAGTTTACATATCAATTTGAAACTGATATTCGATGGAAGATATTTCAAACATTTACAGGAAGGTATCCGTTTTTGTTTGGGCTTCTCTAAGCCTAAGGAGTCCATTCTTCAATTTGTAAATTCGTCAAATTAAGGAATATAAAACGTCGATAAAAAATAAATATAAAAACAAAACATAAAATTTAAATCAGAAAATGATGGTAAAAAGGTTTTGCATTAGCCGGCAAAAAGTGAAAAAAAGGGGATAAAATTAAGCACGTTTTCCTTATTTATGAATAAAGTACTTTAATTTTTTCTTCATACCGAATTCTAATTTAAATATATAGCGATTTAATGAGTTTTGCGTAGTCTGTAGATGATAGAAAATAAGAGAGTGTTTTACCGCTGAAAAAAAAAACAGCCTTATTAGGAGCCATTTTGAAAAATGCTTTGACAACAAAACTGCAAAAAGAAAGTTCCCTCCTAATCAAATTATGTTACGTATTTTCTGCCGGCGAAATTAAGTGTTTGCCAAAATAAAAAAGGCGTTTTTCAGCATAGTTCTGCATAAAAAATATGCATTGCAAAATGAATTAACGTACACTCAAGAAAGAAATAACGAATCGCGTTATAAACTTGAAATTAAAATCAAGTAAAAAAAAATTACTTATTACAATAGTTGAGAATGAGTACAGCATGATAATGGCGATTTGGTTAAAAAATAATTAACTTATAAAAGCGGATTTTTTTACGCTGCTGGTATATTATTCTGCACGCGTCAATGCGCTTCACAATTTGATACACCCAACGTATATTTGCAAGAGGAAAAACCGCAGTCGTCGAAATTTATAACCAAATATATGAAATAGTTTTTAATTCATGTTCACTGCCTATAAATCTTGTATAATTCTGCAGTCACTCAGTTCAAGAACTATCAAGTTCATGTTAGTATTAGTTTAATTCGCTTGTCTATTGGTTGCTAGTGAACTTACCTAATTATCAACGATATCCAATTGCGACCGTCCAACACACACAAACACACACACACAGGTTGAGAGGCTAGATAATTGGTAAGCACTGTGTCAAAGGATCACGACTAACTGCCTGATACAACGGAGAAACCTGGGGAAAACATCTAACTGTCCGGGTATTTTCATTTTAAAGAAAAATGTACGAACGCGAGCGTTTTTCGGGCACAGCTTTGGGACCTTAATCCAATTATAGAGAACACATCTGCTCCTAAGCTCGCGAATCTCCCAAGATCTTTATATAAACGAGCCAAAAGATCGCCCTCTGGAACAATTGAAGAAGTGGCTAGGATCGCTAATGACTGGCTGGTGCGAAAACAACGGGAACAACTCCGACATGTTGTTTTATTTTTGTGCCCCACAAAAGCCAGGATAGCTCCACAACCTGCATCTACAGATCGGAGTAAAAAGGATTGGCAAAGCGTACTCAGTCATGTGCCTATCGGAGAGGTATTTTGGCACCGACCGACGCCCCCTTTTTTAACATTTGTGTGCGTTTGTATGTGTGGCAACATAGTAAATGGGATCCAAGACTCAAGAACAATAACCAACTGTCTGAAACGTTCGCGAAATCCTAAAAGGTTTGAAATCGCAACTCAGCATCGTGGCGGCTGTTCTGATAAACATTTACGTTCCATTAACGACACAAAAATCGCCAACGGATTTTGATGAGATGAACAGAGGCAATTTATTTTTTTTGACAGGTGAACGACAACCGGAAATTTTGTCGGCAACACAAGTAACCGGTTGTGTAAAACCGTCGATAGGTATTAAATCATATCACATGCACGTTCAATAAAAGATTTCTTGGAAATTTTTTATACCATATGCCTTAATTTCATTATCGAAAGATATTCAATATTTTCTAAAGAAACTTACAGGATCTTTCCTATTTGTTATAAAGAAAATAGATGGATCGTAATTAACTGCGCAAAGGACAGTTTTACTGATAAATTGCATATATTTGCAATTTATATTTACAATAGCGAAACAAGAGAAAAAAAATTTCACATGTTTTTCTTTTCAATTATGTCGAAAAACGGTTTTTTCCACACTAATGCATTTACTATCATCGTAAGAAATGTACGAAGTTAGAGTCCAAGGGATATTATATACGGATTTACCATACGCCTAACTCGCAATGGAGGGTATGAAAAGCAACAACAACAATGTAGTAAGGTACTTGGTATTATCGAAAGATATATATTATATATGATACTTATGATTAGAGAGCGAATATTTTACATCTCAAAATATCACGCCAAACTGCAGATCACTAGGGCCCTGGTATTGATTTGCAAAATAGACCTGATTCTTGTCAACTTTAATATACATTAGAAAGATACTGACGGGAACTTTAAATACTTGTACACGACTGTTATCCCGACACACGTTATCACGATTGGTATCCCGAGCAAGACACAAAGTTTTGATTATTCGATTTTTTTGCTTCATCATCACGCGAATTCGAAAGATTGAGGAGAACCCATATGCGAAAATTCGGTTTGTACTCTCGACATCGTCCACGATCAGTAAAATAAAATAAAGCCAACGACTTGGAACAGCAGTAGCAGAAGAATACATTATAAATGATTGAATAAATTCACAGGCACTCTGACATCAAATATTACTCCAAAAATGAGCTTATTTCTTGACCAAAAATTACTTATTAATGAACTGAAAGAATGGGAGAGAAATTGATTTTTCACATCTACCTTTAAACGGAACATTGTTTTGAATCCTTTGCAAATTATTTGTTAGAGCGTCAGAGCTTTTCCCATTCAAGGATATTTCTGCAGGCTGTACGTCAACCCCGCTCTCAGAGTACGTCATACACATGCATTATTTATTTTCCCCCCGATATCGAAAAGTGCGTTACGTAAATTTATGCAAAAGAGCACCATCTGGATATGATAGCCTCATACTTGGCTATTTATTGAATTACGCTTTTTCTCTTCCCTCCAGTGAGCATATCCAAAATCAATTTGTGGCCGTTTTAGTTAAACATCTTTTGAAATGATTCTTCGAACTTCAACTGGTTAATTTGCCGTTACTGCTACGAGGAAAAAAATCCAATAGCAGCAAGCCTTCCTGCATTCTGGATACAAAAAAAGACATGCCATTTTTGAAAAAAAAAATGTTTTAAAGAATTACAATAACTGGAAGCCATTCGTGAAGAGCTAGCCTAACGTGTAGCAGGGACCATTCATCCGATCTAAAAATGAGATGAGGGAAGTAACGTTTAGAATAGTTTAAAATTACTTCCATTAAAGCGACACATAAATTTACATTCTCCCCCATCTAGCTGCGTCTTAATATTGCTCTTTCCAATTAAGAAAAACTAGATATATAAAAGGAATATTTCAATATTGCGAAAGATAGCCGTATGGAAGTCGTGTGTTTCAAATTCTTGGCTAACCGATCTCGCTCAAAACCCCAATTTTGCCCACGCAGTAACCTGCCGTTTTATTTTAAAGTTAACAACAACGATATATCCGCATTAAATTTCGCTTTGGACGCTTTTATAGCGTAAACGTAGGTAAACTACCGAAGCAGGCGATTTTTGAATAGTAATACTCTGTGGAAAACTGCTTTTCAGTAACGTTAAATAGCATCCTTCTCTCTCTTGTGGGCTGTGGCTTTCCAGAAACTAGCACCTTGGGGCACTTAAATACGTTAAACGCCAGCTTCAAGCCGTCGTACTCCCGAAAAAGACATTTAACAGCGTCATACAGAAGATTTCGTAACTCAGATATGGTTAAGGTTATTTCTTCAAATGCCAAAGCGTAGCCACATGCCATGATTCAATTTGAGCTCCACAAGCGCTAAAATCTCTACTCATACTAACATACTATAGACGAATATGATAGTGACGTAATATTTTCCTCCCTGTCAGGTATTACCTTCGGTGAGAAAATTTATATATTTAAAACAAATCTTAAAACTTTCTTCAGAAAAGCTGTACGATAACTTATTTTCCATAAGCAAAATAAATTCAACGTTTACCCCAGTGTGAATATAACTAATATTTGTATTTAGTGTAAAGAAACCTACAGCAGCATCCTGTTTTAGGAATGCATTCAGTTCTTTACATCTGTTAAATACGATTCAAGGTTTTCGGCATTCTTTTGTTAAAGTTTTACCTTACTCTAAGAAAGGTCAGTCATTTTGATTCGTTTACTTATTTTTTACATTAATACTCATTCATTAAATAGTCATTCACTGAATATTGATTTATCGAACGGTCATGTATTGTATAGTCATTCAGTGAACAGTCATTTATTGACTAGTCATTCATTAAACAGTCATTCATTAAATAGTCATTTACTAAACATGTACTTTACATTTTAAGTCATTCTTTGAACAATCGTTCACTAGACGTTCAATTTACTTTTTAAGTCAGTCTCTGAATATTTTCTTTACATTTTGAGTTATTACTGAATATTCGTTTTACATTTTGGGTTATTACTGAATATTTGTTTTACATTTTGAGTTATTACTGAATATTTGTTTTACATTTTGAGTTATTACTGAATATTTGTTTTACATTTTGTGTTATTACTGAATATTTGTTTTAGATTTTAAGTCATTACTGAATATGTGTTTTACATTTTGAGTTATTACTGAATATTTGTTTTACATTTTGAGTTATTACTGAATATTTGTTTTACATTTTGTGTTATTACTGAATATTTGTTTTAGATTTTAAGTCATTACTGAATATGTGTTTTACATTTTGAGTTATTACTGAATATTTGTTTTACATTTTGAGTAATTCTAACTAAGTCATTCACCGAACTTTTACATAAAGGGTCATTTGCTGAATATTAACAGTCAGTCACATTAAACATTCAATTTAGAAAAGGTCGCTGATTTGTATCATTTTATTGAATTAGAGTTAATTCTTTTAAATCGTTCCTACTTGCTCTGCATACTTTTTTGTGCACGGATAGTAATTTTGTTATTTACTTTACATTTTAGATGGCTAATCTCAATTCTAATAAAAAATTTAACATATTCTCTCCACTTTTTTCCTTTGCGTCGTTAAAAAAAACCTTATTCAAACAAGGAACAAATTCTACTAATTTAATGGATCAGTATCAAAGGACCAGGCATGCTACATTTTCAGTTCCTTTGAATGGATCCCCGGTGTGCAGAAAAAGTTGATGAATAAGTTTAAAAGGTTTTTCTTTTGCGCATTTTAGTAAAAGTATTATTAATGAAAGGTTCAAAAAAGAAATTTTTCTAGCGAGCTTCCGTCCACCACGAACAAATTCTCATTTCTGTAACGATAAATTTAATAATTTGAATTGTTATATTTAAGAGTCTTTGATCAAAGAAACGCTTTATGTTCTCTTTATTAAACGATATTTCAAAATTTTTACGTTTTTTTCTGTTTTATTGAGATGTCCCCGTTTGCAGTATAATTATTATGTGTATAAGCATGCATCTTCTAGGCTATTATCAAGTACTACCTTCACATTATCCTGAAGGTACTTTTTCAGGCTAAAGAAAATACCTATTAAGCTACTTTCTTTAATCGTGGGGTTCGTCAAACATTTTTTCACTTATTCACATTATTTCTAAAAAATATCGCTAAAAAATAATTTTAAAACGAATTTTCTAAAATAACGTCCCTCAAATTTTTCATACCATCATAGTGTGCGGAAAACTGTACTTCCATTTTTTTTGCACAAGGGATTGAAAAATGAATACGTAATAATCTATATAAAAGCGATTGGTTATCGCCATCTGAAGACTGGTATTATCATGCGTCCCACTTCTAATGAAGGACTGTGCTCTTCAGTAGTGTGTCCTAAAGCTCTTATGTATCGTACTTTTTTTGTTTTATCAGTGTCTAATCTCTTACGCGAAGCAATCATTTTAATTAAATCTCGCTACAATATAGTTAAACTATGCTACAAATTTAATTATAACTAATACTGCGCTTCAACTAATACTATACTTTAACTGACACTACCCTTTAATTAACTAATACTACACATTATTTAATTAATTAATACTATACATTGATTAATTAATATTGCACTTTAAATAATTAATAATACACTTTAACTAAGTAAGTAATACTTCATTTTACTTAACACTCCAATTGAACTAATTAATACTATTTAACTAAATAATACAATAACTTTAACTAACGAATATTGCAATTTTGATTAGCATTCCCTCTGTTGAAATTTATTTCTGATATCTTTTATTTAAATAATGATGAAGCGTTTATTCTGAATGCAATGTCAGAAAATAAAATTAAAGTGGTATGCTGCTAATATTCTTGCAATCTTTGATATTTGTAAAACTTTCGTAGCTTGGAGGTTCCGTTAAGTTATTGGTCTTGCTCCAAAGCACGCACGGGAGACACAATGCCCAACTCATCGAATACGAGCGTAAGACCATTACTCCAAAATTAAACGCTATTTTTCAGTGAGCTGAAATTTTATCAAATTAACAAATGTTTGATAAAGGCTTTTGTATGTCTATCACTCAAATTATTCGTTCAGAATTATGCTACAGAAATCACTTGTGCCGCGAGATGGTGTAATGGCCATCAGCACAAAGGGGCACCTCGTTTTGAGCCGGATACTCGGATCTTAATTTTTCGCGAACGCAGTAAAAGAACGCCATCTTAAAAGGTCCGTTGTTACAGCCTCCTTTTTACTACCGATAAATATGCTTCATAACATCTTCGTCGAAAAACATAAAACTGCATTAAGTATATAACTGCCAGACAAGTCGGGAGGATATTTTATGTTCGGCCTCGTATAAAAGCGAGTTACGTTTTTACAGCTACTAGCTTATCCGTAATTCGTACGCTTTAAGGTTTCTAGTACTGGTAATATTGTACTTTTCAGAAGTTGTGTAAGTACAGTTGCCTGCTCCGCAAAAACTCCATCGAGAGATGATAAAGTTTGGCAGAAAAGAAATACGTTGTTTTTCTTAAGCAAAGGATTCGCATTACAACATACAATTTTGAAGTCCCTCGTCTGAGAATCCATTTTAGAAGTGAGTTTTTTTTGATGGGCGTAGTGATGAGTCGTTTCGAACTTTAACGAAACAAGGTTGAATTTGCTAGCGAAATTAGACAGTAGGAGAACTTGGCCCGTCTGTGGGATACCACAATAGAAATGACGCTTGTTCACTTTGCAGGTTTCTTTTGTTGTTGCCACTCAGAATACCAGGAAACGCAAATTCAATAATTAGAGTTTCTAAAATGGGCAACATGCCAATTTTTTTTATATATGATGATTTCCAAATGTACATAATTTCACTTTCCGTATCTGGCAACACACAGCGTATAATTATAATTTCACTTTTTATATTTGTCAACAGCACGCAACCGCATTCCAATTTCTAAACTAATAATTAATCTTCCGTTTACCATCGAAGTGTGCACACGTAATTCTCGGAAGCTTCCCAAAAAGACGTACTAACTTATTTTAATAGTGCATTGCGCTACTTATCATTCTGGAAACTTAATTAACTATTTTAAACATTTAATGTAATAAATAAATATTTTTTTTCAACTGGATGGAAATACTGAATTTCTTCAGTACTTATATTTTCAATCGGTGTCTTCGCACTAACGAATTAAAATAAAACCTTCTGATCTGCTTCATCGCCACCCTAACGACTTAGACTAGATCTGAAATTTTTCTTCTCCACACTGCAAACTGATTCTTTACCACACAGCTATGCATCTGCGCTCCAATACTGGAAGAAAACCCTTCTTGGCAAGTTATTCTCATTTCTGATATTTTTGTGTCCTAGAATAATTGCATTCCTATAACCGGCGATCCTCTAAGGTAGCACTAACAATAGTCAGCAAATTAATGAAGAATTCATCATCCTGCAAAATAATCCAGTAAGTAATTACATTTTATTCGTAAACTAACTGGAATTCCGAAAATTGAGAAACAACCGCAAAACAACAACGTCACTACTACTCGACAATGACGCCATCGCTAAACTTACTTTGTCGCTACCAGAAACAAGAATATGCCTCTCCCAGTACAACAAAACTCAACTTGCGGTCAACAATTCAGAATCTAAAGACACGGATGCTACAACGTACGCAAACTATGCCATTTTTCCAACTAGTCTTCACCATAAAAAAAAAAACTCCAAGTAACGAACTCTTTCGAACTAAAACTATTTTACGAATCGCATTATGCTAATTTAAAGTAAAATACTTAAAATTTTATTCATTTTTTAAATATTAATGAGAGTTTTTGGTATTCAAAATATTCGCGTTAACTAAGAGACATTCTAAAGGAATCTAAATTGTACATGTTTTTAACAATTCTGAGCTCTGCGTATTTTACTTAAATAATTAACTCCTGTTGAACAGTAAATATACCCATTGAGCGACCTGTAAATACGCGTAGGGAAACGTCAAATGTAAAATGCAAGCAATGTAAAAAAGCAAAATGCGAGCAATGCAGAAATCAAAATGCAAGCAATGCAAAACGCAAAATGCAACAATGCAGAAATCAAAGTTTAAGCAATGCAAAATACAAGCAATGCAAAATACAAGCAATGCAAAATACAAGCAATGCAAAATACAAGCAATGCAAAATGCAAGCAATGTAAAAGCAGAATGCAAGCAAAGAAAAATACAAGCAATGCAAAAATCAAAATGGAAGCAATACAAAAATCAAAATGGAAACAATGCCAAAAGCAAAATGCAAGCGAAGCAAAATGCAAACGAAGTACTGCCGCGTAATCAAACAAATGCAAGCGAAGCAAAATGCAAGCAAAGTAAAATGCAGGAAAAGCAAAATGGAAGTAAAGCATAATGCAAACAAGGGAATGCCGCGTAATCAAACAAATGCAACAAACATTCTTTTTTACGTTATTATATTTGGGAACGGTCAAGTATTACGCAAGCACCTTGGATGTGGGAGTTGCCGTTGTGCTTATTTTCCTATGTTAGCCAATGTTAATTTTTGCTTATGGGGGAGTTGAAATGGCCAAAATATTGCTTACGTAATACTTGAATTTCCCTTTTATATTTTGTATGTTAACTTTAATTAAAAAAAATTACAATTTTTTTTGCCCTAAAAAGTCGAGTATATCGTGGGCTTCCACAACAGAAATGATGCTTGTTCACTTTGCAGGCTTTATTTGTTGTTGCCATTTAGAATACCAAGAAACGCCAACTCAATAATTAGAGTTTCTAAATTTGGCAACATGCCAAATTGTTTCCTTTTATATGATGTTTTCTAAATGTCCATAATTTCACTTTTATTATATAATTATAATTCTACTTTTTGTATTTGGCAAGAGTATACAACTACATTCCGGTTTCTAAAATAATAATCAGTCTTGAGTTTGCTATCGAAGTGTGCACACTAAAAGCACACTAAAGGCGTACTAAATTCTTTTAACGTTGTATTTAATTATTTATCCTTCCGGCGTCTTAATTAACTATTTAAACATTTAAAGTAATAAATAAATATTATTTTCAACTAGATGGAAATACCTATATCTTCACGTAAAACGTATTTAAATTGTCGACTTTTAAAATGAATTATTTAGAATTTGTCTGCAGTTCACTTTAGTGCGTCATTCAGCAAGCCCATTTTACCTTACAAAAATTAAAATCTCTACTAAAGTACCGAGTATTATTTAAAATACCGACAGACGCTGAATCTCATTCACTAGCGTTTGACGTTGCTGATTTATGTTCGTTTGTGCATGTTTACATCTATTTGTGTATGTTCGTGCACCGGTATTCATTCACGTTCGTTCAGTTATGAATCATCCCCAACACACACAAAAAAATCAAAAGATTACATTCAACTAACGGGGGCTCAAAGTTTAGACGAAAGTCGATTCTTTAAATTTGAAATTACGCCACATCTTACTGTAAATAAACTTACCCTAAAAAAAAAAAAATTGCGCAACATTTATAAAATAGTTAAGCTCAATATCATAAACTTCTCATGAAATAATGATATCAGATATGAATAGTAACAAAAATATAATAGAAACGCAGAGACACGAATATAGTTGAAACGCAGATAGTGACACGAATATAGTTGAAACGCAAATAGTGACACGAATATAGTTGAAACATAAATAGCGACACGAATATAGTTGAAACGCGAATAGCGACATGAAATAGTTTGAACCGATCCATCTGCAGTTGAAAAAGTGTCTTCATTTAATTTCATTTTCGTTTCGTCAATAAACTTACATACGGAAACAAAAGGTAGCGCTATGGGGCAATATTTTAACTTCTTCATAACATAGTGCTGAAAAATCAAATTAAGTCCCCAAACCAAGGAAACGTGAAAGCGTTTTTTAAGTTAAAGTAAGTGCTGAAGTAGAGGTAACGCGATAGTCGCCGTGGGACTCTGAGATCTAATCGTGACCTACAGAGAAAACGTGAAAAAAATCTTTTCTTATTATCTCAGATACACCCTTTTCTGCTTTTTCTCCAGAGACAAAATTTTTTTGTACAAAACTCGAGAATACTATCACAGACTTGCCGCATCTCGACGCTGATGATTGTGTATTTTAAACATGTCTGACATCTCCGTAGGCTAAAACGTCAACAGTAGGCTATGTAATTCATAATCAAACTTCGTTAAGTCAACTCACCATTTTCTTATCTTCCTCCTAACATCTACATTTGAGAACACCGTCACTAAATGAAAAATGAGCTGTATGAATGGATGTCGTCACGAAAGAAAAAACCTGGACTAACCTCGAGAACACAGGTGTGGAAATTTGTGACTTTGGTGCGCACTTGACTGAAAATCTCCCAGACACGTAAATCTTTTAGGAGTGGGCTTTATTATTAATATATTAATTTTTCTTTTCATCTATTTTTTTGCTTTATTCTGGTCCGGAATCTTTTGCTGGCAGAACTTGCATCCATCTCTATCTTCTAAACTTTATAACCTGGCATTTAGCAACGAGTGCCGTTAGCGGGGGGGGGAACAGGGGGACCCGTCCCCCTCGATGTTGGCATTAGGGCTCCATGTTCTCCCTCCCCCCAATTTCAAACAAAAATTTTATAACGGGTAACGCCGTTCAAAATTTAATTTTTTTTTTTTAATCTAAGGAGTGTGGTTATATTTTTCGGCGTAGTGTATTTAGTACAAAATAAAAACAATGCACTTTGTTATTTATTTGATCTAATTAGACCTTTCGTTAGATTGTATTCTATAGCTCTCTTTTCTGCATTCCAGCGTTTTCATTGACGTGTTATTATTTCAACTTTCAAGTGGAACGTTTTTAATAACGTTACAACCACAACTACATTTTCCCAATTTTAATTTCGCAAGCTCAAGGAAATTTTTGGCCCTCTACGCTCATTATCAACGACATAAATTAAAGGGATTGTATCAAGGCCGTAGCCAGGATTTAGTTTCGTGGGGTGTGAAAAGATTTTACAGCATGAATTGATACAATCACAGCATGCAGTGTCTTACCCAAGTCACATTAAAAATTTAGTTTCCGTGAACCAGTCCCTAAGATAACCAGAAGTCTTCAACCTTTTATAGTCCATGGGCCCAGGAGCTGGCTGGGTCCTCTCAAAGGGCGCATATCTTGGATTACCGGAGGGCGCGAATTCTATAGCCCATGAGGGCGCAAGGCCTATCGCCCATAAGGGCGCACAGAACCGGGGGCCGGTGGCCCAGTACGCCCCTGCTTGGGCCAATTTTGCTTATTCTTGTAGGCCCATGGGCCGCACTACTGTATCAGCAATATTAGGACTGAATAAAATCGAAACCAGGGGCCACCCCTGCGCCCCTAAGATCAACTTTTATTGCCGTTTTTTTGTCTGTGTGATTTCTACATTGGTTTTGTGTGCGGACCCGAAAATATTTTCTGAATCTGCCTCTCAGACTGAATATATATTATAATATAAAATATGTATGGGAGTAAAAAACATTCACATTTTTGTTATTAATATGTAAAGCGAAATCAAATCTTATAGTGATATTTTTGGCACTGCTTATTTTTAACAATCCTGTCAATATCCGGTCTTATTTTTGATACAATCCTAAAAGTGTTTTCAAGGTGGACGTCAGTTATTCTGGTCCTAACTTTTGAGTTTACTGACTTTATATCAAACGCACTGGCGTGCGTAAATGGGGAAGGGTTGATGGGGTTGTAACCAGGGCTGTCCTGAAGAAAATTATTGAGAGTATGCGGTGCTGTCTTAATTAAAGAGTATTGTAATTGCGGGGTTACTGGATTTGGTGATGTCACCGCGCCGCGCTGACTGGCATTTGACTGGTCGTTTACTGCCTATCTAAGTCCAAGGTGGCACGTGCCATTTTCATCCGTTTTTCACTCAGTTTCGTACGCAGGATATTATTTTGAGGCTGCGGGGATTCAGAGAAGTTTTCCTCATTTGTTTCCATTCAAGTTTGTAAATGACTAGAAAAAAAAAAGGCTGAACTTTGTTGAAAGTTGTCCAAAAACCAGCAAATACGAAAACTTTTTTGAGACCTTGAGAGCACGCGCCGCGTACTCTGTATTTTTCAAAATTTCTTGAGGGTACGTGGCGCACATAGCGCGTACCCTTTACGGACAGCC
The DNA here is from genome assembly GCA_006491805.2 of Dysdera silvatica. NCBI lineage: Eukaryota > Metazoa > Arthropoda > Arachnida > Araneae > Dysderidae > Dysdera > Dysdera silvatica. Next base: position 53,953,025 of record QLNU02015360.1, read on the forward strand.
CTGGTTATAACCCCACTTGCGATGAAATGTTGTATACAGGGTTCTTAGGAAAGTCAGAATGCGGCCAATAATAATTTTGAACCAAGACAGATATTGGAACCAAAGTTAGGTATTAGTACGGTAAAATGACTATGCAGTATCAGATGAGATGAATAGCAGCGACCTGGTGGGGAATTGAGGAAGTTAAAAATTTTATTTTGAAAAATAAGGACACTAGGAAAATATTTTCAATTAGAAATTGTAGAGCATCCTACAGTTAGTAAGCAAAACATACGGCTCACATGCACTATGTACACGTACTGCCACAAAGTGAGGTGTTCCAGAAATTTTAATGTATCGCTTTCTGTTAATGCTTTCTGATGTTTTAAAAGTTGAGTTGAAGTTCCTATAGGAGAGAGATCACGGTTTCTTTCCTTTAAGAACTTCTATTCAACCTGTAAAGAACTAAAAAGCATTAACTGAAAGCTATGCATTGAAACTTACGCAACACCTCACTTTGTGACAGTACGGGTACATACTGCAGGTTAGCCGTATATCTCTCGCTTTATGCTGAAGTGGGTATGAGTCTGCGTTCGATCTACGGAACTAATTACCTAGCCCAAGCGCAAAACAGCGTAGGACGGATTTTAAGACAAAAATGCGACGGACAAAATGGTGAAACTTTCGATATTTGGAGCGGAAGAAGCGGCGAGAGTTTGGGGCAGACGAAATGGCGAGTTTTTGGAGCGGACGAAATGGCGAGTTTTGGGGCGGACAAAATGGCGAGAGTTTGGGGCGGAGGAAATGGCGAGATTTTAGGGCCGATGAAATGGCGAAATTCGGTGGTGGATACAGACTTTACTGGTGTGGAGGGTGCATGGGCTACAAAAAGCAGTGTGAGTTGCAGTCTTCAATATAATACAATGAGGGCACTCTGCACCAAAAGAGATAGTTGTGGGGACCATGTTTGGCGCAGTATAGCCCAGATGCTCTTGCGCCATAAAAATCCAAACAAACAAACAGTGTGGAGGGGATAAAAGCTTTTACGAAAAGGGCATTGATGGCCCGCAGATATATTATTAAAAGGTACACAAATTAACAGAAGTAGTGGTGGATACAATCTTTATTTGGGGGCACTAGACCACAAAAAGCAGTGGCGGTTACAGTATTTAATATAATACACTAAAAGAAGCACTGAATCAATAAGAGGGTGGGGGGTAAAGCTTAAACGAACGGGCATTAATCAATTGATTAAATACTGTAACCTCCACTATTTTTAGGCCCTGTTATTCCCCAATAAAGTCCGCATCCACTACTATTTTGGTTGCTTTTTGCCACCCGAATGATGTATCTGTGCGCCACTACTTCTCGCCATTTCTTCCGCCCCAAATACCGAAAGTTTGTCCATGATACCCCACAGTTTTCGCCATTTTATCCTAACCAGAATGTCGCCGTTTTGTCCGTCGCCATTTTACCCGATTACCCGTAGGACGCGATTTATCAATGAGCTACGCAGTAGGCTACACGTTTAAGTAGAGAAAAATTAGAGAAAATGAGTAACCGATAAATGGCCGCCCATGCAAAACGGGATGAAAGAGGCACATGGAAGTGAAAAAGCGTCATGGGGGGGAGACGAGGTTGTGCGTGTGTGAAAACTACATCTGTTACGCATCTGCCAAGGGTAATTGCAAGCGGTGACAAGAATGTGACGAGGATAGGGAAGGAGGACATCGTTTAGAAAATCACATATGCCCAATTACTATCTGTCACTAAAATAACGCCTACTGATGACGAGGATTTTTGCAAGTATGAGGAGAAAACTCCGATCATTCGGGTGTTGGATTGTTGTTATGAGTTCTTCGCATAGAATGATGACGGCAGCAATAAATGAAGAATAGCTAAGAAGCTTACACCACATAGCAATGCTAATTGGATATGCTGCTACGGAGAATAAAGATGTATCTGTCTATCCTCCGTATATTTTACTTTTCGAAGTAGAAGAGCAATATTACTTTCGTTTGGATTATGTCAAATGTAAATCAAAAATACAGCGGGGCTTTAAATTTTATAGGAATCACAGAACTCGCACAAAAAATCTCCTGCTCAAATAAAGTTGCTGCTGAAGTACATGTTTCCTAGTCTACGCCGGGATTTATTTCCCATATCTTGCATATCGCACGTAAATCCGGCATTTCAGATTCAAAGAAAACACGGAAAGAAAAACGCTTCCGAAGTTGTATCGCGAAGCTGGAACGCCAGTTCCAGCTTTTTCCAGTTTATCCAGTTTTGTTCTTTTCCTTTTTTTTCCTTCCTTCTTTGGAGACAGATTTTTATTTTCTGCATTCTACTACTACTACTACTATTGTTAGTGGGAGAAAAGAATAGAGTTTTTTAAAGAAAATATTTAGGTAGAGACACCAAAAGCCGATTTTTCCGAAAAATAAAGTGAATATTTTGGAAGAAAAGCCTTCTTAACCGTGACGTTTGAAAACATAAATCTGAACTATTTATCCTGACTTCAACAATACAATTTACGAGAACTTCCATTTTGCGAAATAAAAACGTGCCCCTTAAATAAAATTTATTTTTCAATAACACAGTACCTTAAGCCATGAACAAATGGCAAAGCTTACCTTTGGTATTTTGTGAGCCATTCCAGTTTCTGTGAAGTATTCGTAGACGCGCGTTTATTAAAAAAAAATTACTTAATAGAAACTCTACGCACAAAGTGCACTACTTTTTTATTGGCTGAACATGAAGGGTGAAATAATTTTTAAAGGTTATTTGTATATAGTGTGTTTTGAGGAAATTAAAAAAAAAAATCCTTTTTTGGTTATTTTCTATAAAATTGATTTCATTAATTCTTAATGTCATTTATAGAACTGGAGTTCATAGACAAGC
>QLNU02015360.1:53956004-53971754 GCA_006491805.2 Dysdera silvatica
GATCAGTTAATTTTTTATACACTTAGACTGAAAAATTCTGCTGCTACAAAATCCCCATTCTTAATGTTTTAACAGAGAAAAGGGAAATTTCTCCCAGTTACACATCACTGGTCACTGTTTGTGTTTCCAAATGCCTGCGAATTTAGTGTACTTTACTATAAAATAGGGAATTTTCCACAGTTAGACACCAGTAACAACAGTTAAGTTTTGCCAAAAATATCTGTGCAATACTTATCGTACATAGTGACAAAAAATGGCTAAACTAACTTGTAGAAAAGGTGTTTATCACTTCAATTATATACAACAAAAAATATTAAAAAATATTAAAAAAATTAGATGTACGATAGGAACAGGTATATATAAAAAGAGAAAGTAGTAAGTAATGCGTGGATAGGTGATATTGACAGAAATTATGAAAAAGAGCAAAACTGTTTATCTCGATAATTTCACAGTAATTTGGGCGGAAAATCATTTAACTGGCATTATTGATACCCGTTGGACAGGTTTATAACATACTATGAGAAAGTCTATAATAAAAGCAATCAGACAACTTTGAGCGGTTTGTTAGATTATTGGTACATGAGCCGGCTTTCGGCTGCGCTAAAGGGCAGCCTTCATCAGATGTATATGGAGCGAATCGAACATACAGCAGATAATATAATTAAGGAATACAAATGGGAAAAAATAATACATCTGATGAAGGCTGCCCTTTAGTGCAGCCGAAAGCCGGTTCATGTACTAATAATCTACAAACCGCTCAAAGTTGTCTGATTGCTTTTATTATATTAACTGATGTGTCCATTTATACTGATTAATCCCCGGAAAAAGTGGCTTAAATGCTGATACTATTTGCAATTAAATGACACACACCCCTCATAAAAATATTTAACATTCTCATAATAAAAGCAACACTTGATTATAATAATGATATATTTTCCAAGTATTTTGTATATTTGACTTACCGATTCCTATTATTATTTTCGTTTTAATAAAACATTAATTAGGATTATATTAGCAGAAATTTATTAATAATAAAAATTAGAAGTATGCATTTCGGGTGTAGTTACACACGGAGGTTGGTTTTAAACTTAAATAATGTTCAAAAATGTAAAATCGCAAAATGTCGATTTTGTTTAAGTAAAAAATTGTAATAAACTTCCATTTATTATTATTATTTTCCCAAATATGTAACCTATGCTGTTATTTTGCAAATTCATTAATCTTTTCTTAACTAACCTTCATTATTTTATAGTGATTATCAAGGGGATTGAAAATTAAAACTTATTATTATACCTATATAATTTAAATCGATACCTATATATTTCCTAATTATCAAACACCTACCACTTATAAATAAATTGTTCAATATACTGTCAAATCCTTAGTGCCGTCTTTTGCAAATAAACTGGTGTATCATTTAGCAACCAAACAAAAAATACCGTTGAGTTCTTAAAATATAACTCTAAAGCCAAAGAAACAGCGTTCTCCTATTTTTCAAACACACTGTACAAGTTTTCGCCTCATAAAGTAACTAAATCCTCTTATATTCGTGCCTTAACCGTGAAAGGTATCGAACAAAGGGCGTTCAACGGTGCCTTTGTGGATAATAATGATAGGTAAACCGTAAACACAAGTTCCTTGGCTAACTACAGGATTCAAGATGGCGACGTCATGTATCAATCATGCGAAAGCGATGAGCTAAGCGTCACTCTAATTCCGCCGGAACGTTAAAGGAATGGTTGAAAGCGTCCACTAAACTCGAAGGACGAAAAACAGCCAGGGTAGACGTCGATCAAGTCCTGATCGATGGATGCGATCGTGAAAACGTTAAACCCTCCTTCCTCCATCCTTCAGGGAACGCTGCACCTCATGAATAACACAAGGCCTGAATGTCGGTCCGCTAGGCTTTGCGTCGGGACGATGAAATAAGCCCGAATGTCCAATCACGAGGATCGACCCATTGCTTAAACTCCCCCTGCCCCGTACCGTGAATTTAGAATATGACTTACGCAACGCTGAGCGGAGGTTCTTTTCCAATCATTAATAATGGATTACAAAATCAATAATTTGAATACCTGAAAGCATTTCATCGCTAGCACAGCAAAACTGAACCATTTATACAATATAAGAGGCCATAATATTAAAAAATCGTGGCTTTTCTTAAACAAACTATTAAACGAAAGTAACGAAGCTACCTGCATTATATAGCTGTTATAAGATAAATATCTCTGTACCATACAAAAGTAACAAACATAGTATCCAGTTTCGCGTTTTCTGACGAACAAATTTATTTCCTGTGCTATACTTACGTGATTTATATTCTCGTTATTCAAGCGCTTATCACACCTGTAGCCAAGCCGGGGCTAGCAAGGCGTGAACCCAGTGTCCCCCATGCTTGTGCCACAATTGCCCCATCGAGCTATTTATATACATAGAACTATCCTAGGTGCCCTGTTCCAAATATGTCCTTTGTCTTTCCCAAGTTGCCCCTTAGTCCTAGCTCTTATAGAAGAAATTCTTCGAGATGGATAAAAATCTTCTAACAAATGTCACCCAATCTTTGCCTTTTCACGTTCGAAAATGTTTCTAGTAATTGTACTAAATACCATATGAGTTTCTCGAAATATGCCGCAATCACCAGCTGAAACATTCTAAGGTTTAAAGTAATTCCCTAAAATAGATTTAGGTGTGGGCAACAGTTAATCAAAAGTGCATATATGTACAGAGAGTCTCAGCACCAGGGTTACAAACATCTAGGAGGCATGGGCGCCGATAACATACAAATATTGGGGGGAGGGGACAGTATACCAGTGAAAGGCAGCTTGTTGTTAATGAGGGCCGTAGCCAGCGGGTGGCCCCAAGTGCCCATCCCCCCCTTTCAAAACGTTTTTACTACCAATACTTATTCATTAGCGAGGCTGTAAAAAATTCTTGCCTCCACAAAAAAATTTCTGGTTAAGGCTTTGTTTTTAACAACTCTTTACAGAGATAACAGACACCCACAAAGCAGTGTTTAATTTAAATGTGCTTCTGCTTGATGACGTTCACTTTACCATAAAATTAATATTCTAGTTGCATTTCCAGTTTCATTTTCACATGCAATGCTCCTTACTAAATTTTGTATTTATTACGCTGATGGTGCATATCAGGTGTCTTCAACCGCGGGCTACTTGAGGCCCGCCTATTCATGAAAAAATACAAGTTATTTCACACGAAAATACTGCCCGTTGATTCTTCTGACAAGGAAATCTCGAAGGGAATTCTTTATAACAAGGGAACCTCGTAGACTGCAACGCACGGATTATATTAAGAGTGGTGCCATTGCATAGGTCTTGTCATGAGAAACAAAAAATCCAATGGAACTACCCACCCGAATCCAACCACTCAGGCAAGGAGATTCGTACAATCCGTCCATCATACAATCATTCCACTAACAAGCAAACAACTATCCTTGAAATATTATTTTATATAATTTTCCCGTTTTTTTTCAACTGTTATTAATGTAGCCAATGCTTTGGTGCATATTGCAATGAAATAAATGTACTTTTTGATGCAGAATATTATGAATTTGGACTCTGTCTTATAATTCAATCGCTATGCTATATACATGAACAAGTGAGATCTAATAACTTGTTCTTGACTTGTGGCTATATTTATGTAACTGGGATGTCCATAATGGGATACAAGGAAACCACAAAAAAGTTTGCTGATAATTGCTTTATCGATGAATCCATTAGAGTCAGAAGGCTCGCTGACGATATCTTCATGATTATGCCCGATTTCGCATGTCACAGGGGTGCATGCCACCTCCCCTGAACCAGCGCTCCTGGAACGCGAGCCACAGGTACTGCTATAATTCTCCATGGTTGAGTACCTGAGAAAACTGCCTCCTTAGGCTCTGCCCATGCCCTTTATTCATCCCATAGGATCAGGTGAGGAGTTAGTTCTCATTCAGAAAAAAAAACGATTCAACGTTTGACGACGTTCGGCGATCAACGTTCATTCAGAAAAAAGCGATGAAATTAATTAACAGCGATAAAAGATTAAACTGGAAAAACTTATTTTTGAAATAAAACATATTACCAATAGAACATTTACACGAATACAGTGTCTTGGTTAAAATGTAAGAAAGAGTAAAGGAAGGTAATTACACTGAACTTATAAGAATAAAATGAAATGAAAAAGACAGCAATACATGTCGTAAATATAATAACCTATTACTCCCAAAACTAAGAACCGAAATTGGAAGGAATAATATAAATTATAAAGGTGCAAAACTTTAAAATGGGTTACCAAAGGAATTAAAAAAAAATATTTGAAAAGCAAAGAAACATAAATAAAGAAAGAAATAGACTAAGAAAATATTTGATACAGGGTAATGGAAACTGAAGCAAAAAATTCGAAAAACATATATTAAAAGGATGAATAATTCCCATTTCGTTATGTATCATCTTTGGAATCAGACTATAATTTTAAGGTCACAGGCTTGTTATATCCTTGTTGATATTTTTTTGGGACCTTTCATTGCAAAATCTAATATGCTGTACTTTATACAATAATTTTTGCCACCCACGTATTAATTACAGCTCAAACTAGAGCTTGTGTAATTTTGGAGAAAAAGAGACGCTTTCCCCATCCTGGATTCGAACCAGGGTCCCTCCGTTTAGCCCGGAGTGTCTTGGACCGCTAGACGAATGAGGACAGGAAACAACGCTCTCTTTCTCCGTATGTAAAGATGTTAAGGTATTATTACCCTCCGCAGGGATAACACAATTGCCAAATATGGTCAACACAAGAAAGCCTCCGGGGCGAGATTTTTGTGAGTTTTCGTGGGGGAAATTTATTATACAAAAGGCTAAACGGAGGGACCCTGGTTCGAATCCAGGATGGGGAAAGCGTCTCTTTTTCTCCAAAATTACATAAGCTCTAGTTTGAGCTGTAATTAATACGTGGGTGGCAAAAATTATTGTATAATAAATTCCCCCACGAAAACTCACAAAAATCTCGCCCCGGAGGCTTTCTTGTGTTGACCATATTTGGCAATTGTGTTATCCCTGCGGAGGGTAATAATACCTTAACATTCTGTACTTTTAATACGCATTGTATGTATTATTCTTCGTAGTTACGTGGTACATTGTTATTATGACTTTAGAAATGAAGAATAAGTAAAGCAGTGATTTGATTTGATTCACTTTAAAACACATCTCCAGTCAATATACATAGTAAAAAATTACGCAATACAAATAACATTTCAAGGATATTTTTTTGCTTGTAAGTGAAATGGTTGTGTGATGGACGGATTGTACGAATTGCCTTGTAACTCCTGAGTGGTTAGATTCGGGCGGGTTATTCCGTTCACATTTCGTAATAAATATCTCAAAATGCTAGAGAACTAAAGTAGTACGTGATTTTCCGCAATCGTGTTTCATTTTAGTTCTCAGGCTTATATGGACATTAGGAGTAGTTTTATTTATTTGCAGTGCAACAGTGATTTTAAAGGAATTCAACTTAGGACTCGTTGAATTCTATTCTAAATATGTCGATAAGAACATCTTCCCAACCATCTGACTGCATGCTCTAAAAAGAATGTCGCTAATTGGAAGCACTTACATCTTCGCATAGGCGTGTGCAGAAAATTCGTAAGTGGGTTACAGGCTTACAATGTAGGGGGTACAGAGTTGCAAATCTACATATATATATATTTTTTTTATATTTATATACAGGGTTCCTAGGAAAGACCGGATGCGGCCAATAACTTTGGAACCAAAACTTATATTGCAACGAAAATTAGGTATTTTCTCCAATAAGAACTTCAACTCAACATTTACAACATCAACTGAAAGCGATGCGGTAAAACTTTCGGAGCATTTCACTTTGTGGCAGTACATGTACTTAGTGCATGTGAGCCATATGTCTTTTCTTACCAACTAAAGAATGCTGTACAACTTTCTAATTGAAAATATTTCCTCATCTTCATTATTTTTCGAAACAACTTTTTTAACTTCCTCAATTCGCCACCAGGGGCGCTGCTGTCTATCATGTCTGATAGTGCATAGTCATTTTACTATACCAATATCTAACTTTCTTTGCAATATCTGTCTTGGTTCAAAAGTTATTGGCCGTATTCGACTTACCTAAGAACCCTGTGCTACAACATTTCTCTCATTATCAATGGGGGTTACAGCCAGGGCTGTCCCGAAAGGGTACGCGCTGTACGCGCCGCGTACTCTCAAAAAATTTTGAAAAATACGGAGTACGCGCCGCATACTCTCAAAGTCTCAAGAAAGTTTTTGTATTTCCTGGTTTTGGGGCAACTTTCAACAAAGTTCATCTTTTTTTTTTTTTCGCCAGTCATTTACAAACTTGAATGTAAACAAATGAGGAAAACTCCTGTGAATCCCCCAAGCCTCAAAATAATATCCTGCGTACGACCAGGAGAGGAATGAAAAACTGATGAAAGTGGTAACTGCCACCTTGGGCTTGGATAGGCGATAAACGACCAGTCAAATGCCAGTCAGGGCGGCGCAATGACGTCACCAAGTCCAGTTACCCCGCAATTTCAATACTCCTTAATTAAGACAACACTGCATACTCTCAATAATTTTCTTCAGGATAGCCCAGGTTGCAACCCCATCAACCCTTCCCCATTTGCGCACGCCAGTGCGTTTGTGAACAGCTAATTTCTTCAAGAATGAAGTTAGTAAACTCAAAAGTTGAGACCAGAATAAATGATGGCCGCCTTGAAAACTCTTAGGGTTGCATCAAAAATAAGACCTGATATTGACAGGTTTGTTAATAATAAGCAGTGCCAAAAATCACACTAAAAGGTTTGATTTCGCTTTATATATTAACAACTAAAAGTATTGTAAATGTTTTTTGCTTCCATATGTATTTTACATTGTAATATATATATATTGAGTCCCAAAGGCGGATACAGAAAATATTTCCGGGTGGGCGCACAAAACCAATGCAGAAATCTTATAGAAAAAAAACGGCAATAAAAGTTGATCTTAGGGGCGCAGGGGTGGCCCCTGGTTTCGATTTTATTTAGTCATAATATTGCTGGTACAGTAGTCCGGCCCGCGGACCAACGAGAATAAGCAAAATTGGCCCAAGCAGGGGCGGACTGGGCTGCCGGCCCCCGGTCCTGTGAGCCTTCATGGGGAAAAGGACTTGCGCCCTCATGGGCTATAGGACTCGCGCCCTCCGAGAATCCAAGGTATGCGCCCTTTGAGAGGACCCAGCCAGCTCCTGGGCCCATGGACTATAAAAGGTTGAAGACTTCTGGTTATCTTAGGGACTGGTTCACGGAAACTAAATTTTTAATGTGACTTGGGTAAGACACTGCATGCTGTGATTGTATCAATACATGCTGTAAAATTTTTTGACCTCCCACGAAATTAAATCCTGGCTACTGCCTTGATACCATCCCTTTAATTTCTGTCATTGATAATGAGCGTACTGGGCCAAAAAGTTTCTTAAGCTTGCGAAATTAATAAAATATGGAAACTATAGTTGTAACGTTATTAAAAACATTCCGTTTGACAGTTGAAAATAATAACACGTCAATGAAAACGCTGCCATGCAGAAAAGAGAGCTATATAATAATACAATCCAACAAAAGGTATAATTACATCAAATAAATGACAAAGTGCATTTTTTTTATTTCGCACTAAATACACTACGCCGAAAAATATAACCGCACTCCTTAGATTTAAGAAAAAAAAAATATTTTAAATTCCGAACGACGTTACCCATTATAAAATTCTTTTCGTTCGAAATTGGGGGGGGGGACATGGAGCCCTAATACCAACATTGAGGGGACGGGTCCCCTCTGTCCCCCCCCCGCTAACGGCGCCCGTGCTAGGAGGGGTAGGGTACACTTAGACGAACAATATTTGTCATAGAACCTAGGGTCGCAAACCACTCACAGCGCTAGTTCTAAAACCGTCCAGCATGCACAAATATTTACAACCAGTGCGTGAAAAGCGCCAGATAAAACTCAGGTCAGCTGCTCAAGTGCATAGATGATTAGGACATCGCATTTTGCGCTTCTCATGCACTGGTTGTCACTATTTGTGCATGCTGGACGGTTTTAGAACTGGCGCTGTGAGTGGTTTGCGACCCTAGATTCTATGGCAAATATTGTTCGTTTAGGAGTACCCTACTCTTCCTAGATGTTTTGTGTTTGCAACCCTGGTGCTGAGACACCCTGTATATATATATATATATATATATATATATATATTCAGCAGCAATCAGTTTCTACAACGGAACATTTGCTAAATATCCATTAAGCATCTACCTCTCTCTCTCTCTCTCGCTGGGTCTAAATACTAAATAATTAAACCTTACGTCTAATAACATAGTGTTTCTTTAGTATTTGATTAGCAAAGCATATTCTATGTCATAGATGAACTGAATGTTCTGAATGAAATATGCCTTGGATGCATATATCCGATAGCTTAGATAAATCAAATAATCAATTTATCCGCTTTTCGCGATTTCTATGGATTCAAGACCGTCAATGTTAATTCATTTCTTTTCTAATAATGACAGAGCTTAGTTCAACTTCAAACTGTTTCCCATTTTGCGATAAAGTACAGCAAATTTTTTATATGCCCGCCGTAACCCTCTGTCCCCAGAGGCTGGGAGTAGTAAGGCTTTAGAAAGTTGCACATTTGCTTACGTGAGATTGAGGGCTAGACCATTAGAAATAGCATCACCAACGACAACCAACTTTCTCGATTCCCCCTAAGATTTATAGGGGGATGGGGAGTAAGCGTGCGAGTGACATGGCTGCTAAATTAAGCGAAATATTCCCATGCCGAAAGGGTGTCGCAATTAGTTCACGTTCGTAATTAGGTCTTCGATTACTTCTGCACTGGAATTGAATTACTGAATAGTTCGGAAATCCACGCGCGAATGCACATCGCTGTAGTAAGATCTTTCGCAGCGTTTTCTTTTCGCGTCTTTGGTTTCCGATTCAGAGATCCTGAATGTTAGGATCATAAATACGCATTTAATGCTTGGATATCTGATGACGCAGATCTCCAAATAGAATAGCGATCAATCCATATTAACACCTTTGTTGAATCTTGAACCGTTGAACAACCTTTGCAGCGTGATAACGAATGTGAAAGTGCATACACAGAATATCATATTTTTATGGGTTTTTATGCATTTTTATAAAAGTGAATAATGAAACACACAACACAGAAGGAAAAAGCTTGTCCCAAATACTTCAAACACAAGCATTTAAAATAACCAAAGCGAAGTAATAAGGAGTGTGCATCAAGTTTAAACTGATAAGTAGAGATCGGAAGTATAACAATATTTCTGCTTTTTCTGTAAAAATAAATCAACTTATTACTACTAAAACTACACGCGCATTCTCAAATCTATAAGGCAATTTTTATGTTATATTTCGGACTTCCTCTACATCATGCAAGTGTTGAAATTCACTTTTCAAATTGCATGGGTCTTGTGAAATAAACGTGCCCTAGAAGCACTTTCCGATGTGCGTGTGTTATTGATTATTAAAGGATCTTTAGCAAATGAGTGATATAATAAATTCGGAGTAATTATTACAAAAACTTTAAATATCGGAAACATTGTAACAAAAGCGCTGCAAATATCAGGAAAATTGTAACAAAAACACTGCAACTATCGGGAAAATTGTAACAAAAACAGTAAATATTGGAAAAATTTGTATAAAATCTGTAAATATCCGAAAAATTGTTGCAAGAATTGCAGGTATCTGAAAAATTATTACAAAAACTGGAATACTTGTTCTATAAACAAGTCTTACTTGTTTCTCTTGTTTACAACACGCATTCACGCATCGTTATGCTTAAAACGTTAAGAAATTTCCCCCATGCTTGGTTAGACTTTAATGTCTATATTTTCCTGAAAGTTTTCAGCGTTTTTGAAGACTGCAAATCAGGCTTCGCCAGTTTAAAAACAACCTTACCCTACACATGCGGAGATCGGATGCACTGTATAATCGTATACATTCTGCAGTGGCCTCAGTCTCCTTTTTAACACTACGCGTTATAACCCAGATATAATCTTTTGATAGAAAAATTGATAACGTGAAATTCGCGAATGGAATATTCATAATCACTATGCAAATTGGAGAGGCCTTGTCTTGCGCAAATAAAAGTGTTAAACGTTACTAAATTTGTCAGCCATTGAGTTATAATTAAAACTAATTAACGAAACTTGGGAAGTGACAGAAGGCATCTTCGTAAAAATTTAACCAACTCCTGATCCAAGGTGAAAAGTGGGTAGAGGACAGTAACCCCCTTTTACACTATCATTTTCTCCATTTTTCCTTAACAAGTACTCAGATATTTTATGCATACTTTGCAGATGCCCTTTCTACTTTACACGTGCTTTATAGATGCTCTTTCTACTTTACAAATTTACTCCGTTATCTATGCTAATTTGCTCATCGGCAGCGATTTAATTAATAAAAATTTAGAAACAAGGCTCTAGCATTTGTAAAGAACCGTGGTATGTACTTAATGAGGGTTAAAATGAATTTAAATACACGCTGTTTCTCCTTACTTCGGTTTATTTGTTTGTGATTTATGGCGCAAGGACATCAGAGGTCATGTTATCCTGGAACGTAGAGTTTTTCGAGGAATCCGAAGTTCTGTCACTGAGAAAATCAAATCTCAGAAAGCGCCGTTAGAAGTCAAATTCGAATTTTCATCATGTACAAAAACGGTCCTTTACTAAATGAAACTTAAAATTTGGCGAAGAGCACGATCTATCAAGGTACATCTCTCTGAGCCATAAGAATTGGAGGAGCTGTTCAATACTTTTGATCGTGTTTCTCCACTCCTGATACATTCATTCAATGGAATTATGTAACTTCCTGAGGGAGGTTATATTATATCTGAAATAAACATGTCAAAACGATTCAAATAAAAATATATAATTGTTTAATGCAATAATTGCAAAAGATGAATGTTTAATATAACACAAAGATCTCTGCGGAATTCCACAAATGTTTTATCTTAATGTAATTAAGTTCAAATATCTACATTTTATGACACAGACTTCTTGGCCCATAGGAGCCAAGAATAAGGAAAAATGCCATATCTCAAGCTGGTTTAAATCTAGTGACCTTCAGGTTAATATCCTGACGTTCTACCCCGGAAATAGTGCTTGAAGATCTCTCTCACACACACAAATTGCGTCCTTCCCACAAGAAAAAATATATATTTAATACACTATGATAGCTAAGATAGTATTTAATTTTCCAACTTTTTCAGACTATTCATAGTAATAAATCAAAAGCTTGAAGGACGCCACCCGCAATAGCTATTAAGAAACGAATTCAGCTACGTTACTATTGGTTATATGCATTGATAAGCAATGCGTGTTACAGCACGATAAATTGTGATCACGATCCTTGCTTAGTTTTTCAATGGCTAGATATAGATATAGAGTTATATAGATATATTATGAATAAAGAGTCACCCATTTCTTAATGAATAAGTGTTCATCTACTGAAATAATAAGTATCCCGAGGCAACAGTTTATCGAAATAATACGTATTGCAATGCAGCACTAGATACACTTTACCAAACTACTAAATATCGCGAGACAATACTAGACATTCTTCTTTAAAGAAACTCAGATTCCAAGAAGGGAAAACCATTTGCTGACCCGCTTATTTTTGTATTAGACGTTTTGTTGCTTATGCGATTTGTGTCAAGAAATTCTTCAAACCCGACTGGGGATGTGATCTTCCATTTGGACAGATCATGTATAAGTCAGCATACAATTTACTCAGGTAGTACACATACATTACTGGGGGGAACTATTTAAACATAGTGCAGAGCTGTATTCCACCAAAGATCGAATATTTTGATAAATTAGACGTAGGGAACCCTGAAATATTAAAACACAGCGCAGTAACCTCATTTCAATACGTAGTAATATTTTATTGTGCATTCCTGTTGGGAATTGATAGCCGTAGGGTCACATAAGACTGCCTGTTCTTGACGCACTGGCCTACTGAAAATTAGTTACGTAGTTCTTATTTTAGTGAAATATTTCTATGATTTATAATGCAGATTTTCATTTTATATAAATTCAAAAATGCTTTTCATAATGTAGCATTAACAATGAAGAATCCAAAATAAAAAAAAAATTATACTTTCTATTTTTTACTTCAAATTTTGCTTCTAAATGTATCCACGTTACAACATTTAGGCCGTTACTTCTGTGTGCGATTATGTTCTTTCAATTTTTTGTTATAAAAGTAGGCTATATGCAGGGGCGGACTAGACCACCCGCCCCCGGGCTGATGCGCCCTCGTGGGCGATAGAACTCGAGCCCTCCGAAAATCCATGGTATGCGCCCTTTGAGAAGACCGAGTCCGACCCTAGTTCGACTGTATTTATTTTTACCTGATTCAACTATATTTATTTTTACAAATATTTTTAAGCAACTGAGGAATTACATATGAAATTCAAACACTCTTGGAACCAAATTGTCTTCTGTATATGCACACAAAAGCACAACTATTAGCGCATAAAATAACCGAATTAACTATCTAAGGACAAAGATTTACCGAAATTACTTATCATATAGTAATCATGAATTTCATTTTCAGTGCTTCGTGCAAGATAAAATTGTTTTCAATGGAAAAACTCGCGTCAGCATTTTAATTCGGCTTTTAAAATTTTGAGGTCAGACGTCTACATCTAACAGATAAAATTTTAGCACCTTTTTTAAGAAACAGACGGATTTCTGAAGCGAATCGAGACGAATTGAAAACCGGGAACTGTTACTGTTCTAAAAACAGATTTTCGCTCAATTTTTGTGATGTTCAGTTTCTGAAAGGTGTCGAATAACTTGACGCGTTATTATATACTCCCGTCTTTCCCAACCACTGCTCCCAGAAAACAATATATACATTTCTTCGAAATCCAATGTTAGCCCACAGCAACTGGGTTATATAACCGGATTTATAGCGGTTTAGATGTTTTCTTATCGCCTCTAGGTTTCCCATTTCTGTTTATTACTTTAGGAAACATTTCGGATGGAGGACTTGGCTATTTTATTACCCCGTGTTATTGGCAGGTTGCTACTGACGGCGTTTTAGAGTAACTCGGTCGAAACAGATGTTTTAGATTGCAATAGGACAGGTTTTGTCTTATTACTGAAAGCAGACCCCTTAGGCAAGTACTCACATATAAAATTTAGAAAGGCATATTTTTAAATAAAGCAATGCTTTAACATGCTTATTTTCGTAAGAATTTGTATAAAAATATTCTTTTGGTTTATTCGCATAGTTACTATTTATAAAAAAAATTACTACCTATATATATATTTGAAAGCAATTCCTCCCCCATACAATTTCTCTTTCTTATTTAAGATGATTCTAGTATTAAAATTCCTCAAATACAGAACGATATAAAACAAAATACATTAATAGCTTGTTGGAGAAATTACCGTCTGTCGTCTACGGAACTCCCCACCCCGCTAATCAGTTTCTTTGGTGACGATCGCTACAGAAATTGTCTAGACTCGTCCATTTCGAGTATGAATAAGTCAGGTGCGGTCTTGTGTTTTGGAGAATGTTGTTGGCGACGATTGTTTAGAATTTAAGTATATTAATAGCAGGGTCAGAGTCATTTTTCTCAAAAATAGTTGATTTAGTGAAAAATTTTGCAAAAAAAAAAAAGTGACCATTTAAGCCAAAATTAGTGACCATATACGCAAACTTAACTAGAAATTACAAATATATTTTAAGCAATCCTTTACTTATGCTGTTTAGCATGGGCACCAAAATGAGAGACAGAATTATAATTTATGTAAAATTAATAAAAATGTTTTAATGAAAAGCTAAAAACACGTTAGTTCGAAAGCTTCAACTAAAAAATTATTAAGAAAGTTTATAATTTTATGCAAAAGTTCTCTGGACAGAATTTTGTCTTCTTCCTACTCTTTATAATACTTTAACAAATTTAGAAATAAGGCTGGATGTTTGTCTTTTTTTTTTTTTGGAGCGAGGTCCATGGCTCTTTCAAAGTTTCGAACCTTTTTCCGAAATTCTATATCCTCGAATTTTGTTATTTATTTATTAATTTTATTATGTAATTTATTTATAGAGATTTAATTATTAATTTGCTAGATAATTTACTGAAAATGGAAGACGCCAAGAGTTCCAATAAGCAATCTGTGCTTTCAAAACTTTATTAAAAATGCACTTTATTAAAATATAAAAACGTTAAACATAGTCAAAAGAAAGAAGTCAGAAGCAGATTATTAAATGAAGCTTGAAATGACATATGTGTTTACACTATTATGCACAAACTATTATTAGAAATAGTAGAACTCCGAGCAGACTTTTCGCAAGAAACTATGAAAATGAAGACCAATACCGAACTAAGACAGTGTTTTCTATAAAAGAGATATTTAAAAAAACTACCTCTTGAAATTTAAATAGAGTTCATCGACATACTTATTCATTATTTTTAAATACACCATTTCATAGAGAGCAATTACAAAAATTAACATTATACAGTACCCCCTTTCTCCAGAGAAGTAAATCTAATAAACAAGATATGATCGAAAAGAAAAGTAAACATTGTTAATTTAACGCTTTATTAAAAATACACTTTATTAAAATATAAAACGTTAAACATTGTCAAAGAAAGAAGTCAGAAGAGATTATTAAATGAATGAAACACATATGTTACACTATTACGCACAAACTATTATTAGCAATAGTAGGGCTCCCAGCAGACTTTTTCCAAGAAACTACGAAAATAAAGACCAATACTGACCTAAGACAGTGTTTTCTATATAAGAGATGTCTTAAAAAAATAATTGCCTCTTGAAATTTAAATAGAGTTCATCGATATCCATATTCATAATTTTTTAAATAATAATCCATTTCATAGAGAGCAATTGCAAAAAAATTAAATTTCATACAACATCCCCTTGCTCCAGAAAAGTAAATCTAATAAATAAGATGTACTCAAAAAGAAAGTAAACAGTGTTAATTTTACTCTAAATAGAAAATAAATATTTATAATGTAACATCAATAACTGCATAAATTCAAACTAAAGAAATAAAATTCAAGTCATTAAATTACAATATATATTAAAAGTAGCTTTTGTTCAGTGGTAAAATAGTATCGTTAATAAAAGATATCAAAGAATTATTCATTCAGATGTTGCAAAAATATTGATAGTTCTGCAATCATTTAACCTAAATGAAAATCGACCTCGATATTTTAACTTTATACATATATAAATTATGCATATTCAATAACCTAAAGTGGAATATTCAAAAATAAACATTTGAAAGAATTCATATAAAAATTTACTTCAAAAGGCATTTGTAGTTTGTATTAAATTCATAATTAACATACCAACAGTCTCTTGATATATAAGTAAATAATTTAGAAATATAATCTGAATAATTTTTTTACCCAATTTAACGTGTAAATTTCATTTTATCACAGAGTGTGAAATCTTTTCATTCCTAATACAGAAGACTCATATCGTACAGAAATGTACATAAACAAATTTATGCAGGATGGTTAAGATATAATCAATGAAACCAGAAATATTAGATAATTTATTCATCACTGTTTTGTAAAATAATAGCTGAAATATTAACAGTTTTCAATTTTAATGTATTTTATTTTCCCCCCTCAGCGGTACAGGAAATGGATATCAAAACACATTCGCTCTACTGCTGCATTAGATGATCTT
>QLNU02015360.1:53971854-53989268 GCA_006491805.2 Dysdera silvatica
CCTAGAAACTCCAAGCGAACCAAATGACAAAGGCATTCCCAAGATTTCAATAAATAATTGTTATACCTTAAAAAAAAAAAAAAAATCATCGCCAAATCAACGAGATCTAGAAAAGTTGCTTCCAGCATCTCGCCCTGTGAACATTTCGCCCACTGCAGATAATGAGTAGACCACAAAAATGTTGATAATAAACTAAATTCATTAACCGTAGATTCTGGGTTATTTGAACTTCACTTAACCGAAATGAATTTCTATACAATTTTTTTTTTCAAATTATTTTTTTAAGCGGACACACGTTCAATGTTTTTTGGCAAAAATGCTCATACAGTTGAAATCGTTTATAATGAACCCCTATCATCTGAACGTAAATTAACCGAAATGATTTCCTATACTGTTTTGTTTTTTTTTGTTTTTTTTTATTAAGCATCCACTTAAAACATATGGTACATCCTCCTCGTGGTTAAGGATTCTTGGCCACGTAAATTCGAAATTGACGTTCGTCAATAAAATTCCTACACAATTACCAGTGACGAAAAAAAATATCAAAATCAGTGACTTTTTACCGAAAATAGTAACTTTAAGTGACTTTTTACCGAAAATAGTAATTTTAAGTGACTTTTTTTTTTTTATAAAAATAGTGGCGTTAGTGACTTCGCTGAAAAAAAGTAACTTTTAGTGACACGCTCTGATCCCTGTAATAGCGACAACGTAAAAAGTATTTTATTTAAAGTAAAATTAAAAAAATAAATATGTCATCAATTTGTCATTAAGTACGTTAATGCGAATGCCTTTCTTCGTGCACCGCCAAATGTAAATAAGCTAGGGCTTATTTCCATGGCAACAGACAGAGGCAGACTTAGTGGCGAGAGAAGTTCTCGTTGTAGACACCTGGTACGTGTCACGTCATTGATATTGGAAGTCAAATCGGATATTTGCTACTTGTGGAGTATCTGAAGCAAACATTTATTGAAGAATTGTATTAAGCTTCATTTATAGGCATTATTTTGCATGCACTACCATTTAATTATTCTTTTAAGAAAATACTGAAATAAAATTCAGAAAGTGACACAAAAATCAGCGGTTAATTTGGATATGACGCCAATTAAATTCTTATAGGAATGAAAACATCGATTGTCTATTACATTGTTCATTTCGCCTGAATATTTGTGCGATAAATCCAATTTTAAAATGACAAAGCAAAATTTAACTCAAGAATAGGAACCTATTTTCCTAACCCTTCGGATTTTTTCAGTATTAGAAATATTAAATACTGTATACAACGTCTAAACTAATTCATTATTGAAAGAACACATATACCAATATGGAATTGTTAACTTTACAACTTTAAAATTTACCTTATTTGCAATTGTAAATTACGTAAAATTGACGGAAAATTTTCGAGACAATTACTACTTTTCTTCATGCATTACTAAGACATATTTATAAGGAATGTCCGAAAATATTCTTTAAAAGAAGACCATTACCTTAATATTTCTATGGCGTAAAAGTACTTTATCAAAGAATTGTCAGTTATATTATTTATATTATCATCAGTCGATGTGTACCCTGCCTCTTCCGAACGAGGCCTATCATCTTTGAATTATTCCCGATACTCCATTGATATTCGGAGAGTTTAGATAATTTCTCACTATTAGCAAGACATGAGTTATTCGAGATATCAAATTTTTCTTTATATTTAAATTGTTTTCGAATACATTCTTTATGGACGCATATGTCTTTGCCAATCTGCGTTGACCCTATTAAAACTCTGAAATAATGCTAAAATCTAAAGAATAGACATGAGCGAGGCAGCGTACTAGTCAATACAAACAGAGAGTTTAACCCTAACGTTGAACAAACTAAAACGAAATATACGAGGCAACTGATGTTCGTGTTAAGCTTCGAACTGTTATTTTATTTCTCTTTTTCTGCGGTTCTCACATATAGTATAAAGGCAAATTAAAAATTCACATCAAATCGAGCGCTTGCAAAGAGAGAGAGAGAGAGAGAGATAATCGATATATACATATATTCGTTGGAGAAATATTTGTTTTTAAATTAACGAACTCATCTATTTGCTGCATTTATAAACAAAATTGCATTCGAAAATAATTAATATAATTGTCCAGTCTTGTTGTTTCCAAATAAACAGTATTTGCTTTCAAATCGTTCTGTAAGGTATAATTATAAAAGTTTTCAGGATTTATTCTAATTCAGAAGAAAACCGCGAATTCCATTCGCTTCAACCTAAATCTCACAATACCACAAATCCAATTTAAATTCAATTTGCAATACAATTCTGGTACCGTGGAATTGTGCTTTTTGATCCCCAGGCATCCACTATCTGCTTACATTCAATTGCGTGTAGCCGTCTCCCAGACACGTTCAGCCGAAATTCAAAATACTAGTTCAGAAATAACAAATCCTGTATATCGGGAATTGGAATACTTGTATTCCAAGTAAGATTAAGTTGCGTGAGGATCTACTTAAGTTACGTGAGTTATATGAGCTAAATTTTCGAAAGAGGGATAGTCGAGGATTGAAACCCCTTCCATATAATCCAAAGGTATTATTTTGCGTTCTCATTTCAAAGTTATCGCTATATATTTTGTGACCTCGAGCTTTGAACATTTCGCTGATGACAACTCTTTGTAAGGGAGTTGTCTCCCTTTTTATCGCTTTTTAGGGCGCCAGTTCTCCTTTTTATATTCTAGAAAAGTTTCCAAAGTTCGATATGAGGAGCTCGAAGAAATCGTGGAGTTATCTGGAGAGCAGCTGGTGAGCAATGGTCAACATTTCTAAAGAAATAAAAAAATCTTAGAGACACCGTTTCAAGAGGTTTAGGGAAGGTTGAAATATGGTGTTATCGCCTACTTTTTCTTCTGCAAGCAACACACGTTCCATAATATTTCAGAAACTGTGGCCATAAACTTCTTGATAACACGAAATATAAGGGAAGACCTCTTTCATTAAATATAGATTTTCTTTTAATTCTGCCATTTTGCTTAGATTATTTTCTATTCTTTTGTTCTGGAGAGTTAGTTTTGCTTCATAATGTCGAGTTATTTTTCAACAGTAACCATGTTGAATACAAATCTTAGATTGATACGTTGTATATCTTTGAAACGGATTTATTTTTCTTGCACATTCAGGCATGTAGGTTGACGAAAAGCCATTTTGGGTTTTATGTCCAGAACCGAGAATGATATACGATGGCACTGCAGACGCAAAATGAACAATAAACTTCGAAAAATGTAAAAATAGACTATTTTTATTCCGTTACAAATTCTCACTCGATTAAAATGAGAAATGACTTTGTTGTCATGGCATTTCTTAACTTTACCAAAACATAGCATGTTGCTGGTGTCGTTATAGTCCAATGCAATTTCAGTATTCATAGACGCACTTCAAAATTCTAAAACGCGAAGTTTTGAGCATGGACTGTATGCATTTCATTTCCGGATAGATGTATAAGTCCGCATGATGACGAGCATACATTTGCTTTATCAACCATTTGTTATTATTTTTCAAACGCAAACGTATTTAGTCATTTTTTGATGGATCACATGTCATGCGAAATTCATATTAAATATTTGTTATTAAACTGCACAAAATGAAATTTAAAATTCTTAAATTATGTTGTAAGAAGCTACGATACTTTTGACAATATCATGTCATCTTGACAACAACGCATAGAACGACGATGTAACCTGAGCCTCGAGTCGAAGGTATTGTATAATTTTGTGAAAAAAGTTTATCTTGTCGCGTAATGGTATAATGTGCAGAAATCTTTTCAAAATCCAGATTATGACGGCGATAAAACATTAAACGCAAAGTTTGATGCATCCATTATAGAATTCTTTGTCCCCTTTTAACCTCGTTCACGAGATTCTCAAAATCCCGTCGCCACTTCGAAAATACTTTAAATTCACGCTATTCAGTTGTAAAATACGAGACTTTTAGTCCCTTCGTTCCGAAGATCTTATCAGAAGATTACCATCCTGAATAATGCATCAAACGAACAATTGAGTTTCTTGAAACTTAGGGTGAAAATTCTTTTCATTTTAAAGATTTCACCGCAAAGATTTTTTTGAGCGCCAAAGGAAAATATTTACATTGAGTAACGCTTATCGTTCTTAGATTTATCTGCGATGTATTTTGCAATTTTCAGAAATAATCGATGACCAACACTTTACTGATTTTACTTCATAATTGATCTTTATAAAATATCATTTTTATGAAGGTTCGACTACATTTTCGAAAACGTATTATGTTTTTATTTATAAATCAGGGAAGTCTCGGCAGTTTCGTTTTTAAAATTTTTGAAAGTGCATTTTGTTTCTAAAATATTTTAGTCCACAAGATCTTCTTTATGCTTAAAATCCTCTACTATTCCGTGCACTAAACCTTTCAATCGCTAAATCTTTCAATCCATTTTGCATCTAGTCTTGAATCTGTGAGTTCAAAGTAAGAATATTTCTAAGAGATTTAGGTCTTGTTTTCTCAATTTATGTGCAATAACGTTTTCGCTATTATTAAGTTCCATTATAGAATGTTGTTTCACTATAGAAGATAATACGAATAAAGCCTTTTATTTCTGTCCCTTTTCTATGTCCTTCTATTTTTTTGAAGCAGTTCCATACAATTTTACTTTCGGAAACAATGTTACTTTTTTTTAAGCAAATGCTTTTTCCAAGCTTTGTATCTAGTGGCATCTTTTTTCTCTTATAGTGGACTGCGTCGCATTCCTTTCAGCTGTTTCCTGCGCGGTCCACAACTTTATCAACATCGTTGATCCTCAGACCTGCCCTGATCATTTTTTTTCCGAAGTATCTTTTTCTTTCACAATGCCAGAACAGTTGCCTTTTAGCAACACAGATTTCAGATTGTTTCGTTCAAACGCATTAATCTTCGCGACAATTTTTTGTTTTACTCGAAGTAAATAAATGTGAATTATTTTGATGATACACGCGTGTATCACACAACAGTCCAAGTCTACAGAGTGGTGATAGTAGCTCCAAAGTGCATAATTACTCAACTCGGGTGTTATGCGATTTTAAAAATATTTTATATTGTGTAACCTGGATGAAAACATAGTCACATTTTGGTATCAAAACTTCAATAACAAAACTGTGTGTTTAGTTTATACTTCGGACATACGAGATTTGCTATTACATATACAGACACTTTTTCCTCCCAATGGATACATAAACGGTGTAAAAATTCATGTATTCGCCATTCACTTAAGAAGCCCATTCATTTCACTATAGACCTTTCTTTATCGCTGAATATCTAAGTTGCTGGGCTGAGATAATCTTTCTTATGTCAGCGACGAACATAGAAGTTGAATATACACTTCCCTTCTCTAATCGATCGTATTTGTGAACCATAGTAATTGCAGCTGTCCTCATATTCAGCCATTTGCATCTTGTATTCAGTGTCACATTCCAAGTCAGCCAGTACAGTCGTCACATTATTTTCCATTTAGTGTGAGCTAAACAGAATGAATAAGGTTTTAGCGATATATTAGCATTTCTGTGACTTGTCCATGGAGAGTGAAGCAAGATCGCTTCCAATCTTAAAAGAAAATGGCGTGTGTGGAATCTGAAGATTAATTCTTTATTTTCTTCTAGAATTCAAATGAAATAATAAATGAAAGCAAAGTATTTATGTTGCCTACCTTACATTCATTTATTATTCCATCTGGAGCTCGAGCAGGAAATAAAGGATTGACTTTCGGTTCTCACACACAAATTTCTGTTAAGATGGCGAGTGATCTTGGTACTGAGACTTCATGAACAAACTATTGTAGCGCATCGTAAAAGTCTTATTCATACGGTCCAAATCACACAAAATGGGAAATAAATAGTCTGGATTTCTACTATATTTTATGTAGACGAGAAATTCATTGCTAAGTCCCTTTTCTCACCCCATTTTACATTGATTTAGGTAGAGTGTAATAGCCGTATTAGGATCAATTGTACTCTCAGAATGAAACGATTTTATGGTTCTTTTAATCCGAATCTTACCTACTCGGTGTAAAATATTTGGAATTTCCCTATCAACAAAGTGGTCGCAATCGTTTTGTATGTAACACAAATGGATAAAATATAATTTTACAGTAAATAAATACTGATCATAATGGGATGGAAATTTTAAATAGAAGCTATAAAGATTCTATTACAGCTATAGAAAATAAATGATCACATTCTGCAACTGAAATGTGATTAGAAATGATCAATTACAAGAGATTTAACGATCTCAGCAGACCAAATGCAATTAAATATATAAAAAATTTGATTTGGAACGACTAGTATATATTATATTTTAAATAAACATTTATTGTATATAACAAATCTATTAAATTATGGTATAATGGCACCTTTCTTTTAAACATTTCTTAGGGGATTGGCTAGAAAGGGGTTTCAGCGGATTCTCAGCAAAATTTGAATTTTCTAATGTCCTGTGAAGAAAAGGCCTATTGGACGTTCTGGCAATCTCCAGAAAATGGCTCGCATTCTTGGCTCCTGGAATTGTGCGTTGCCGACGGGTTGGCTGCGTTATCGCAAAGTCTATCGTCTCAATTCCCAGCGTGGAATTTCGTCCAGAATTCGATCGAAAGAAAATGGAGGAGAAAAAAACTGCCTGCGAACGAAAAACAGAGCAAAAGATGAAAGAGGGCCTGTACACGAGAAAAAAACGGAACGTCATCATTCTGTCAATGAAGATCGCCGTTACGGAAGGTCGTAAACATCATTAAGTGTTTATCAAGAAACAATTCTTTTGGACTCGTAAATACTCCGTCCACCAAGGACATTGTAAATCCAGGAAAAAACGATTTTGCTGTTCTGCAACTGCATCGTAAATAATCTGTGTCTTTATTTTAGTGTCGACCATTTGTCTGCCATGGATGTAGAGTACGACAGTAAAACCAATGCCATCGTTTATGTCATCCACAGCTACTACGCATGTATGTCCTAAATTCGATAGGCTATTTCGTATCTCTCGTAATATATAGATATCATTTTGCTGAGAATCCACATTCTGATTACAATGTCATGTGAGTTATGTACAAAACGTTGTCCTATCGAAAACCATATTGCAGCGCTGATACAACCAACCGCAATTTAAGTCTTATTTTACACCAAAGCATAACGTCTCATCCACTGTCTACGATAAACAAGTTGGAAATGAGAATTACCAAGCATATTAAAGAAAATAAATCGCGAACTTCTTTACTGATGTACTTAGACAGTAAATTGACCACAAAATTCCACGCTATTCATTCTCACACTTCGTTGATATAATACGCGATCTGACGGCAATACGAAAACTCATCACCTTCACTTTCAACACGGTTGGTAAATTCAGTAAAACGGAAATAACCCAACAAAGGAAATTTGAAAAATCATTGAAAGAGTTAAAATCCTATTCATTCTTTGTAAGAAGAGTGATCTTTCCTTTTCAATTTGATTTCACCATTACTTAAAGTTTATTTTCGTAGCTCAACGGATTTAGTAAAGAAAATACGGAAGATTAAATGCCTAAGAAATATTTGTGTATGAGGCCTGTTGGCATCACAGGTACTCACACAATATCATATAAAATTATCCATTTCTCTGTGTGAGCTTATTAAATTTAAAGTGCTGATTAGATATCCTGTTACGCTGTTTTTCCTTCAATCCCATAAAAGTCGTTATTTTATTATTTTGTACTTTTAGGTGACCATCTCCTTTTTCTGAAAGAATTATATTTCATATACTCTCAAGATTTATATATAATATATTTATATCTAAATAATTAAAATATAAGTAAAATAATATAACATAAAAATAATAATATATATAATGTAATAAAACAATGATAACACACAATATTGTAAAACATTAAAAAGTATGTATAAAACTGATTTTACGAAAACAGTGGAATTTAATTGAATCTAGATAAATGTGCATGGATGCGATTTTGAACCTTTGTTACGAGCCTTTTAGGGATACGCGATTGCGAGATGTTTTAGGCGATTGTATCGATTATTTAAAAATCTCGTAACCTCTCGATGGTTTTTAAACCTCACTCGATATATTACGTAGTGTAAAGAAAAGAAATTATAAAATTTCGACTACCATTTCTATTTACTTATATACGATCTTTGACCAGTGTTTGTTTTGAATGATAAAATCGTAATTGCATCTTTATTAACAATGCTTTTGAATATAAATGCTATATCATCTACTATATTTACCGCGCATTTCTCACAACGACAAAAGCGATTTAAATATTTTTATAAATAACTTTAAGACTAAATGCAGCTTAAAATACTAGAGGGTTTATTTTTGAATCACTCGAAGTGATGTATATACCATAATTTATATCATTTCTATGGTTCTCATATAAAATCAGCACAGAGGTAGTCAGTAGATAATTTTTGGTTACACACAAACGTACAATTAATTCAAAAATGAAGTTCTTGCATATTTACAACAACAACAAAAAAGAAATAAAGTAAAAATCAATACTCGTATAAATAAATAAAGTAGTCGTTTGGATTTCGTTAAATCAGGGTTCAAAACTATAGGGTTTCTAAAACTTATATAACGATTCTATAAATAAATACTATAACTCTTTTGTCTGGATGTCAGAAAATTCGGCTAGATCTAATTATTTACTCATCGAATTGACGATGACGCTGTGCGTGTACACGCGCATGCGCAATGTGGTTGGGAAGCTAGCTCACGATTGCAATTGAACATCTCAATTGTTAAGTTCAAGAACGAGTGAACTGCTTACTCGAATGTAAATTTGAGTCGCTTGCGATTCTTTCGTTTGTAAAGACATTTCATGATGGCCCGTCAGCCTTTTCTAAAACCACATGCATGATTCTTTTATATGTACACTCTAACGTCGATTTAACGATACCCGATTTAACGATATTCTCGATTTAATGATTGCTTTTATATTTCCGGATTGAGTTACATTGAATCCAATATTATATTTTCCTCGATTTAACTATAACTTTTCGTCATTAGCTTGCGGCTGCAGGTAGAAATTCAGTTAGAAAATAAAGAGTCTTATAAAAATCAACTTCAATTGAGTTCACTTAATTGAAACGAATGGTGGTTTACAGTGTGTACAGTATTTACCGCGTTTTGACGTCAATGATGGTCTTTTCGATGCATTTGAAAAAATCAAAAAGGCAATGTTAAATGCTGACTCTCAAAAAAAAAAATCAATAAATAAACTGCAATCAAAGATTTCTTATTAAAGTAGTAATTAAGTACGTACTTGTGTCTTATGTTCATTAAAATTAACACGTATTCTTCAGAATACTGGTAAGCATTTTTATGATTATCCTTTTTCATAATTTTTCCTTTCAGTTCAGATCGATAGCACACGCATGATGGCTGCGCGGGGAAGGGCCAAAATGTTAAAAATATTGTTATTTTTTTAATATAATAGTTGTTACTTTTAACGTATTTTACATGTAAATTTTCAACCCAAGGAAGAGCCCGGGATCCATTCCCCGCTCCCGTGGATTCTTCATCGGTTCCGATAAAAATATGTTCCCCGATTTAACGATTATTTTCACTAGTCCTGTGAAAATCGTTAAATCGAGGTTAGACTGTCTTGTATTTTGCAGCATATGCATATTATAAAATTCGAGGGTCTTTTAGCTCAAGGTTTCTTAACGAGGGGGGAATTTCATAGTTTCAAAGGAGAATTGTGGACTCAGCTTGATACATCCTCCTTTTATGATTGTGCCTAGCAGCATCATTATTGCTACAGTCTGGGTGTATCAATAATGATACTGCTAGACAAAATCATACAGGGAGGATGTCATTCCTCCCTTTATGATTTCGTATAGCAGTATCGTTATTGCTACAGTCTAGGTGCATCAATAGTAATACTGCTAGACAAAACCATAAAAGGAGGAAAGACATCTTGAGATATGGCGAAAAGTGAGCAAAGAGGTTGAGAAATACTGTTCTAGCTCATATTGAATTGTGATCATTGTTTTTCACTTCCTCAATTTTTAACAATTTTTTCAATGCCATTGTTAAACTCAAAGGGAGTTCCATAACGTAAATAAGAAATATTTTAAAACTAGAACCATTTGGTGGAATATGCAAAACATGTGTGAAAACAAAAAACTATAAACATGCAAGATTTTTCTTTATTCCATTGTCCTAGAACAGTGTTTCTCAAAGTGTGGTCCGCAGCGGTTTATCAAGTGGTCTCATCATGAAATTTCAGAAAAAAAAGTGAATGAAATGAATGAGGAATTGCCAGTGTAGCTAGAATTTAGGTTCGGGTGAGATTTAAGGAATTTCTCATAAATATTACCTGTTATAAACCTTACCTTTCGGCGATTCGTGAAAGATTTGAATCCTCTAAATACACCCATGCTGTCTACATTGCTTATTATTATTTAATTAAATTAATGATGTCATTTTCATTGTAAATTTGACAAAATAAGATCATAACTGACACTCTCTTTATCAAATAGTGTTACTCTAAAAATTATTTTGTTTCAGGTGGGTTTGGCAACCAACCCATATTTTAAGAACATGGTCGGATATTTTAGAGATTTTCTGCCAAAAGTTCATGCTTTTTTAAAGTAAGAAATAAAGCTTGAAATTTACCACAAAAGGACTTAAAATCAATTACAAATTATAGTTATATTTCAAGGGTTGAATAAGATAAATAAATCCCTCCTGCCCGAACTCTTAAATAAGCCTGCGAATAAATCACATAGAAGGTTACTTTGGTTATGATTTCCTCGGGAGAGGCGGAGGAGATAGGTGTGACGGCGGTTACGTGGGGCTTAATATTATTAACCATAGTTGGCAACCTTAATTTCAGGCAATATATTTTAATGGGGAGAATCCTGTGGTCTATGTCGTAAAGGAATGCTTAAAGTGGTTCGTGAGTTGCCAAAGTTTTTCAGTTATATTTTCTAAAGAGGATTAGACCATGGAGTAGTTAAAAAATTAAAATATCTTTTGTTTTCCTTATTTTCCTGTAATCAATTTTTCACCCAACAGATGGCGTAGCCTTCAAGAAAACTGGCAATATTAAAAACCGGCAGCCTACTACGTTTACTTTCAGTTTTTAAATCCTTAGGATGGCTAGCCTAAAGGAAACAGCTGTTGAATTGCTATTTTTTAACACCGCCATTTATGCCTAGTAATCTTCCCTGTCCTACAATGCTAGCCTTGGGTAAGCTTTATAGATTTCTCCATACTTTCTAACAATGAAAATTGTCATGCATTTTTTTTTTTTCTAAGGAGGTTTCCGTACTGATTAATTTCCTACTTTCTTTTCATATTTTTTATTCTATACACATAATTTTCTAGAAATTAGTTAAATTTCTGGTAAAAAATTCATGAAATTGGTTTACATACCCTCAAATTGTTTTATTTTGATCACGTTTCGAAAATCAAACGCTCTAATGAGTTCAATTTGATTATAAATATAATAAAGAATTGCGCAATTTACATTTAAAGATATTATAAAATGGGAATAAGCATTTCGTTAAAATGGAAAAACACAAGCAAAATAATGCAAGGATTAGAATAGTACAACAATAAGTTGAGAAAAATATATCTTAAAATTTTAAAATATTTGATAAAAGCCCAATAGTTATAATAAACTTAACCTGGAATATTGTTCTTGAATATAGGTAAAAAATATTTTGGGCAATTCTTTTATTTATTTTAATAAATACAACGCCCAGGTTAGAGAACAAGTTACCTAGCATATAAATGTAAAGATGAAATTTGAAAATATTCTTTATATCAAAGGCGTGCCTTCAAAATTCGAAAAGAAGATTGAAATATATGCATATTAAAAAGAGATAATCTAATACTTTTACGATAAATGAAAAGAAATGTTAATAATGGTAAATTGTACTGTTTTTACTGAATTTTCGGGCACAGTCACACTTTCAGATTGAGCATTAATTTTGCTTAACACTGCGCAATATTTCCAAGTAGTGAAAACAGCGTTTTATGAGAAGCGCATGCCTGAGTGTATCAGCAAAATTCAACACACTTCAAATAGACAACAGCTATTTTACGTCAGGAGAAAATACACATTTACAGATAGTTTAAACTTTTTGTGACTGGATATAGCTATGTATCTTGGGGTTTTGAGGTGGATGGGGAAAACAAACCTAGATAGCTACATATTTTCTGAAAATGTACATTATGCGTTTCATTTTTAGGGGTGTCGTTGAATGTTCATTGATTAGAGTTCGAAGAATGATAGTGAAATTTGACGTATAATCGCACGATTAATGCGAATCAGTTTGAAAATAGGGTAGTTCTGTTTGAGCCATCCATGATAGCATTTGGATATATTCTTTGCTCAATATACAATATTAAAAATTCATGAATTTTTTTTAAATAAAATGGAATACTACCAAATGAATGAATGAATGAATGAATGGATGGATGGATGGATGGATGGATGGATGGATGGATGGATGGATGGATGGATGGATGGATTTTTATGTCGCAAGGGCAGCAAGGGTCACTCTCATCAAACAATGGGAGAACGTACAAAAGGTTGTAAAATGAAAATAAATTTAAACTAAAATGGTAAGACATATTGAAAGTAATGTATTAAATATACCAAACGAAACGATATAAATAAATCGTATGAGATGGGAACTCGCCAAATAAAATTAGCCAACTTGACGACAATTTTGACAGATACAGTCTTACCATAGGTAGTGATTATTTGTTGAAGCTTAAACAATTATCACCACATATTAGTAACGATACTTCTCATCTGTTATAATCCTATTTAATACTTTATGTCTCTCAATCCCTCTTATGTCTTCGATAAACCTTTTTCTGTCTCCCTTCCACCCTACACCAAATCTTGCCTCCTCGTCAGGCAGAGAATGGCTTCCATTTATACGTGTGTTTTTCGTACATTAAAAATTTGCTCAACGTCCTCAACATTTGCTCACGAGCTCACTATCCCTAAATCAATTGCCATCAATGGAGACCATGGCCCAAATATTATTGATCTTGCTGTCCAAAAATTTACAATACCTGTTCCGGGCGTCACACTTTCTTGCACATATAATTCTGAATTCTCTGAGGCCGTTGTCCTTCCGTTTTTCTCGGGAGTCGTCTTCCTTCTCGCCAAGATCCTTGAAAAGCAAGCTTCAGAGTGAATTTTCTCGTGGAATAAAATTCATATATCTAAGCTTAAGAGCCTCATCCTAATTTCAAAACGTTGGGGTCTTTACCAAAGTTACTGCGAATGCAACTTGTCCTACATAGGCCAGACTAAAAGAGCCTTGTAGCATAGACTAAAGGAACAATCTAAATACGTAGAGAAGGCAGAATTCCGTAAGTCTGCCATTGAAGTTCATTGTTGGTCACATAACCACAAATTCAAAATCAACCAACTCACAATTATCTGTCAACCAAGATCATTATGTAAATTAGATTTTTTGGAAGCGTTCCATGGCATTGGGAATCCTTCTGTCATGGTCAATAAGCCAATGTCTGCTCCTACTTTCAGTCGGACTTGGAGGTGTCTAATGGCTTTTTCACATTAATTATTCATCCACAACTGGCAACACAATAGTCGCGCAATAACATCATCTCCAATTTTATAATATTTATTTTCTCATTTTGTATTCCTGACGAAAGACGGCCAAGTCCGTTAGAAACTTGCGCAGAAATAAAAAAAAAATTCAACCTTACTTACGCTTATAACGTTGCCTTTACATATAAATCTGTTACAACCTTATTTACTTTTCTAGTTGTATTTTATTTCAAGCTCAACCGTTTCTAAAATCAAGGTATTACATTACATAGCTTTTCAAAAATATTTTCCATTTTAGTAAGTTTCTTTGCTTTTTGCTTTTATAGGTATTAAAATTTCTGTTTTTCCCTGATGACGATAGATTTCGTTTATATCCAATCAATTTGTAAATTACTAGATTGCTATTTATTAAATTGCTAATTATGAATGTTATCGATACTACAAAAAATATCAAATTCCATAAAACAATACAAATAAATTTAGCCAATCGTTTGTTTCCACTTCTTGAAGGAAGCCCAAAGTGACATATTTGTTTAGCAAACCCACGAAAGGACTCTGGGCGAAAATTTGATAACAGGGCTCTAGGATGGTATTTTCTAATATAAGTATGCGCTGTTTGAAACCTAGGTTATTTTTTTCCTATATTAACATTTTCCATAAGCTTCATGAATTAGTTAATAAATTAATAATCACAATTAAATACATATTTTTCAACGACGTGCTAATAATTTATCACTAGTGACAAATAATTTAAGTCATTTAATGTCGCGTAAACTAAGGAACATGGCAGTTAAACAGAACCAAAAATCAGTTAAGAAGAATCAGAAGAATTTACCACTGCTAATACACCTTAAATCGAATTAAGTTTAGTAAAACTATAAGCAAATAATATAGCAGCTATACCATTCTTTTATATCGACATTCACATACATATATATATGACACGCAGTCACACGTGTATCCATATTTGCATTTGTGTGAAGTTTTAGTTTGCCTTGGACTGTCGCAACCAATGCACTTCCTTTCAAAAAAAAAAACTTCAGTTTATAACGATCAAGGCTAGGTGCAAACTTCTTAACACTCTGCTGGATTTGCAGAGAATACTTCTTCATAAATCAAACTTTAGTTTTAACAACGCAATTAAAGGTTTGCTAAAAGTTCTACTTAAAAGAAACAAAAAGTATACACTATGTGCATCTTGGTATGTCGCCAAAAGTGGACTACCTGAGTGTTCAAACACTGGGCGGCGGCTCTCGTCAAGTGGTTTGAAAGATATAGTGGCCCCACCTATGTATAAGTTCTACATTTCTTCTCGCCTGCTATCGTCTTGACATTTGGCAAAATGCCTGCCAGTACATAAGTGTTTACGACAGTGCTGGCAAATGCCATTTCGGAATCAAGCAGAAGCATTTTCAACGGAAAAGAAAAAGCTTAATTTTTATTTTTAACCTGTCTTCCCTCTTCCTGAATAAAAAGAAATAAAACGAGTCTCCAGAACGTATGAGATCCTGAGTCTACTCATTCTAAGTCGTGCATGAATCTACAAAACCGCATTGCATACGCTATTGGAAAAGAGTATTGAACGTTTAGCGGTTTGAGAATAGCTATTTATAATGCATGTGACTGCGCCTACCAGTGTCTATTTTGGTACCTGCACTCGACAGACGTTTTAAATAATTGCTAACCGCTATTCGATCTAGGCCTCTGCAATTGTTCACAAAGAATTTTAAGGGAAGTTTCACATGCCGCACAAACAAAACTCCTTTCTAAAAGTAAAAAAATTATAATCATGTGTTCAAAATTTCAAATAAGTTTGCTTACCTATTTTAAACATAAACTTCTGTCTACATAACAGTTTCACTCATAAACTTTTGAATTTTTCGAATTGGTGATTTTGAAACCTCGAAAGCAGTTTGTTCTTTTGTGGTGCCCTCATGAACCACATCATACAAACTTCTTTAAAATTTGACTAAGCAACTTTGCAATAAAGATTCTCAACACCACCATTGGATGGATGTGTGCCCCTGTCATCAGATATGGAATTTTAATTTATGCCGAAATTTCACCACACGTATAATGATTCTTTCGACCTTAATTATGTTAGTGAACACACTATTGCTTGTAATTCAAACTTTCGTTGCAACTATGTTCTATCTATAATAGAATATGGCTTTCCTTTCATTCGAGTAAGAAGTGTATAAGTGGAAGCTATTGGAAACAGAACCATTCTACCGGTATGCGTCCGATCATAGAATCTGGAAGTTGAAATCAGTGCTTATGAAACTTGAAATTATTTTCCCATCGAAATCTTTTTATGGTTTTAATCTTTTTTTACTTGCGTTGCCAACATTGATCGCCACCCACAGACATTCGCGTAACCACAGTGTCCCTGCTGAAACTACCGTATTAGGAAATTATAAACAACTTTGTTCGCAAAGTTTCTCTTATATAAACATATATTTCATATAATTTTTTTTAAATGTGCTATGCGACCATAATCACACACTTGTATGAAACTTGTAATCTTAGGAAAAAAAATAAACTAAGCATAATTGAAGCTACGAATTTTAACAGATAATATGGTTTAGTTAAAAACATATGAACTTGTATTAAATAACTATTGCTGAAAGCTGGAAGAGCTGTCTTTATTCCTCTGTTTCTCTCTGTCTCTTAATGAAATCAATGGCAATAGGACATGAATCTTGCGGACAAAACTTTTCATATGGATGTAATAGATTTATTTATTTTCGTACAGAAATAAACTACTTTTGCTAAAACGTAAACAGGTCATGTGTTTACTCTTTGAAGGAAAAAGGATGATTTTGCTTATACCCATAGGTAAGTACAATACTAGATAGTAAAGAAACGTTGAGAATGTATTTCGTATCTGTTTCAGAACCTTACATACTATATATCTTCGGGGCATTGCTGTGTGATCCAATACTTTTCTTGCAGATTCAAAGCCAAACCCACGTCCCAAGATTCGAAAACAAAATGCCCAGAGGATCAAGTCCCTTTGGGAACACCGCAGGAGCACAAAAAATATCTCCCATCTTGGATAAAAACACCCGCTTTTTCCTTTTGTTTTGTTTTTTCTGTATTCTTCATCTCGCCGGGACATAGGAAAGGTGGAAGAGAAGAGAAGGTAAAAAAAGATGAAGACGGGAAGAAGAAGAACAAAAAGGGCCGTTGGGTCTCTCTGCTCATTCATCCCAAAGAAGAACACTCCAAGAAGAGAAATTCTGCGACAAACGACAACCATTCCTCCCTCTGGCGCAGAGATAAGGCGTCTTCAAAAGAAAAGAGAGAGAGAAAAACGAAAAAAAAAAACTTCTCAGGAAAAATTGAAGAATACCACCGCTAAGTATCGAGCAACTTAGTGGAGAAATGTTATCGAACCCCATCTACTACAAGCGCATTCTTCAAAGCTTTGATGAGGAAGGTAGGTAATAGAAAAAATGTCTGTGGGGTTTCTTTCGCAGTATTACGGAAACTCCCGCTTAAGGACACTGTTTCTTCGAGACACCATTTTTATGTTTTCGCATGCTTATGAATCTATCTCGCAGAAATTTTTCATTTGCCACAGCAAAAATTAATTGCATATCCGAAGCTCGCTTTTTCATTTTTTCTTTTCATTTGGTAGGTGTTGTGCATGAGCTGGAGTTGGAAAAGAAAACTAGGCGTACTCTTTATGATAGACGTGTTCTGATAAACCTCCAAAGTGAATGACAGGCAATGATTCCTCCAGAAAATCCTTCACGGCAAATTTAAAAATGAAGTGTAATCATATTATTCTTTCAAAAAAAGTCGAACTTTCCCACATTTAACTGCTTTGAAAATTTAGATGC
>QLNU02015360.1:53999229-54012590 GCA_006491805.2 Dysdera silvatica
AAAGGAATGAGTTGATTGGATAGGTTGGAATTTCTTCTGTGTAACATAATTAGAAGGACTGTCAAAGTGTATACTTCACCAATATTCAGCAGCTTATGATTTTGTCTAATATGAAAATTGTTGGAGAGCGGCATAAAATTGTAAATCAGATTTTTGCCTCGCACTTTTGCAAGGTGACTGTGTTGGGAAAAACAATCTGGTGCTCATATAGGAGTACAGTAGTTCAAGCAAGATTCGATTAAGGAATGGTACGAATGGACTAGTAAAATGTATATTTTACCACCAAATGTGGTAAAATGTATTTAATTTTATTCATTGCTCTAATATTTCAGCTAATCTTTAGGTAAATGTTTTTGAGATCCCACTCCCTGCTTAAATTATATTGAAGTTTAATACCTAAACGATCTATCTCATCGAAAAGTGAGGTTCGTTGTTTATCATAAATGTTATGTCACAAGGAATTATCTTTTTCTTTGTAAAAAGAACAATATTGGATTTGTCAATATTTAATATTAAGAAGTTTTTAGCAAAGAATTGTGTGATAATGGGGATACTGCAGGTTACATTTCTTACCAGAGATTCAATGTTAGTGTGATGGAAGAAGATGGAAGTGTCATAAGCATAGCAGATAGTTTTAGAATTAATGTCAAGGTGAAAGATATCGTTAATATAAAAAATTAAAAACAATGGGCCCAAAATTGATCCTCGTGGAAATCAACATCTCTGCTGTCCGATATGTGGTACTTGGTCATTGAGTTTAAATATTTGATCTCTGCGGGATAGATATTTTTGCAGCAGAGCCAATCCCAATCCCCGGAAACCAGCAAGAGTTAGTTTGTGAATTAATCGGTCATAGTTAGTAATGTCGAAAACCTTAGTTAGATCAAAAAATAAGCCGATGACTGATTCAGAATTTTTAATGGAGGAGTAAATGAAGTCAGTTGCAGTTGATAGAGCCAGTTACATAGATCGACCCTTTGAAAAGCCAAATTGATGTTTATGGATAATATTTTGCGATTGTAGGAAGGAAGGAAATCAAAAGTGTAAATAATATTCTTTCCAAGGTCTTTGAGAAAATAGAGAGAGAATCGAGATTGGACGATAGTTAGAAATTTCCATCCTGTTTCCACTTTTCGAAAATTGGTATGATTATTGGGGTTTTAAATAGGGGTGGAATATTTCCAGTGCGAAAGATCAGTATGAAGATGTGTGCAAACGGGTATGAAAGAATCTCCGCCAATTCGAATATCATCGCTGCTCTAAATCTATCAAACCTAGACCCCTTATTTTTGACTATTAACTTGGTAGTTTTCATAATGTCTGTATTTGTAATGGAGCTGTTAAAAAAAAGAGTCATTCACGCTATAATCAAATCATTTTTCTAAAGTTTGACTGTGATTGACAGGGGAATTGGAGAGTGTCAATGGAAAATCCGTGAAGAAGCCAGTGAAAGCATAAGAGAGTTCATTCATGGTGATCTGTGAGGATAGGCCCATTGTTGTTTATTTCGCTGACACTGTTTCTCGAGGCCTGGGGTTTTCCCAAAAGCACATTTATTTTCAGCCAAATCTTTTTCTGGTCATTCGTTTAAAATAATCGGTAGAAATATTTTAGTCTGACATCTCTGATTTTTTATTCAAAGAATTTCGGAATTTACGAAAGACAGTAAAATTTTTGTGGGATCTACGTTGAAGAAAAAAAGAATTTTTTTTTCTTAATGTCTAAAAAAAATTGAATTTGTGATCAAGTGCTTCCTTATCTTTTTATACCTCTAACGAAGTTGTGATTCCAAGAATCTATTATAAATTGGTGAAGGAATTTTTAAAATGCTTTTAAAGGAATATTCAGGTAAGTCACCACTGTAGACTTGATCCCATGAAGTCGAAAGGAGGAGTGGTTTAAAGAAATCAATATTATGTAAAGAGAGATCAACAAAGTAGTAGGATTTGGGGTCAGAGGACATTTTAGGAAAAAAAATTCCAACAGCAAAATGTCGCTTATATGAAATGGGAGGATACTCCCTCCGAGTGGATCTGAGCTAATTATAGCCAAATCAAGGAGCGTTCAGGAGATGGTAGTGATGCGCCTTGGGGTTTTAATATAATTGTCAAAGCCGTATGTTATTAGAATATCCGTTAGTAGTTATATATGGGAACTTCGAACTGATTGTAGGTCAATGCTTAAGTCGCCCATCAAGATTAGTTTTACCTTTTCATCGTTTACAAAGGCCAAATATTTTTGCAGGAAATTGAAAAATTCATGACCAGGTTGGTTGTTTGGAATTCTATACATTGATGAAATGTAGTAGTGTGCAGATCTGATAGTAATAATATCAAAGGACAAAAAGATAACCGACCATCTTAGGATTACGTCACTCTCCAGGTTCTCATGAGTGTAAATCGCGACCCCACCACCGTGACCTGAAAATCGAGATTCAAAACAAACCCTGTAATTTGCTAGGCTCACGGAGAATCCACCTGTGAACCATGTCTCGGAAATACAGACATGGTGTATAGTTTCATTTAATGATTCCAGTAGGCTCTGCAACAATTATAATTTATTGTGAAAACTGCGTGCATTTATATATAATATCAAACCTTTGCCTCCACGGTAGTTAATGTTTTGGATAATATTAGGAAGAGGAACACGAGGAGAAAGGGAAAACGGTGTAGGTGGCCGTGTGTCATGTTGGAAGTCACTGAAAATACTGTTTACCCTCCGAATACGGCAGCCGACAGGGAACACCAGCAATTCGTGTATATAGTTTAACAAACAGGTTCATGATATCGGTTTTAACAGAGAACATATCAATAAAATATCAATCCTGTAAAACGAACCATGCAAACGAACATCCCAACGATGCTGATCCACAATCATTGGTTGACAATGCTGATATAATCAGTGTCACAACATAAAATACATTGCAGTCACCGGGAGTCAATACCAAGACGATAAGAATGTAAGTTTAGCAATTTGAGAATAACTGCTGATATTCATTTGATTGTGCTAAGATTTATGTAAAATTTACTGTATATCATGCCGCGATAAGTGTATACCCGGACACAAAATCGGTGTTCCACTGTATCATAATATCTTAGTATACAGATATATATATTATATAGATTAAGAATAAACCACAATTATGCTGACCATAATGTGAAGTTCCAATATACACATATCCATACTACGGCGTATAGACTATTTGAATCATGTTCCATTTACTAAATTTAGAGTAGGTATGGCTAAGAACACATTAAAGAGCGTCAGACATCTCTTTCTATTCAGTAAATTCATGTACAAAATAACAAGAGTATTTACAATTCTACGTTCATAATTTGAGCAATACAGTCCATTACAAAAGCCATAATACAATGATCTCATATCATAGAGCCCTGCATTTTTGTAAAAAAAAATGTGCCCATATATAAACAACCGTCAACTGATTATCAATATGCTCCATCGCCGGGCAGCTGTAATAAACACTATAGAACTTATTTACAAATTCGTTTATGGGTGGTTGCGCATCATGCGAAAAAAATGGTTGGTTAGTTGTATTTTTATGGCGCAAGGATAATGGTCACTATGCGCCAAACAAGGTGACACCGCACACTATGCGAAGATAAAAATAGCGAATTAGATGAAAGATCAATGTTAATATGAGTAATTACTCGAGTATTTGTAAGGATTTTAGCTACCATGAAGATTGCAACTATAGGAACCCTTCCGCTAGCAACGTATTTGGGAAGTACTTGTAAAGGATAGGGACAAATTGAGATTATATTTTACGGAAAGAGCTCAAAGTAGAATTTATATTCACAAAATGAAGTAGTAACCTAGGTGGGTAAGGAAAGAAAAACCAAAGAGGGCGATGAGCAGACATCAAGCTTCGGCAATAGTAAAGTTCACCGGGTCTACAGCCGTCCACGCACCCGAGTCTCTTCCATAATAATAAAGAAATATCCCCACATATCAAACACCCTTTGCATTAATAATGAATGTTTAGGTTTAAGTTGCTAAGTTTTCAGGATCAATCCCCGGGCCACGGATCCGATGTAATGTTGCCCTAGCAAATGATCCAATTAGAAACAATTAGGTAGCAGTACAGTGATCCACAAATATATGGCTATGCTGACACTCACATAAAACTCTAAAGTAAATGGGTGTATCACTATACTAGTTAAGAGTTCATGAAATTTCAACACATAGATTATTTTCAAGGTTTGTATTGATATCCGTGTAAAAAATTCAAATATCTTACTCATCTAAATTTGTAATTTTTGTTAACGTTTTGGTATTTCTAGTTGACAAATAATATAATTTCATATAAACATGAATAATTTATTATCACTGTTTGGTATTCATGGATAACTGCATACAGTATCTACTGTGTCGTGGATTATTTGCTACAATCGCTGGCGAGCGCCCTTCATGGGATCTAATCCAATGGCAATGGGTGAAGACATCAGCAACCAATATCCATCACGAGACCGCAGTAACACAGTGACGGACGCTCGTCGTTCATTCTCATTACATTCCGAAACGGTAGTTCCGAAAGCCATTGGCAGTTTTGAGAACGTTCTTTGTCCACGATTCATCAATAAAGGATAAAGTCCCGAAATGAGTCCAACATATCATCCTTTTCCCCCTCAAAGCATCAAAGATTTTCTTCTTTTTTGGAGGCAGGCTTTCCGTAATTATTATGTTTGTACGTTTCAGGAGTCTTTTACTCCTAAATATGATCTCCCTCTGAAATATTCTTAAAAATTAAACAATAATTGGCCTTGGTTTTTGCTCAGCAGATAGCTGGTTTCTAATTCATGCAAGTCGGTGTGCACTAACAAAATCTGTTGATAGCAGACTGGACTTCGGCTTTTTATTAAAAATATCAGTGATGGAAATAAGGGGATCCTCTCCCTCTAACTCTGAAATTCCATAGACCAGTAAACAAGGTCTTCTGGTGTATTGGTTCTGTTCATCTATTTCGTATTCAATTTGTTTATATTGTCCCTCAAGATGAGAAATTCTCTTTTCGAAACCAGAACATTGAGACTTCCACTTACCACTAAGTTTGTCAATTTCAATATTAATCTATTTCTTTGTTTCCTCTCTCAATTTGTCGAAAACTTCACCATGTTGGGCATAGGTGGACTCTGTGCAGAGTTTCTCGTCGATTCTATTTACAAGTGTCGTCTTCAAGTGCTCGAGTTGGCTGGATCATTGCAGCTGGAAGCTCGCAAGCTCGTCAGCCATTGCGCAAGTTTTTTTCTCCTCTGGGGCCGGTGCCGTGATGGTGCGGATGTCTTCGGTTTTATGATCTTAGGAGGCATTGTAGCATTATTATAAATATGTTATGTCCATCGAGTGCGTATTAGTAGTAATACACCTATCGCTGTTAATGTCACACATAAGCGTTTATTCACTGTAAATTAATCACTTACTTAAACTTCATTTTTAGCACCAGAATAGAGCTCTGATTATCAAGAGTTCCCCTCATCTACCTCCAGAAGCGGGAGCTAACTCAAAACGCTGGCCGTTACGATCATTGAAGTGTGAATCCTTTTATAATGAGTCCTCATTAAAGTTTTTTATGTAGCAGCAAAGTGCTGGAAAATGTATAACACAAATATAACTGCATATGAATACTACATAAATATGATGGCTTTTAATGCATATTTAGCTTATTTATTCTTGTTAGTTTTTGTTTTTAATATTTATACGAATATAATTTGTATATAATGTGACCCGCATTTAATTATTTATGAAGAAAAAGTGCATTGCTTAGAAAATGTGTCTCTGAATACAATATGCAACACAATGCATATGTATAAAAAGTAACGTGTTTTATAAAAATCGAATAGAAGCAAAAATTACACAACCTTTATTGTTACAGTAAAATTATAAAAACGTTGCTAATAGCTATCTAGATAGCACACACGTGACTATCATCGTCAGAGGATGGTGACTTCTATATATGCCCGCGATGTTGGTTGGCGTTGGTTGCGGTCACGTTAGTTGAAAGCTTGATTGGGTTGACGAGAAATTAAGTGTATTGGTAGAGTTGTTTCTAGCCGTGCGACACAAACGGTGTTTCTAGGTGGGCAAGATAAAACTACTAGGGAGTTAGTTATTGACTGTATATAGCGTTGAAGTTTGATAAGATATGGAATACTTCAAGAAAGCTGAGATCAAGTGTTGAGTTGACTTTTTTAATAATATGTGCATTAGAGAATAAGAACTTGTGTCAAAATTACCATCAGTGTTTTGCTGAAGCCGATTTATGAATTCCTGTTTTCTAACGTGTGCTTCGTATTTTTTTAATCTAAGTTGCAGTTCTGTTCGTGTTTTCCTAATATAAATTTGGCTGCACTGGCATGGAATGGAGTATATTTGAAGTTTTCTTAGGCATGCCATATTTTATCAAACATCAACGTTATAGTCAGTGACCAACTTCTGGATAACTCTATCTGGCCCACCTGAAAAATCCTATTGTGTCACACAGTTGGAAGCAACTCCACCAACGCACTTAATTTCTATTCAACCCAATCAAGTTTCCAACCGACGTGATGGCAACACCGACCAACAGCACGGACATAAACAGAAGCCGCCATTCGCTCTGACGACGATAGCCACGTGCGTGCTATCGAAATAGCTGTCAGCAACGTTTTTTAACGTTTTTATAAATATACTGCACCAATAGGGCTTATGTAATTTTTGCTTCTCTTTGATTAGTGCAATGTGTCGCTGCTATACTGATAAAAATTGAAGTTTCCATACAGCGAAGTTCTTTTTTTATAGAACCGACGACTTCGATATATGGAAGTCCTACTGTGCACGATATAAAATAAATCATTTCCATTTTATCATTTACGTACGTAGTCGGAACCTTGCATCCAAACTAATGACTCTGCAAATTCGAAAATTCATATTTAAGGACCTTTTTGCGATTATTTACTGGTCATCCATGCTCTGACTAAAACGTTGAGGTGCACTCTTAACCAAAGGTATACTTTGAACCTAAATAAAAGTAAACCGTACATGCGTTTGCGTTCATCTGCATGATAAGACGTACTGGCAATTATTAAATGATGCATCCCTGAACTAGAATTTTGTTGATTCGTTAGATTAGCATGATTTCGAAAACATTAAGTAAAGGTTTTAACGCATGTTAATGTAATAAACTTTGTGTAACCAAATATTATAAAAATATTTATTACGTACTGTGTTTTAACACAAATAAACAAACGCTATTGATTTTTATAAATGGTTAAACTAAAGTTCATTTCGAAACTTTAAGCTTGAATATAAGTAACTAATTATTATTTCCACAGTCTATTTATATAGTTTTACCCCCTTTTTATGGAAGTAAAGAAAATATACAAACTAGCTACACACGGGCCATTACTTATTGATTATCATTATATTACAACTAGATAAATAAGTTAATTTTGTTCATTACCTACTTGCTTTCGAAATTATTAAACATTTCTTAATTACTCTTTCAGTGAACAACAAACTCCCTGGCTCTTAGACTACACATTATGATATACATCAGTGGTTCCCAACTCAATTTAAGTCGCGGACCACTTTTCCACTTCAATTGGACCCGCGGACCACTTTGAAAAATTCTCACGAGCTGATTGCAAGACCTTAATTAAAAAGGGAACCGGGTCTTTTTTGGGGGGGAGGGGGATGTGTTTGACCTCGTGTGACCTGTGTGTTGACCTCGAAAATTCAGCTGAAAGCTCTTTTTGCTTTTGAAAATTACTTACAAGTTGGCCAATCAAGAGTTTCATAAATGTCAAAT
Source organism: Dysdera silvatica (assembly GCA_006491805.2). Lineage (NCBI taxonomy): Eukaryota > Metazoa > Arthropoda > Arachnida > Araneae > Dysderidae > Dysdera > Dysdera silvatica. The sequence continues at coordinate 54,007,034 of QLNU02015360.1, forward strand.
ATGTCAATGATTTTTGGTTATTCAGTTTTTCCCACAGGAAATATGAATTAATATCATATATATTTCCATGACCCAAAGAAATAAATTTCCACAACCACTTAAAAAACTTTGTTTCCATTAGTTTCAAAATCATCGTTTTAACAAGTTTTTAAACCTTCGCAGCAAGTTTACCTTTTTATCGATAAAAAAAATACACTCGACAACTTGCAATCACGCTTTTACATTCAATGTACTCTCACATCGGTACCTAGGTAAGATTGTTATGCAGATTATGCGTGTCGTCATAGCAGCATCTGTGGTGTTTTGTTACAACACTATGTATGCCGTCGCTTCGACGCCAATAGAGTATAAAGAAATAAAATAACCATTCTCTGTTCATCTTTATACACATAAATACATGCATATATGTGTATGTATACAGGTAAAATTTTTCCATAATTGCGTCGCCATATATATACCTTCAACATTTTTATTTTATTATCATATTATTATATATTATTTATATTATTATTATATTATTTAATGTCAGATAGTATTTTCAGTGTGCAATGTTTAACAGTGAATATCGATTTACTAGAAATGTCGCAGTGTTCTACAAGTTGCAACTACTTCTATAAAAGATTCTATCTTGTTATAACAAACAGTTATTTCGACACTGGCGTAAGGTTTAAAAACACGACGTTTCGGGAGCCAACTGCTCCCTTTGTCAAGTGAAGGCAGAATGAAGAGTTCGTGAAAGTCCTAAGCTTATATACCCGCATGTTGGGAATCCCCATCTGACGTCATCTGGTGCGGGACAATTCCGGCTGGGGAAATTCCCGCACCCGACGACATCAGATAATCGCCCACCACTTCTCGAGGCTTTGCAAAAATCCTGTAAGGTTCTGGTAGAGGTTTTGCGATGTTTATTGCACGACTCCTCAAACCGTAGGTTTCCCATGATTCCAGAAAAAGTCTACTCCCCAGATTCGTCACATTCTGATGTAATATTTTCATCGAATGCCAATCTGGTTCGTGACCCTCCCTGAAGACATGTTCAGCCAACTGGTTTGAATCGTCTCCCCTAGCTACCGCACGCATATGCTCCTTCCCTCGTAGACGTATCGATCTTCCCGTCTGTCCAACATACACCTTGTCACAGTCTCCACATGGTATTTGGTAAATAGCACCAGTCTTTTTTTCTATCTTGTAAATCACAATTTTTTCAAATCTTATAGCAGATGTAGTCGTTTTTTTTATTAACGTTGCCCGTCTCAGGACTGACATAAAATGATGAAAAATTATTTTAAACACCACATTACGCTATGTATGAAATGTGTACATGCATATCGTCGTTTTAATATAGTGCATATTTATCACAAATGCAAAAACACGCATAAAATTCTCATTAACAATTACGCTACCAAATTAAAAGCAACTATTAATCTTTTCGAACGTTCTTTTATGTTCGTACCCCTGGGTTTTATCGAAGTCACTTTCGGCATTGTTTAATGCAATTAAAACAAGTCTTCATTTTTTAAATTAAATATCCCGTTAAATTTAAAATCAATAAATTTCAATGTTATCTTTTAAGTAGAAAATTGCAGCCATAAAATAATTCGTCAATAAAAAACTTCGTTTCGAAAAGCTTTAGTGCATTTTCCGAAATTACAAACCTATAAAGTAATTCTTCCATCCTGAACCTTTCTATGTTAGATTTACACATTCATTATTTTTTCTTCATTAAATAAACTCAAGCCCCAAAAGTACGAAAATCTTTATGATTTATTTTCTTTGCTTATGCAAATTTCTGCTATTGAGATAAACAAATAACACGAACATAGTTTTAATAAAACAAATAAATTATTTTTATCTCCATGGATTCAATTTTGTATTTTCTGTAATGTTCCGAAAAAATGTAAGTATTGTGGTGGGCGAACAGCCGATTTTGCATCTTCCATTTAAAATAATTAAGTTGAAGGCAAACTCATGCGCGCGCCCTTGTGTGTGTGTGTGTGTTTTCAAGTAAATATTCCTATCTGAATCTTGAATAGTGAATTTTAACAATAACAGATACAAATGTAAGATATATTTATAATGATATATAATTGATTCATCAGAAATGCTTGTTTATATGAATGAAAAAGTTTTGTGTAAAATGCCTTAAAAAAAACTCTACATGATATTCCAAGTAGGCTACTGATATTTAGTTATTACATAAAAGTTTTACGCTCTAATAACTTAGAAAATATTTCTGTCTTTATTGAAAAATTATTAATTTCCATAGAACGCGTTCTAAAAGTCAATATGAATATTACGTTAATTAAATGCGACCCGCATATATACATAACGTGATTTCAAAGCATAATAATAATAACGATATATTTTTATTGGCACACTTAGTAAAAATTAAGGAATTAACACATATTACGATTTTACACAAAAACGATAGACTACAAGGTTTCGTGTTTTTAAGAGCTATTATCGAATAAAACAGGACGTCATCCCAACCCAGTAAAATTAAATATGGCGCCAAGCCTTCGTTCGCAACCTAGTCAAGAAACCCCCACTGTAAATTGAGGAGTATCACGCAAAAAAATTGGCATGGATTTTCAATTTATTTTTTGTAAAAGAATTATGATTTCATTTTGAAATAAGTATGAGTTACGTTAAAAAGAAATAAAAAATATTTCTTTAAATTAATTAAAACATTTCGATGCATTTTATGGTTTATATATAGTATATAGTAATATTATGAAGTCTAGAATAATAGATCAATAATAGATAGAAAAAGTTTTGAAATTCTTATTTCTAAAATTTAAAGAAATTCAACTTCTTACCATATCCATTTATTTGTTTATATATATATATCATCATCATCATATTCAACCATTATCTATCCACTGCTGGATGAAGGTCTCTCCAAATGCTTTCCACACAAGTCTATCCTGGGCCATTCGTTTCCACGTCACCCCAACCTGTTTTCTTATTTCATCCACCCATCTAGTTTGAGGACGTTTTCTAGGTCTTCGGTGGTCTCTTGGAATCCAGTTCAGAATTTCTGTTGTCCATCGTTGATCAGTTCTTCTTGCAATATGCCCAGCCCATCGCCATTTCAGCCCTTTTACTTTAACAATGATGTCCTCTACTCTAGTTTGCTCTCTCACCCAAGTGTTTCTTTTTCGATCTCTCCTAGTTATTCCAAGCATGCACCTCTCCATGCTCCTTTGCGTTGTCTGTAACTTTCGTATTGCTCCAACTGTTAGACTCCATGTCTCTGATCCATAAGAGAGGACTGGCAATACACACTGGTTGAAGACCTTTCTTTTTAGACACAAAGGCAATTTCCCCTTCAGGATAAAACTGTTTCTTCCAAATGCACTCCAGCCAAGTTTAATACGTCTGTTGAGTTCTTTCATAATGTTGCCATCCATTGAAATCAGCTGGCCAAGGTAAATATATGAATCAGCAATTTCTAGCTCAATGTTGTCAACTTGTATTTTTGTTTCCTCTACAAAATTATTGAACATGATCTTAGTTTTTTGTAGGTTCATCTTGAGTCCAACTTCTTTACTTCTAGTTGAGAGCTCCTGTACCATGTCTTGGAGTTCTAATGGGTTCGTTGAAAAAATAACAATGTCATCAGCAAACCGCAAATGATTTAAATATTCACCATTTATTTTTATTCCCTTGTTATTCCAATTTATCAGCTGAAAAATCATCTGTAAAGCTGAAGTAAAAAGTTTTGGAGAAATGGTATCTCCCTGCCTCACCCCTTTGCCAAGTTTGATAGTTTTGGTATCTTTATGTAACCGAAATTTTGCACTTGCATTTTTATACACACGTTTCACCATGTCAATGTACACATCCTCAATGTCTGTTGATCTTAAAGAGTTGATGACTGCTGATGTTTTAATAGAGTCAAAGGCCTTCTCATAGTCAATAAATGCAACACACAATGGAAGTTCATATTCATGTGTTCTTTCAATTAATTCTCTTAATACTTGAATATGGTCCACTGTACTGAATCCACTTCGAAATCCAGCTTGTTCTCTTGGTTGAGCTGCATCTAATTTTTTCTGCAGGCGATGTGTTAGCACTTTTGTGAAGATTTTATAAATAGCAGGTAACAAGCTAATTGGTCGGTAATTTTTCAAATCCTCTTTATCACCTTTTTTATGCAAAAGAATTACTGTTGCAGAATCCCATTGGTTTGGTATGTTACCGCTGTTAAGACATTTGGTAAAGAATTTTGCAAGTATGTCTTCTACATATTCTCCAGCTTCTTTTAGGATATCTAATGTAATACCATCATCGCCAGGGGCTCTTCCTTTCTTCATACTTTTTATTGCAAATGAAACTTCTTCTTTTAAGATTTTAGGAGCTGTTCCTTCGACTATTTCAGTGTCTTCGTTTAATCCACTGTTACTTTCATATAGTTTTTTGTAGAATTCTTCAACTCTTCTAAGTATTTCTTCCCTATTTCTTGTTACGGTGCCATCCTCTCCTTTTAATGCAATGATGTGTTTCTTCCCAACAGATAAACTTCCTTTAACAACCCTAAGGCTCTTGTTATTTTCAATGGCCTTCCTTACTAACTCACAGTTGAATTTTCTTATGTCTTCTTTCATGCTTTTGCGCAGAGTTTTACAAAGTTCTATGTACTCAATCCTGGAACTGGTATTTCGATTGTCCACCTTCATATCTCTTCGCCTTTTCATGAGCTGTTTCGTCTTCTCAGATAATTTGCTATTGTGCTTTTTACAGGTTACACCACCAATTTCCCCAGCAGTTTCAACTATTGTCTTAACAATGTTTTCATTTGCTTCTGAGATATCACTTTCATCAATAAGTCCTTCCAGTGCAGAAAAGCGATTTTTTAATTCCAACTTGAATGCCTCGGTATTTTCTTTTAATTTCTTTAAATCCACCCTCTTACTTACTTGTTTCCTAATGAGCTTCTGTCGTTCTAATTTAGTATTTAAGTGCACTTTACATCTCACCATTCGATGATCACTTCCAGTATTAAATCTGTTCAGTACACTGCAATCTTCAATAATTGATTTCTTGTTTGCCAGGATATAGTCAATTTCACTAGTTCCCCCATTTGGGTGTTTCCATGTCCATTTTCTTTGCGGTTTCTTCTTAAAAAATGAATTCATGATGCTAAGGTTTTCAGCTTCTGCAAATTCGATGAGTTGATCGCCACGTTCATTCCTTTCCCCATATCCGTATTTACCAACCGATGTCTCTCCTTGTTCCTGTTGTCCAATTCTTGCATTGAAATCCCCCATGATGAGCTTGATATGTTGTTTCCCTTTGGTGTGTAACTCTTTGATTTCTTCATAAAATTCTTCAACCTCTTCGTCGGTATGGCTTGATGTTGGTGCATATACCTGTACTATTTGAAGTTGGTATCGCTGGGTTAGTTGAACAACGAGCCTCGCTGCTCGATCTGATGTACTTTCAACTTCCAGAAGACAGTCTTTAATTCTTTTGTTGATTAAGAAGCCAACACCACTTGTTCTTCCAGTTTCCGTTCCTCTATAATAAAACAAATGTCCACTTTTAAGTTCCA
>QLNU02015360.1:54012690-54031581 GCA_006491805.2 Dysdera silvatica
AATCGTCACTTAATAAATGAGCAGTTTATTCCAAAAATAGTCAAACTATAACAGTAAAACTTCCGTAGTCAGAAATTTCAAGAGACAATTTTGTAAAGATGATTGTATTAGATGATGAATTGCTCGCAAAAAAAAAAGAATGGTTTCACGGTTCCGCTGGGAACCGAACCCACGATCTGTTGGTATCCGGACAAGTGCTCTTCCAACTGAGCTACAGGCGACCGATCATCCTCCCCCTCTGCAAGCTCGTATAAAGCTTCACTGCAGACGAGGTATTTTTAAATGTGGGGAAGTGCCTGGGCTGCTTTTTAAACCAAATTTACGTCAAAGAAGCAAACGTCCGAAAGGCGAGATTAGCGTTTGAGAGCAATTTATCATTTAATACTAACACATCATCCACTATGACGAGAAAAATTTCCCGACTTTGAAAATGAATGTGCGATACACAGGAGTACTGTGATAATCGGCGGAATTATACTTAAAAATTTAAATATAAATCAAATAGTCCCATTTAATTAAAAATCTAAATTTTAATAAAGCTCTTTGAAACTAGATTGTTCCTATAACAGAAAACTAACTATTACTATACCTAATTCTGAAGCAAATACCTTGGGTTTTCATATCGTAATTTCAGTATTTTTTCGATACAAAGCCTCATAGCTTTATTTATTTTTACTCTGATGTAAACACACACACACACACACACTAAGGTAATCAAATGAGGTTTTCTAATTTTATACAGCGTTTGAATGATTTCAAATTATTACTGAACACATTCTACTAAAATTCACGTGCACTTTTTTGTTTCGAATATACGTATGTTTAAAAAAAATCTCTGCTCAACTATTTCTTTAAAAAACCTTAAAGTTTCGAGTATTATTTTAATATTTCACATTCTCACATAAAAGAAACTTTAAAATATTCATCATTTTTTTCGTAAAAGCTGGTGTAAGGGCCACATTTTGATGGCCCTCATAGCTTATGGTAAGTACAGTATCCTTCATAGAGAATCTGACGCATATACTGCATACATTCCTTTACTAGATAGTTTTGAAAATCAATTTTGACATATGGCCTTAAATATGTATAAAAAACTATAAAGCTTAGTTTATACTTTCTATTTTTATTGTTAGATAATAGCTTCTCTCGATTAAAAATGTGAATACTTTAGAAAAATCACAATGCGTTCTTGATATAACTTTAAATTTTCTGAAACACTTGTTGGAAGTTTGCAGAATTAGTTCTAAAGGTGAATTTTATTTAAAAATGAAGGTCTATGCAAACTATTTCAAAACAAATCTAATCAGATAAATAATTTTAATTAAACAGAGGAACATTTCGCATGGCGTATAGCAGAATTTCTTTCTTGTCGTTGAAAAGAATTCCTTCTCTTGATTCCTCGCATTTGATAGAAATTTTCTTTGTCTAATATATGAGTATTGTGTGGTGTAATTTGAAGTTAATAAATTTTGATGAAATCTCGTGAATAATTGCTTATACCTTTTCCCCGAAATTAAATTCAACGGATCCTGCTGTAGTTAAAGATTTACAAATCGCGTATTTTTTATTAACGTATGATTTATAAATTTTCGAATAATTTTATTTGTTTAAAAGAACAGATATAAGTTTATACATTCAATCTCAAAGAATTTAAGCCCCTTTTTTTTATTATTCATACAGAAATAAAATGCATAACTTAAGCTATGCACTTTTTTCAGTCTGTTATGGTGTTATCAGCCATATTTTCTTGTAAACTGATCAGAGATCAGTTTCCTCCTTCTTATGTCACTTTCACAAATACATATATTACGCAGATATACTTCATTTAGTGTAGTAGTACAATAACTTATGTATCTGTACATGCTGTGATAAAAAAAATAACAAAAAAAATGAATTTTATGTTTTCACCAGAATTTTCTACTTTTGTCAAATTAAAATATATGGAGTTATATTTTTTATTTTTAGTTTTTCATGCCCTTTTTTATCGCTTCTGAGAAAATTATACACAATTTTTTTAAATATTTCGAAAATTATTCAAGTAACCGAAAAGTGGAAGAGTATTTAACTTAATTATTAATTGCAAATAAAATTATTCATTTTTCTTTTTAATATACATTCATTAAAAATAATTTTTCCATTTTTTAAATAATTATAAAATATTTAATGTTAATTTTTGAAATTAAATTTAAAATAAGTGTTAAATTATAACTACTTTTATAGGAAAATTTATTGATTCCAAATACAGGTAAAAGAAGTGTTGTTATATGGAAGAGAATGCTATAAATTATCTACCCTCGTGAATGGATAAATTTTTTCGAGAATTTTAATCTCTGAGCCATTCTGTTCCAAATCAATTCATCTAAATATTAAACATTAATGCAAAAGTAATGAAATTAGAATTGTCATAACATATGTACGTTGAAGACAGCTTAAAATAAAAGGTAAGTTGAGTTAAAATGAATTAGAAAGTGTTTGGGTGAAACAAAGATCTGAAAGATTAGAAAATAAGTATCCCTAGAACTGAAAAATTAAATAAATATTATATAAATATTTAGAAGTAGAAAATAAAGAGTTATTTATGCCATTTCTTCCGAATAGTCATTTTGTTAGCTAGTATTGATTCTTCATTGTAAAAACGAATGTATTCTTATTTTAAATTAAATTTTTTCTTAATGTCAATCTATTTTTTATCGTAATGAAAGAACCGGAAATTATAAAAGAAAGTAAGAGTAATGGGTGTTATATTTTTGCTATCTTGATATATAAATATAATTGCTAATTTGTATGATTATTTTAATGATATATTAATATTTATATTAGTATGTTTTGCTACAATAATAATTTATTTCTCTTGCTGACAAATCAATGCTTTCTTTAAGGTTGCTAAAATGAAGGTGAGGGTCTGCTTTTAATTTCCTCACAAACGTGACTGTAGAGATAACAAACGTTCTAGAAAGGTACTTGAAAGAGAGATTCGCCACTCCTGGTTTAAAAGCCTCTTCCAAACACTATTTTTTTTTAAACAATCACAAGCGGACTATCCTTACACCAATCTCTAGTGATTCTTGCTTCGGGATGTCCAATTGAGAAAAGACAGAGTCAACGAAAATTTTTAAAGAAACTTTTCAACAAACCCGCAAGGCAGACTCATTAACTACCACACAAACAATTTCATCCGAAACTGACATTTTCCAGAGAAAAATGGGAAAAAGGTCAAAAAAGCAAGTTGAATGGCGCTCCTGCTTTCCATCACGCCAGAGTTGCAGTTGTCAAGAAATGACAACCTAGTTCAACCATTCTGCCGGGCCTTCTTTCTGGCCGGGAAAGATAGAGCCGGAGTTTGGGCTGATAGAAGGAGAAAAAAAAGGATAGAGGATCCAAAGACTGTTTCTCCGGCGTCTTTGGTCGTTAAAAAATCGGTCTCATATCCAGCAGTCCGGGATTGAAAAGCGATTTCGAAGTTGCGTTTCTTTTTATATATATATATAGATATATATACTTTTGGTTGGGGAATTTGGTGCTTAGTCGAGGAAGCTCTTGTCCGGGAGTAGTGGGTTCGATAGTTTATTCCAAGAGCTGCAAAAACATCTAGATTCCTGGAATTCCAGGAATTCCTGGAAAGACTTCTTGGAATAAGTCATTCTCGGATCGTGTTGATATTGGACTTGGCGTCCAGAGGAATTGGGAAATTCAATTTCTCCAATATTCCTTTTTGCTTGTCCTGGATTTCGGTCCTATCCGATGATTCATTTTTTAACGAGTTTTTGTGAAGTTAATATTGGAGTTTTTCGGCAAGCAAAACTCTCACACACTCAACTTTATCCCATCACGCTTTTTTACTCATACTATACACTGACGGCGGATGTAAAATGTGTAGAAATTTGTTCAAAAGGAGAAGAAGAAGAAGAAGAAGGCAAAAAAATACGCAATTTTAGAAAGCAATTTGAAAGAAAAGAAAAAATATAAATATTATGTAAATCTCTAATGCAAAATTTTGGTGGTGGTTTGATTGAATTTCCTCACAGTTTTATCTCTACAAAGCTTTTGCATTATCTTCCGAATTCATTCCAGTGTTTTCTACGTAATATAAGCTTAACTTGAATTGCAAACGAAAGTCAATCATTATTTTAATCAATCACATATTGAAAATATACTATGAATAATATAATATCATAAATATACTCTCAAAAATAGTGAATTTATTTACATTCGTCAATAGAATAAGTACGTTTAAATGTATTTTTTAATGTATTGCAAAATATCTGGTTCAATTTAGTCGGTGAACCACAGGTTTCCAAACTTATTTGTTCCACCGCTCATAAATTGAAGATGGCTCCCAAACATGCAGAATTGTACAAACCATACGTTACAATTATTTTTATATAACATGCTCCACAAAATGTGTAACTCAACATCGCGTCTCCCCTGACCAAAATGTACGACCGCTTGAAAATCCCTGCTATACAGTAACGAAAAGTCGAAACCTTCATTAACGACACTCAAAGTGCCGTCTGTTAAACGTTTTTCCCCCCTCTTTCAGTGCATCGCTTTGTTTGGCAGGACCAAACTCCTTTTTTTTTTAAAAAAGAGACGACATTTTCAAATCTGGTGTCGAACTTAGGACCATGTGCAATGACAAAAATGATTTTCCCGTTAATAACCATCAAACTTCCAGCCATTAAATATTTTTCCATTCTTTCAGTGTGTCGCTTCATTCAACGGAATTAAATTATTTTTAAAAAAAAGACGTCCTTCCCCAGCCTGGTTTCGGGCTCAAGACCCATGCAGTGAAAAAAGGCTATTTTTTTCATCAATGACCCTCAAAACTCCCTCCATTAAACGTACCTTTCCCTTCTTCCCAGTGTGCTGCTTTATTTAACAAGGTGAAACTAATTTTTTCGAAGGCGAAAATAAAAAACATGCTCTTGCTTTCGGAATCGAACTCAGAGCCCCTTACATTAGGAGTTTTCGAAATAGTTCATCCACTGCTCCCATCATCTCTTATATATTATTGATGGCTCTCAAATATGTAAAAAATTCACGTATCATAACTATTTTATATCATCATCATCATCATATTCAACCATTATCTATCCACTGCTGGATGAAAGTCTCTCCAAATGCTTTCCACACAAGTCTATCCTGAGCAATTCGCTTCCAAACTATTTTATATAGCATGATGTGTAAAATGCAACTCGCGAAGCACAATTCGAAACCTCCTGTATTAAACCGTTAACAATGTTAAAACTCATGCAAATTCCAACAACGATTTCAATATTCTTGGTCAACGACGTCTTTCTCCGACATCTGGTATTCGAACGGAGCTCTATTTCACACATGCACCTATAACAAGTTATAAAAGTTACTGCCTCGTAAAATTTCTTCTCAGAATGTTTCGAGAAAAGCAAGAAGGTTTAACCAGAATTTGATAAATGCTCATTTAGATCGATTGATTGAAATTAATAAATCATTTATTTTAACGTCTAACGAGTTGTTTAAGGGCAATACAGATTAATCATAATTAAAGTTCGCATTTTAAACCCCTCTGAAATGAAAGATCCCTCAAGAAATTGTCTTTGCATACGAAATTTGATTACAATCGTACAACTCCTTCTAAATGCGTCTGTTTTGGTTTTTTTTTTGTTATAGAGTGTAAATATGCCCGTGATATATGGTGGTCATATGGATGAATGTACGATAAAAATTCAAATAACCTAATGATACTCAAAATGTCCTAAAATGATACCTAAAATATTCCACAATTACGTACGAATTGATCACAAAAATTTTATGCCAAACTCAGGAGATAAATACTTTATAATACGAATGGTAGTAATCCGACAGTTTTCTGGTTTGTTTTTTTTATCTGATTAATTAATTAATCTTATAGTGTGAACAACGTGGGTATAATTGGATACAAACTAGATTGAGATTATATTTTTAAAAATCGGTTACTTAGAAGCCAAGCTACAGCACTATGTGCGTAAAGAAATCCGTGACCTATGGTAACACTTTCCTTTAGCGCGCCGTTATCCCGGATTTGATTCCCAACAGGTATTTAAAACATGAAAAGAAACCTTACTTCTAACTGCATACTGTAGTCCAGTGATTAGTTCCCTAGGCATTAAGAAGTTCGGATTATTCAGGAAAATGTAGGTCCACTGCCCTGTAGTAGCCTAGTGGTAATGCATACTTCTATCGTGTCGCCAACCAGGTTTCAGTTGCCAATTGTAAAGAGGAACGGGTTCCGTTTTTCTGCCAACCAGGTTTCGTTCTCTTGGTAGCAGAAGTTCGAGTTCCTCGGAACACTGTAGGCCCACTGCTCTATAGTGACCTATTGGTAACACATACTTCTATCGTGTCACCAACCAGGTTTCGGTTCTCAATTGTATAGAGGAACGGGTTCCGTTTTTCTGTGTACCGAGTTTCGTTCTCTTTGTAGCAGAGGCTCGGGTTCCTCGGAACATTTTAGGCCCCGGCGTAGCATGACCTTTGATGTCCGTGAGCCGTAAAGTTACAAACAAGAGAAACTTGCTGATGTTTGTATTTATATGATCACTCCAGATACACATGACACTTAAGGGTTGGCAACGACAATTAGCCTAAGATTCGTTATTTATATCCGCCCTGTTTATCTGACCAAATTTATATATATTCTATACCTATCTTAGATATACATTGTATGTAATAGTATTTCATATAATTTTTATACATGTTTATGTATATGTAATATAATTGTGTTATAAATTTGATACAAATTGTACTGAACTGCTTTTTAAATTCGAATTAAATTTACTTTAGTTTAATTATAATAAAGGAGTTTCTGAAATTTTCTGCTCGAGTTGGCTTGAAGTTAAGTAAAAAGTAATAAAATAGCTAAAGTATTTATATTTTACCTCATGGGGCGCCATTAGTAAACATTTTGCATGTAACGTGACATAATTTACATGAGTTTAGTTTGTTTTGCATTCTGATTTGCTTCTTACAATTTGATTTATTATTTACCTTATGAATGATACATATAAACACACGTACATAGATAAAAAAATTAAATTATATTCCTTTAGTTTCTTGATTTGTTATCTGAAACTTTTGGGATTTGAGAATGCAGTTCAATGACTTCAGAACGAACCCGGACATGTGATTTTTGAAAAGGCCAGTTACGATGATTAAAAAATTGCATACATATGTTTATTAAAATCAAATTATATTTTGTGTTACCTTTGATCTACTTGCAACACAAAACTGAATTGCTCAATAAATATTTTCCATGAAGTATTTTCGACAAGTATAAAAATGAATATACGACGTCTTTAATTAATTTGGTGAATTTTTATGTGCCTCTGAAACATTTTGTTATAATTTCCTGCTTAAATTACTTCCGTTGCTTTGGGAAAGAGGGTGCAATCTGATCCCAACTATAATAACCTTTAGGTAAGGTATGTTTATTAAGAAGTTAAGTTCATTAAGTTTATTAAGAAGTTAAGTTCATTAAGTTTATTAAGCAGTTAAGAGGCGACGGATATGTTAGTACGTGTTATCATGCATTGAACTAAAAGGCTACTATTATAATTTTAGTAAACATGTGGAGAAAAACGGTGTATAAGTGTGTTCCATCATCTGAAACTAAAATCTCAACTGATAGCAATACACCACTTGGCTATCCTAACTATACTTCAAACAATGCTCCTACAGGACCTGTAATTGAAATTGAACTTGAATTAATTGTAATTAATTGTGGAAATTGATCAGAATTAGAATTAAATTATTCGTAATTAGTTATGGATGTTATGTGGAAATTGATTGCAATCAGCATTAAATTTACTGTAATCAGTTGTTGAAATAATATTGTTTCACCAACTATTCGGCTCTCTCATCTTGATAGGGTGCGAGGTAAGGCGGGGGTCTTGCAAATTTTACATAAAGTGCAATATTTCCTTACTGGAAATAACGCGACTCACTGTGCTGAATATATCACAAAACTTGGTAAAATAACACAATGGGCACAGTTTTTAAAACTGTGCCCATTGTGTTGTTTACCAAGATTTGTGTTATTTACTTACTCGTTCGTAATAAAATAAAACTTTTGTGCTATGCGCTACAGCAATATAATATGATAATGAAAATACCAAAATACGTCTTACATTGTCTGTCTGATAGAAGTAAAACTAATCCAAAGGTTTTAAAGTCCTCTTCTCGCTCCGGATTCCATTACATGTAACAGAAAATAAATTCGACCTGTGGCCTTAGAAAACTGGGTAGTTAGATGGGAATATAAAAATATTTAAAAAAATTAAATAATAATAATATATTTAGTACCCAGTAGTTTTTAGAGACTTGCATCCAAACTAATGGCGATTTTAGTACCATGCTAACAAGGGCGGTCTCCTGACTGTCATAAGCCGAATTTAACGAAATCAATTTAGGTGATAGTGTATATCATAAAAAAACCTATACTATAAAAATTAATGGCCAAATCCCCTTAGAAAACCTGAAATTAAATTTTAAAGATTCGCTAAAATAACGCCAAATGTAATCTTTTAGCGGCATTTGGCGATAATTCTTTTCAGTTAGCCGAAAATTTTAAACGAACGAATGTCATAATACCATCAGGGTGATATAATCTGCTTTGAAACTTTAAAAATACATTTATATCTGTTTACCAGTTTCAAACATATTGGATTTTGTTTAAGTTGTAAATTTTTTTTTAAATCAGAATTTAATGTTGTTCGTATTTTATTTGTGAAAGTTATAGCAGAAAATGTTTTAGTTTAGTTTTTATATTTACTTTGCCAGTTGTAATATTTCTGATCTTATTTTGATTTTCATATTCCAAAATATGGTGAGATTTAGATAAATAACCTTAGTTAGTTACATAAAAGCGCAAACCAGTGTGGAAAAAAAAAAACAAATGCCCAATTATGGCTATTCCTTTACAGCGTTTACTCAAAAAGAAATTTGGTTGACGTCAAATGGCGATAAATGCTCTATTCTGGTAACTCAAATATACTTTTTATTAATTTTATAAATGGATATTATTGGAACTCTAATAGAATATTATAGGATATTATAGGAACTAAAATGGATATTATAGGAACTAAAATGGATATTATAGGAACTAAAATGGATATTATAGGAACTTTATGACGTTAATATAGAGATTCGGCTGTAATTTTCACGATATATGCCTAGAATTGGATGGACTATTAGCTGATTTTTTTTCGTTAAAATCCGTCTGGGACAGTCAAGAGACCGCCCTTGTAAGCCATGGATCTCATCGCAGCAAACCTGGTTCAGCCATCGGGGTAAAAAATATGAAAAACTAATGTATACTGAAAATTAGTATTACTGCCAAAGCGTTTATTACACAAAAATACCGCTTTAGACAATTTTAGACAAGGAACTGTTGAGTTAATATTGTATATATATATATATTTGTTGTTGTTTTTAAATTTGATAATTTAAAGTTGCATATTTCCATAAAATTTTAAAGAACAAATTGCAAATTCCGTTTAAATTTAAAAAACGAAATATGAATTTGTTTTCAATGATTTCGATTTTTATATTCTATTCAAAGAACACTAATTACATGTAGGCATACTAATATCGCGTCATGTATCGGTTTTATGCAACAAAATATTAATTTCATTATCCGGTTTACATCTTTTCTAAAATTTACGTTACTTTTTTATGACGTTTATACATCGTATTTAACGCAAAGTAATTTTACTAAATAATTTTTTTGTTTGTTCGTTTGGATTTTTTATGGCGCAAGAGCATCTGGGCTATACTGCGCCAAATAATTTTTTTTTACATCATATATTTTACAAAACGCATGCTATTGCGAAATAATCGTAGTTTCAATCATAAAATGCATACCACTCGATACCCTCTAGCATGGGTGCCCATATGAGTACTTCCAGGGGGGGCTGGGAGAATTTAACGAGTACTTCTAGGGGGGACTGAGAAAAATTGTTAGCCCATTCTAAAAGCTGCCGAAGATTTTAGTAAATCTACAAAAGACCAAAACGCTACAAAAATAATTGATATTGCTTGACAATTCGTAATGAGCTAAAAAGTACCTTATTTTAAAATGTGACTGTAAAACTTTTGAAAGTAAATGCATAGCAGGTTACGGCAAATAAAATTTTTAAACAGCTACGGGGCTCGAACCCCGTCTACCCCAATATGGGCGCCCATACTCTCTAGGGTAGGGCTCCTCAAACTTTATGAGGCCGCAACCCGGTAATTTATTTATTTATTTATATTTATTTTTTATAAGACGAGAGCTCAGTCCTAAAAAATGTACTTGTTATAAAGATTTACCTCCTCGTAATTTAGATTCAATCGTGTCGTGTAGATTAGTGTTTCTCAACCTTTATGAATCATGGCCCGTTAAATTCCCTTTTTATAAAACTAGGGCCCGGTCGCAACAAATTTACTCGTAAATATCTTTCCATTTTTTTTAAAAGTTCATACATTAAACTATCATCAGTATGAATAATTAATTATGGCATAATCATAAAAGTGCCTGCAAGCCGATTACAATAATGTGCTGTGCATCCTCTATCCTTAAAACTAAACGAAATAATATCTGTGTTGCAAATGCCAGTGACCAATCAGCAAGGAAGTGCATCAGCAAAGTGTATATTAATAGAAGGACCCTATTGATATTCTTTAATATACACTTTGCTGATGCACTTCCTTGCTGATTGGTCACGGGCATTTGTCACAAAGATGTTATTTCGTCCCGTTTTAAAAACAGTGGCCACACCGCACATTATTGTAATCGGCTTGCAGGCACTTTTTATGACCGGTTTACCTTTCCTTGAATGCTAAAATATTTCGACGTATGAAAAGTCTCGATCAATCATGAATACTTGTATATTTAAAAATATTCGGCGTGATCACTGACAGTTGCTGCACAGATGTTAGTTAGGCTTTCTGGGTCTGAGCTTCCCGCCGCATTCGCGACTATTATCAGAATATTTCCACGATAAAATATTTATTTATGAAAAATACTTAGAAAACTAAAATGACAAATTCCAGAAGAATCACTCACAGCCCGGTATAATTGAGGCCAGCGTCCGTTGGTTTAGAAAGACCACTCTGGGGTGTATTAAAATTACACTAAGCGCGAAGGAATTCAATATTGTCTAATTCCGTTAAATCATTTGCCCTGCCTCAAACAGCACATTGAATAGCCTTGTGAAGCAAAATTTCAAAATACATTCCCAAGGTTTTTATTCGTAAAACTCTTAGTTTGTTGAAAATATAGTATTCACGTGCAATAAAGCTCCCATATATTGAACTTCCCTATATCGAAAAAATTTCTATATATCGATTTTTTTTAAACAAATCGGAATGTTTTATTAGTTAAACTTCATAAAGCGTCGTAGTTTCCAATGGGCCGAAAATGTTTCTGGCTATGTATTTTATGGACTTAATAAGTGTGAATAATTTTACATAAACCTTGATCGAAATTTGTTGCGTAACAAGTTTATTTTGTTTTGCGTAAATGTTATAGACAGTTTATTACACATGTAAATTCATATTAATAATGCATAAATATAGGAGGGTTTTCAAAGTACCCAGGTAGCAAAAATCGTCCTTGAGACGTTCTGGACGTCGCCAAGACGTCCCTGGGACGACCTTTGCTATCTAGGTATTGTTCAACACCTTTGTTTCCTCTTTGTTTTTATTTTTCATTTTTTATATGAACACGACTTGTATATAATTTGTATATTTGTATGTTTGTATATTTTATATTTGTATTCACCTATTTATAAAGAAGAGTGCGTGTATTGGAAAATCTGTCTCTAAATACAATATACTACACAATGATTATATATGAAAGGGATCATTTCTATATATACCGAAGTTTATTCATGGAACCGTCAAATTCGATATATGTAAATTCGGCTCTATTTAATCACCACTAAGTATAGTAGAACATGAAATGCCATTTTTTATTGAATAGTAGGTCTCCATTATTCTGAATAATATGACTAAATTACTCGCATACTGTCGAACTGAAATATATGAAACAAACTATTCTGATTCAAATTCAGGGTTATACCGTGCTTTTATTGATCAATTTCATTACCTGAAATGAAATAGAATGTTGAAACAAATTTTCGGAAACTTTTTTCCAAGTGCATTAAATTAAAAACTAAAAATATTTTTAACTTATAAATGAACAGACATATTAGCGTATACTTTCTCTTTGTAACAATTTAAATATCTAAAACAATCCTCATCCACTACTAACTATCAAATCATTGCTACAGATTATATATTGAAAGCACTTCCATGCTCCATTTATTTTTTGCCATCCATGAATTTCCAGTCTATTTTCTTATTTCGTCTATACGTCATACATGAAAATGTTTATATGAAGTTTCATGTCTTAGGCTCCATTCAAGAATTCTCTAGGTTGGGTGAAAGCTATTGTCAAAAGTGAAGAGCTTTACTAGGACGTGGCGCAGTATAGCCCAGATGCTCTTGCGCCATAAAAAAGCCAAACAATCAATCAATTTACTAGGACGCACGCGATCATTGCTATAAAACACATGAATTTAAAAAGATTGTGATTATTTTTATAAATAGCAGATAAACTTCTATTACAAAGAGGACGATGAAGCTTGTGATAAAGACCCAACTTTACCGTCCGTGATTTATTCCAAATGGATTTAATACATATCCTCTTCAGTCCTGGTATTCATTTAAATGGATGTTCGTTTTCCATCGTTTAAGTGGATACACTATACAGCAAGAAATATTTAATGGTATCAAAAATGGATTGGCATATTTTGTTATCATACCCATAAACAGTAGTTTTTACTAAATATTTTACAAAAAATCATGCACATATAGGCTCGGACCTGAGGAGAATATATATACTAAATCCGTTGTATATGGCATTGCGATTGTGCATGGCATTTATTGACTATGAGAAGGCCTTTGACTCTATTAAAACATCAGCAGTCATCAACTCTTTAAGATCAACAGACATTGAGGATGTGTACATTGACATGGTGAAACGTGTGTATAAAAATGCAAGTGCAAAATTTCGGTTACATAAAGATACCAAAACTATCAAACTTGGCAAAGGGGTGAGGCAGGGAGATACCATTTCTCCAAAACTTTTTACTTCTGCTTTACAGATGATTTTTCAGCTGATAAATTGGAATAACAAGGGAATAAAAATAAATGGTGAATATTTAAATCATCTGCGGTTTGCTGATGACATTGTTATTTTTTCAACGAACCCATCAGAACTCCAAGACATGGTACAGGAGCTCTCAACTAGAAGTAAAGAAGTTGGACTCAAGATGAACCTACAAAAAACTAAGATCATGTTCAATAATTTCGTAGAGGAAACAAAAATACAAGTTGACAACATTGAGCTAGAAATTGCTGATTCATATATTTACCTTGGCCAGCTGATTTCAATGGATGGCAACATTATGAAAGAACTCAACAGACGTATTAAACTTGGCTGGAGTGCATTTGGAAGAAACAGTTTTATCCTGAAGGGGAAATTGCCTTTGTGTCTAAAAAGAAAGGTCTTCAACCAGTGTGTATTGCCAGTCCTCTCTTATGGATCAGAGACATGGAGTCTAACAGTTGGAGCAATACGAAAGTTACAGACAACGCAAAGGAGCATGGAGAGGTGCATGCTTGGAATAACTAGGAGAGATCGAAAAAGGAACACTTGGGTGAGAGAGCAAACTAGAGTAGAGGACATCATTGTTAAAGTAAAAGGGCTGAAATGGCGATGGGCTGGGCATATTGCAAGAAGAACTGATCAACGATGGACAACAGAAATTCTGAACTGGATTCCAAGAGACCACCGAAGACCTAGAAAACGTCCTCAAACTAGATGGGTGGATAAAGTAAGAAAATAGGTTGGTGTGACGTGGAGGCGAATTGCTCAGGATAGGCTTGTAGAAAGCATTTGGAGAGACCTTCATCCAGTAGTGGATAGATAATGGTTGAATATGATATATACACATTAAGTATTATAGATATTATAGAAACTTGAAAAGAATAAGTGTCGTAAAGTATTTGACATAACCAAATGAAAATAATTATAGCTCAAAGAAGATATTCGAAATCGTAAACGTAATTTAATATCACTCCATTTACGACTATCCTAAAATGATGCTAATTTTTTTCTTTTCGGAAGAGCTACTTCAATTTTGAGGTGATGAGGTTCTTTGATCATAGAGTTGCTCAAAAGTCCATTTTGGACATACACTAAGCGGAATGTGGTTAACTCGTGTGGATTGTATGTCATTTAAGCCATCAAATTAAGCATTTTGCCAAACTACGCAATTCGTTTTTATGCTTCGGATAACATTAAAGCGGTTGATAGTATTATTCAGATGAAATGATAGTAAATGTGGCACTTAGAAAGAGCACGCGATACGTCATTGTTAAGCCGGGGCTGAACGTTTCGGTATTTACCAAATTTTGTTATTAATATAAATTATGAATTTGGAGTTTCCGCGTGTTGGAGCTTGGATTCAAAGGACTTTAAAAGCATGCTTTGACTACTATATAATAAACTTAATAAATGCAGCAATGAGCTATAATCCAACAAGTCTACTACAATAATATTCGAAACCAATCGAATCATATGTTCAGCAATATATTATAGAGTGGATACACTAACGAATTTTGTTTTGGTGTTCTTGTGCATTCAATATGGCGTCGTGACGGTTCTGACGTCATCCTACATGACGTGATGTGTGTAATGACGTCATCTAAATTATTTTCTTTCATTGGTTATATTTTTACTAGATGTCAACCAATGTTTCCTTGACGATATCAACGACTTTTCTACTAACAGTGTTAATTTGTGTTGTCAGTGCAGGAAAGGAAAATTTTTAAAATAATCTAATTTAAATATATCACGAGTATCTAGATAATCAGGCTACCTGAATACCCCTAAATTATCACCCTCATTTCCGTCCTTCTATAATCCTTGAATAATACCTTTAACGCACTACTAATCCATAGACAGACGAAAAATTCTCTTCGTAAACTGTGATGATTTTACATTCTTTATTTCTTTCAATTGGATATTTAGTTTCGCTAGTTAGTATATATCTTTGAGAGAGTCGCATCTTGTTTAAATGTATGAATTTTTTTATAATTTTTTATAATTTTTGTCCTTTTATCTGTATTTATTATCTTCTGTGAGTTTCATTTCCACCACACATTAATACATTTATAACTCATGATATCAAATAACGTCTTGTGAAAAATATGAAATAACTAGGAATGCCTTCTAAACTAAACTATTACTACTTAATAACAACTAAATATACCCTTTAGATTCGTTCAAATTGGAATATTCCATAAATTTTCTATGTATTAAAACCGATTCAGCATCTTGTGCGTATAAATTTAAGTTAGAATATTTTTACTTCTAAAGCAATCGAGGACACTTAGAAAATTCAAACTTTAAAAAAAATTACACGGCTAAACGTCCTGTCACTTCAATGTTACGTTGCAATTGTTACGCTTCGAGTAATATACGGTTGATCCCACATGAACGCTAGCAGGGAAGTGTCAGTTTTGAAACGAAAAATTCACAAAGCGTAATAACTAATGTCACTGATGTTTCTCACTTCAAATTCGTTTTTTCAAGACGAAGGGACATCCTTCAAGCCGTAAATGGTATTTTTTCTGTTTTACTTTCCCTTATCTGCAAACTAACATATTCAAAGAAAAATTGTATATTTATTCTGTCTAAAGATTTCTTTCTAGTGAACCGGTATCAATTAAAATCTTAATAGAGAATATATAAGACATAATAACGTTAAAAATCAACTATAGTGTTAAACATTTATGGGTTAAGTCAAGGGTCATCAAACTTCTTTGACTGTCGACCCCTTCAAGAGTTTCTTGAACTTTCATCGACCCCCTCTATTTTACTATTACTTATTGATAGTAGGACAAGCGAAAAAGACGTTTCTGTGAGTTTTTTTTATTGTTACAGTGTTTATTTTATGTATAATGTATACTATATGAAATATAATAATATTCATATATATATATAATTTTAATACATTGATCATAACTAAATATGAAAAAGAATTTTTTCTTAAGTCACAACTATCAATAATAAAAATATGCACGATAGTTTAATATTTTAACACATTTTACAGTTTTCAACAATATTTTAACACATATTACACAGCTTTTTAACAATAGAAACATTATTTTTTTTTTATAAGGGAACCATATTACATCCGCATTGCCAAGTTAAAGGCCTATTTTTTCTGAGACTCCCAGACAGCAGCGTGTTTTCCCCCTTTTCTTTTAACATTGTCACCTGCCCTTCTCACCACGCACAACAATGCGGATGTGATGAGATTGCCTGAAGAATCATGTCCGTGTTGTTAAAAAACTGTGTAAAATGTGTGAAAGTATTTAATTACTGTGCACATTTTTATAATTGATGGTTGTGTTTACAAAAAATATTCGCTTTCTAATATTTAGTTATGATCAATGTATTAAAATAATTTTATAATATGCTGATTTTTGGCAGACGTTATACGTTAGTATCTTCCATAATTAACTTAATTGTATATATTAAATGATATCCCATAATGGGTTTTTCATTAATAATAACAACATATATATATATATATATATATATATGTGTGTATATATATATATATATATATATACTCTTCTCTAACTATATATATATATATATATATATAAAAATTTTTAAAAGATGTTTTCAAGAAAATGTTTCTTCACTCATAGCCAAATATAACAATAACGGCATCCACACTCACTTCACTAGAAATCTAATCCAAAACATTTTTACTGAATTTCCCTTTTAATTTACAACCACCTTTCCCTTTCACCTACAAAGAGAGTTCAATTCTGCCTGTAACTCTTAGTAAACACATGTCATTTAGAGCTTTAACTATAATAACCTCATAAAAAAAGGGCGCAGAAAACGCGCTTTATATAAAATTTGCGCGTATAAACTCTTTTACTTTAATTTGCCATTTTACTTGGTAAATTCTTCCATTTTTGTATTATTATTTATAGCATATTATCTCCAAAATAACTCAGCTTCAAGTATATGTATAATAATTAGATTTTGAAGAATGTTTGGGAATGTGTATTTACCATTTCTATGGAATAATTCATATTGTGCACTTATCACATTTCATATCTCGTTTAAGAATTTATTTTATATATGTAATTTATTTTTATGCAGTGTTTTATAATGTGCATATTCTATTGAACGTGGTTTATTGTGTATTTATCATTTAATTTTTATGTAAGACAGATTGCAGCATTCTTGTATGTATAATTATGATATATTTATTTTTATTTATCAGTGTATTTACTCCTAAATAATCTGTATAAAATAGCCAATAGTTTCTTGGGTATTATATTTAATATTAATCTTGACCATTTGCTGAATTTTACTCTTATTAATTGTTTCCATATGAATTGAGTTAATATTGATTTTTGACTAGAATTAACTTTTATATATGTTCATATAAGTTTGCTTTTGGGTCGCTTACAAAACTGAAATTTATTAAGTTTTTTCTAAAAAAAAAACACTTGAACGTTTAAAAATACTAGATCGAGTGTTAATATTAATTAATTATAATAATTAATATTAATTAATTCGTGATAATATCTACTTTGCACTCATATTTTTTCGACACCTTTTGATTGTAATTGGGTGCCATAGAATTTATCCACAATCTCAACGGTATATCAGAAAAAGCAAACCAATAACAGGGATTTTGTGCAGCTCCTAATGAAGAACAAGGTCACAGTTATTATAAACCTTTATTAATAACCTTTATTTTGTTCTTCCTCTTTTAATATTTTATATATTTTATTTCTATTTCTATAAATCAATAATTTATCATATTAATTGATTTGCCGTTTTTCACCACTCAAACATTTGGGTTCTCCTGAGGATTGCCTCAGATGGCCAAACTTAATAATTCGGTGAACTTGGATTACCTCCATTCTGACTTACTAAATTTCCTTTTTTACTGAATTAACAAACGACTTATTTTCATGCGTATAAAGGAGATTGTATTATTATTATCTAAATTAAATCTTATTTATTATCTATCCCTCCTATTAAATACGTAATTTATCCTCCCTTTTAATCCCATTAATATGCAGTGTTATCATTATATATATAATCATTCATGATAAATACATTATAATTATCGATTACAATATAAATTCATATATACATGACTATATATAATAAATTTTATTTTACTACTCCTCTCCATATATATATATATATATATATATATATATAAAATAGTCCACCAGAAATTGGCAGCGAATGCTGGCTTTCTGACAGAAAAATGCCCGTACTACAAATATGAGCCAGAGACCGTGCATGAGAACGAAACACACAAGCTTTACTGGGATAGAGCAATCATAACAGACAAGACAGTCCCACATAACCGTCCTGACATAACCCTCGTCGATAAATCGAATAAGACCACGTACTTAATCGACATAGCAGTACCCAACACCAATAACATACAGACAACCTACACAACGAAAATCACCAAGTACCAAGATCTCAGACATGAAGTACGAGATATATGGGGTATGGAAAAGATCCTCATCATCCCGTTAGTCATCTCAGCAACAGGGATAGTACCAAAAACGCTTGCGACGAATTTGGAGATACTCAACATTGACCCAAACACCTACATTGAAATACAAAAAGCCACAATCCTAAACACGTGTCACATTGTCAGGAAGTTTCTAGACATGGCACATTAAGAAGTGATGTAAAAAGAGGCTTGGGAACATGGCGCTCTGCCCGTCCCAAAGCCTGCTTCCGCCAAGAATGGGCGAGGA
>QLNU02015360.1:54031681-54042437 GCA_006491805.2 Dysdera silvatica
GAGGGCTATATAATTTATACTTTCCCATTCCTAAATGCGTCGGAGAGGATGAAGACGAATTGGGACGTGGGGAAGGGATTGGGTAGGGTTGCCGAAGGCGTCGGAGTGGAAATATAGTGGGAGGGAAGTTTTTGACCACTCAACTCCTCCAATGTCCGCCTTTTCACCCTTGTCACACTCGTATCAAACAACTCATTGTGGCTTTTCTTTTTTTTTTTTTCGGAACATAGTTTATGGTACGTATTCCAAGCTGTAATTTCGTTTAAATACCCACGATTTATTTTATGATCATTGCTCTAAGAATTTTTTTTTCTTAACAGAATTGTAGAATTCACATATTTTTTATTTACAACTTGAACAGAATTTTGTTTGTAAAATATATGATTTCCTAAAATTTTCCTTAGCGCCGCTATGCCTCCAAAACAAGTGCCCTAGCGCCGCTAGGCTGCTCTAGGACTCGACTACACCGCTGTACATGCTCAAATTTATGGATATTTCTAAAATCAGCCTAACTCTAATGATTATGTGTGTGATAGAGTCAAAATTGGAGGTATGGGTAACAGCAAGAGATAATAATAGAGAAGAGTTTAGCTATATTATTAAATGTGTGTCAATAGCAGTATATTAGAAGTGGATATATTTTTATTAACGAAAGGCATAGAACTTCCAATCAACATTGCTAAATGAGCCCTGAACCCCGTGCCAATATCCACTCCCAAATATATCCGTCATAAAAATATAGCATGCTATTTTCAAATTATTTATGTCCGTAAGTAGAAATGTATCAGAAGTTCACTCCCACGTTTATTTTAGAGACATTCAATTGCATTTAAAACTTCGCTTTAGTGTATTTCCATTCACTGAAGGGATCTTTATTTAAGCATGAAATCGTTAGAAGAAATATAAGAGACTGAGAAGACAGCAGCAATAATGGCGGTAAACGTTTATCTGTATATAGTTAATATAGTTTGTAATTTAAACAAACTGTCGGGTAATGTAAATTTAATTTTAAGAAAAAAATACATGAAATTTTCCTGAAAGTAGTAGACAGAACATAGTATAACTAAGCTGTCTTCATTTCATATTATGGTTATATATAAATAATATACTGGTGTTTCTCAAAAAACATAGTATTCGAATTAAGAGATTTATAATAGTAGTGTTTAGTAAGTGTGTACGAAAATAATTAAATTTACGATTTCTAAATTCTGTAGACAACCCCATCATCAATACATAGCCATAATAAAGTATCCCATCGCATATTCTAATACCCATTTTTGTAAAAATTAAAAACTATAGGTGATAATTTATGAGCATATTTGATATAAAAACCTACAATGCAGATCTAAATAATCGTTTACAAGGTGTCCCTAAAATATAGAACTATATGTTTTTATGTAATGTATGACGGGGTGAGGTGGTTTTACTTACTTATTTTAACAGAAAAAGAATTAAGTCTTGGCTTATAGTGAATCTGATTTTACTATTTATAAGGGAAAAGATGCAGATAAAAATTATTCAAAACCGTATAATTTATACAAAACACAAAAAACTATACATTCATAAAAGGTCTCTTGCGTAGAAGCGCAAATTAATGCAGATGGCGTTTTTCTAAAGCAAAGGAATTGAAACTTACAAAGCAATTTAACTACTGCCTGCACGTGCAAAAGTTCATAACAGGAATTTTATTCATAACGCAGGATTCATGCATGATATAGCAATTTTCAAAACCGGATAACACTGCCAAAATACAGCCGAATTTAAAAACTATTATGGTCTTTCCATCTTAGCTTTTAAATTTTCTAAACTTCTTTTATTTGTTAGCTATATCTGATGGCGAAACGTGCTTGAACCTCCCTTACAAGATAGACGCAGAAGCCTTCTCTTGAAAGGGCAAATGCATTTCCCCTAACATATGATATTCTTTAATATATTGCTAGTGACAGTGCCGTTTACTAATACAAAGGCAAGCCTCTGTTGAATTCTCCTTACTGGTTTCAGGAAACTACGGTGACTCAACTCTTAACGGCTGAATGGTAGACCGTGTTTATGATATTAAGGGGAAAGCGTCTCAACAACTAGGACACCAAGCATAGGAGCCTTAAAGGCCATAGGTCAATGCATATGTCAAGTCAATTGCTTTTGTCGGCAATCGCCTCTGTTGGCTTAACAGATTCTAGTATTACTGTCTGAATAATATGGAGGTCGCATTTTGTATTTATGATAGTTTTTTCCCCCAAGATATTTTCATAAAGAAATGCCTCTACTCTTGTTACAGCACGTTCAATGTGGAATCGACTAGTAACTTTACTCACAAATGTAGTTGTGAATCCGATGATTTATTAAACATATACACGATATGTCAGCTATTTAAACAAATTATTTTTCTTCTGACAATAAATGTCATCTTTGCAGTAAAACTAGTAGTAGGAAGAGCTATAACCGAGGAGGAGGAGGAAGAGGGCTTGTGAAGCTTTAAAAAAATATTTGAATTGAATACAGCAAAACTTAAAAAAAAGAGAAGTAAGAGAATGGCGGAGGAGAGTTTTAAACAACAGAGAGTGAATGAAAATCATTAAAGAGGTCCAGTTACCCCAGGCACTGTAGCGCCAGAAACAAAAAGAAAAAGGAACACTAGCATATTCACCGATCACCCCAAGCAAGATTGTAACTTACTGAAAGCAGCTGCTCAGTACCCGGTAAATTCTTCTAAATACAGTGGAACTTGATATAATGACAACCTGGGTAAATTGACCATCTGAATAAAGCGAGCACGTTTTAAAAGAGAGGGAACTGTTAGAGACTTAGTCATGTCTATTTCAAAGTCTGTCATGTATAGTGACCATCTCTCTATGGTAAAAATTGCAATCCAGTCCCAAAGATGATCACTTTAAACAGGTTCTACTGTATTAGTATGTAAAATGCTAGTGTCAATTGCAATGTCAATTGTTAAAACGGTAATTCTTGTTGGTGAAAGTACTCTGCGACTCCGTTACGTCAATCCTATTAACGATATACATTTCACCGCAAATTCTAATATAATTCATCCCTTTACCGCTGCCTTATTAACATCCTGGGATAAATTTAAAAATTTACATCATAATTTAAAAATATCAGATTTTGTTACTAAATCATTTTTCTTTTTTTTTTTTTTCTTCGCAAGCAAAATTTTTACATTTTGAAAGCCATCAGTTTCCTTAGTCGACTCAGCCTTTAACGCAACACAATTACTTTTAAATCCATTTTAATATTCTGCCTTGCGGCCTTAATTATCAGTCTTTTCATTCAAATCATCAGCGATTTTATTTAAATATTTCATCAGCTGTTTATTCAAGCTATACATTTTTCTATTCCAATGATGTTTAAGTAATTTCTAATCTTTATAATGACGAAGGCATGTAATGTTGTCATTCTATTTTCATCACTTTTTGGACCTCATCCCGTTTTTCATATCATCTGTTTTTCATTTAAAGGCATCATTATTCTGTATTTTATTTAATTAGTATTAAAATTTTAAATCGTCCTTTTATACTGGTGTTTTTCAAAGTTTGATGGTCGTTCACGGACCATTTTAAGTACAGTAGAACCTGCCTAAAATGGCCACCTTTGGGACTGGACTGCAAATTTTACCATAGAGAGATGGTCGCTATACATGACAGACTTTGAAATAGACATGACTAAGTCCCTACCATTTCTCGCTCACATTTCTCTCTCACAAAAAGTGGTCAGTTTACAAGGTTCCACTGTATATCTTTATTTATCGAGGACCATCAGGATTGAAAGGGTGTAGTCTGAGAAGAAACTTTAAAAATATATTGTCAGAAACTGAAGTTGCTAATTCCGATTGATAATATTATTTATGAAACGGGGAAATTTAATATTGATCTTACGGGGGAAAATGTTGGTTTTAACAGATTTTATTTTCATAAGCAGGGTAGTCATCTCCCGATTAAGTGGGGTTGGCTGTACTTTTACAAATTAAAGAAGTGTCGTTAACTTTGGAGATTTTAGTTAAATCTTGTAATTAGGAGAATTATGGATAATGATGAACTTTAACAGCTCGCAAGTATTTTTATAACAATAAAAATATAAAAAAAAAGATTGAAAATGCCAAATTCATAAAAAATCCAATAATGATTCTGTACTTCAAAAGACGTTTCAACTTTAAATAATTTAATGATTGGGTCCATTCATGTATTACGTAAGCACATTTTTAGCCATTTTATACTCCCCCTCCACCTTGTAAGAAAAAATAAGCAAATGCCTGACTCCCCTCCCCCCCATATGCTTACGTAAGATTTCGGTTCTCTAATTGGTTGGTACAAAAGTAATAAAATAAGTCTGTAATGTGTGTGACACAAATTATAGTACTTATTTTCGTTTTTATTGTAATATTAAGTACTTATGTGTAAGTTCGTTATAATATTAAACGCTTATTTATAAATAGAGAGTAATCACAATAAATTATCGCGTTTAAAAAAAGTTTTAACACGCTGTTAATTGCTATTTTTTTGGCACAAGAAAGTATTTTGTTACATTTTTATTGTTAATATTTCTTATGTTGTAAGCAAATAATGTGTAATATATAAGAAGTGAATTTGATAGAATATGTTCATTAAAAATAATTCATTTATGATAATTTAGAAATATTAGGGGCCACTGAGAGCATAGAGGTGGCTCCTAAGCTTAGAAAGAGAGCCACTGGTTTAAATAATTAAATATTTAACTGCGATTACGTTTATTTTATATTTTATATCTTCAACTCGTACTAGCAGTGTGTCATGCATCAAAGTATTGCAGTTCTGTTAGGGCAGTTGTCAATTTGTGATTATGTGTTAGTACTATTATTTTCTGTGTCTTACGTAAGCATGGTTCAGACTCCCCCCTCCCCGTTGCCAATAAAAATAAGCAATGTCGAACTCCCCCCTCCCCAAAGATGCTTACGTAATACTTGAACGGCCCTAACCCCTATTATTGTTACAGAATATCTACGTGAATATTTGTTCGCGTATACATGTATGGAAGTAAAACAAAATCTAAGAAACCACAGTTAAATCTAAATGCAATTAACTCACGTGTCTACGAAACTACATAAAATTTTATAGTACAGGTCTTTATAAAAAAAAAATGATGAAAGAAATGAGAAGTCTATAATAATAATAAATTCCTTTATTTTGGGAAAAATTATGCATGAAGCATATATAGCTTATTACCTAATGATATTATGACAATAAAGCGAGATGTAAGTTACCTGCTGCAAAATTTGGAATCACTAGAAGGAAGTAAATTGTTGAAGATCGGGAGGGCTGTAAAAATTGACATGTATTCGTTCCTTGATTCAGGCGTAACAGATTAAGTTGTATTTCTATAGACCAATCACACACAGAACAAAATTATGCGATTACATCATGTGCTCTTCCTTTCTGTCTAAGAAAGAAAACCTAAACAACAAAAAAGACCACGCTTAAAGTGGTAACTTACTTATAGCTATAGATTTTCAGAAAACTGCTTGTATAACATACGATGTATCCAACGAAAAACCATTTTAAAAGTAACATTCCATGTCCCATTTACTCAAATGGAATTGAGTGCACACAAATACTATATAACGCTGGTTGAAAAAATCGAAATATATGTATGCTTTACTATATATATATATCGATGCTGCACTGTGTGTATGTTATTAATTCTCGTGGAATAAAAGACTGGTTTACATATTTAAAACAGCATCTATTAACATTTATTTAAATCCATATTTATTCCATATTTTATCCATATTGTCGGATGAATTGTCTAAGAAATTTCTTCGTCACTTTCAGAAGTGGGAAATCCTCTACAATTTTAGTTGAATGGTCGGCAGCTTTTGTATGGGAAATGGGTCCCATCCTTTGTTGGCACAATTCGTGGGAAATTAGCCGTCAGTTCTCGCCTGAGTTTCGGACATCCTCAGGCAAATGAATTCTATGGAGAATGCGTATGTGTCAAGGCTTTGTAGACTTTTCGACAGATAAGATTAGCGGCTAAGTAAGGATGTGGTGGCGTAACAGACGTTTGCCAGTCCTTTGTTTGTAGTGCTTGGAAAGGGAAGCACCTACTTTTTTGCTCTCAATGAATGGAGAGGTGCATTGGTGCAAATGGGGGCGATTCCAATGCGCATGAATGTAACTAATGTGTTCTGCAAAAGGTTGTTTATCCCTAATAACTTTATTTTAAATGAACAAGCAGTGCCTGAGTTCTCGCCAAGTTGAAGTGAACTGGACACCGTATTCATTAAAGTAATAAATTAACATCAAAGAAGGCTGAATCCTTGGGAAATAGTGAAAATTCTACGCAATTTTGGTTCATTAAAGCTGCGTATGTGGTCTTTGCCAAGATGCGTCTACAGATAAATTAGTTGGTATAGCAACAATTAATTTAATTAGATCAAAATCTCTTTAATAACCTAAATATGTTGTACAAAAACTGAGGTTATTGTTGATTATTTATAATCCAAAAATACAAACTTCCAGTTTACGTAAATGACTTGAAACTATTTCCCTATTCAAACTTCGCCGTAAAGGATTAGCTTTATTTATGATTAAATTTCTCTGTAAGTGTTTCTAAATATATCAGGATTTGATTAATCTGTATATTAATTAGTTTGGTTTGATCAATTTTTACCGGCAATGAAAAGGTTCTGGGATCGTACCCCACCGGACATGCGAGATTTTTCTTTTTTCTGCGAATGATTTATCAAATTTTATTAAATATATTTATTGGAACTCGCCCCTAAACTTGCTGAGTAGAGTCACTTTCATTATAACTATCTGGTACATCTACTGCCTAACCAAAACATTAAAAAAAGTCGTCCTTTGACCTTAAAAATGCAAATACTTGAGAACAAATGGTTGGTTTAATATTGTACTGGTTTGCATGTTTCTACTTACAATAATTTCTTCAACTCATACAGTGTGTATTTTTTCATTTTTTGAACAACTATGTACAACGACTTTACCCGTTCTTGCGAAAAATATGTTACTGCGTTATAGAAGGGGGAAAATTGTTATACAGTAAATATACGACAAATATATAGGCCGTAATCAAAGCTAAAGTCTTTGCACAAAACATTAAAATGCATGGTTTTCTTTTAGTTAGGCAGCGTATATAAATGCAAGGTGACCCACAATATGTTTCCTGAAAATAAAAACTCATATCTGGAGGACCAATTGAGATAATAAACCCATATTTTGGATTTAACCACAGTCAGTATCGGGGTTTTTTTTCCATATAATCGCATAATTTTTTTTTTTTGTCCATGAAGAGATTCTCCTACTTTCCCTGAATATGTAGTCACTACGTGCTACTGCCCTTGTATACAGCAATGCATACAGGTGAAGTATCTCACCTACGTACTACTGCTTCTGTATACAGCTATGCATACAAGGAAAATATCCTGTACGGGAAACTGCAGAAAAATTCAGGTTTTTATACAGGGTATCCCATCAAGACCGCATAAACTCTGTACGGTGAGAATCCTTGAAAAAATTTAAGCAAAAAATGTTAATGCGAAAATGCGAGAAATCAATATTTTTAGAGTTATTAAGATTTGAAATCTGGTCAATCAGAACAGAATTTGACCACCCTTTCATTGACAACACCCACTTATAAAACAAATCACTAAATCCTGCCTATTATAGTAGAAAACGAACACCTCACTGGACTAAGAAATAATTTCCGTTTTTCAAGCACAACCCATTTTTTCTGAGAAAACTGGAATTGTGACGTGAGGCCTATTACATAGCTTTACGTAAAATTACCACAATTGGCAATTTTTCCGACTATAACAATTAGCTTATTTCGAAAAAACGTTTTATTTATTTATTACACACGGGAACGGACTGGACCGCCGGCCAGCTGGCCCTAGGGCCGGTGCTCCCTCCTGGGCGGTAGGACTCGCCGAATTAAGCATGAACTCGCGCCCTCCGAAAATTCAAGATATGCGCCCTTTGAGATGACCCAGTCCACCCCTGATTACACATACATACACCTTTTTCACTATATGCAACATCATTTAAAATATAATTTTCGCTATAATTAGTTACAACCTCTTAGAATACTTCATGCACGCCATTCTTTATTTTATGCGGTATAATAATTAATAATGACAATTATTGGTTATCGCAATGTTGTAATTTAACAAATAACTTAATGATTAATACCATATTAGTTCAATAGATATGCCTTAGCATTGCCACATGATTGCATACTACGATACAAAAAACAAGCTGTAAAAGGAATTTACATGATTTCGTTATGATACATGAAGTCATGAACGGTTCGTTTAGAACCGATAGCTTAACGTGACTTTGGAACCAAGATACACTTCCATTCAATCACACTTTTTCGAAGTCGAACCTGGTCTAATAGACCGGAAGACCGGGGTGGTCATTACTGGATTACTGAGGTAAGCAGGGTCGGCACTATGTATTATGCCGTTCGGGGCGAACAAATGTTTTGCCGCCCCAAAAGGACTTCATTTTTTATAATCCCATTTTGCTGCCCCTAAAAATCTGCCGCTCATGGCGAATGTCCGATTCTCCCCCTTGACGCCGGCTCTGGAGGTACGTACATTAGATCAAAAATAGTATTTTACTCTCACACAAAAGCTTGCCTATATTTGTTAAAAGTTTTCCATCATGCTAATAGTTTTACAAACAATAATTATTTTTTTAAAATCAATACGAATTTATACTTTAATACAAAATATTATTTTAATTTTAAATTCGCGCTTTTTGAATTTGTTGATTTTTTAATTTCTTTAAAATATTAATGTTACATACATGTATTTGTGTGTGTGTGTGTGTAACGAGAAGTAAAATATTTTTCTTTTTGCTAATTATTTTTATGCATGCATTTTTTGTATCAATTACTGATACTTATATATTGAACGAAATTTCAATGATCACCAAACTAAAATAACTGATTATATGATGTAACTCTCCTCGTATTGGCTGGGCAAATAAATTCGCATGTGCGTTGGCTTTCAAAGTAAAATTACCGAATAAACGCTCAAAAACATTTATTCGACGCCTTTTCAAAAACCAGATTTCTTCAATTCATTTCACCCGGACTATGAAAGGCGTTAACAAATAAAAATGGCATGAGACTGGATAGGCTTCAAACCTTAATAACTCCAAAAATATTGATTTCTCAACAATTTTTGCTTAGAATTTTACAAGGAATCGCACTGTGCAGAATTTATGGGGTCTTGACGGGACACCATATATATTAAACTCTAATATATAAAAACCCGGATTTTTCGGAAGTTGCTCCGACAAGATAATTCACCAGCATACATAGCTTCACGAGAGCGGTAGCACGTAGAGAAGACGTTTAGTATATATTAAGGGAAAATGGGAGAATCTCCTTACTGGACGAAAAACGAATGATGCAATTATGCGCAAAAAAAACTGCCGAAAATGACTGTGGTGAATCTCAAAATATGGACTTCTTACCATGATTGGTTCTCCAGATATAAATTTTTACTTTTAGGAAGCTTATTGTGGGTCACTCTGTATATATAATATGGATTTTTTTGCCTTGTATTCGATATGGTACATCAGTTGTTGTTTTTTGTTTGTTTTTATATTACAATCTGACTAAGGTTCTAACACCACTTTATTTAGTCCCTTATCTTAACGATAAACAATAGCTTATGTACTGTGCATTAGCGCTCAGTTGACGCGTGATACCGTTAGCAGACGGGTTATTCCATTGCAGTTTAGGGAAGGCCGTCTTGGAGGAACTGGTTTTTCCCGCGCGAAAAACCAGTTTCGGCAAGACGCCCTTCCCTAAACTGCAATGGACTAACCCGTCTGCTAACGGTATCAGGCGTCAGGTCTGCGCGAACGGACTATATTTGTCTGAGCTTCTTAATATTTCTTTGCCATAAGCTTTTGAAATACCAAAGAGTAGAAGTGATCACCAATTCCCCTCGGCTTTTCTTCGATCGGAAGCAGGACCCCATCCCCGTGTCACCAGACAATACCAGACAATGTTAGTCAATGCGTTTAATAATGTAGAAATATTTATACAAGCATAAACGTCCATCTATAAATAGTACATACACCTAACTACGCAATTATATTATTTGCTAACAACTTTCTTATTATTTTAAGACTATGTGAATTGTATTTTAAAATATCATCGTTTTTCTCGACTTCAGTAAATATATATATATATATCGTAGCTAATAATATAATTTCTGCTTTTGTAATAGATATAGAGCATAGTATATAAAATACATTATATCTTTTTTTTATTTTTGCAATTTTCTTTTGGTATAGAAAAAACAAACATTTGTAAATTTATAATTTATATTGCGTATTAACTTCCACTATCGGCTTTTTATTCGTCGTACTAACTACTTTAGATCAGCGCCTTATGGTAAGAGGATTAAAAGCTTATAATATGATAAAAGCTAAAGAAAAATATTTAACGCAAAATATTCAGAATAATATCTTTAGAGGTAATACCATACATCAAACTCCATTAACATAATTATGACCTCACGGCAGTTTATTAGTGTCACTTAGGAAGGGAAATTTTAGATAAAAATAGTTTATTGTATTATGAAAAACTCATTAAAATATTTTACAAAATACGATGATAAGAAGTATTATTATTATGAATATAGAATTTAAATACTGCTGCTTTAAAAACATTAATTTCAAGCAGCCTTACCCAACGTTGAGATTATTTTTTTAACAATTATAAA
>QLNU02015360.1:54042537-54054198 GCA_006491805.2 Dysdera silvatica
CTGAATATGCATAATCAAGGATGAGAAATTCTATTTATAATATAAAGATTATTTGTAAGTAAATTACATGTTTTTATGACAATTTTATTTTATGAGGAAGGTCAATTCCTTAGGGTTTTTTTATGAGAAGCAATTATTTGTTCATTATACTCTCTCTCGTACATAACGAGGGGACATAAAGGGTAATACAAGGAGTCCGATCATGGCACAATGACTTCGGCTATGATGACCGAAGTTCGAAATTTTCGTTAAACTATAAGTCCATCTTGCCAGCGTGATGAACTTAAGGGCGCTCTCTCTCTCTGTATTTCTTTCGCCCTACTACGTGTATGTATAATAAAAGAGAGATCTCCATCCTGAAGTGGATTGAAAATGGTTGAAGATGAGGATATATATATATGTGTAATAGAAAAATCATAATACAATATTAAAAAACATGTATAGAACTGGTTTTTTTTTTTAACGAAAATAAGATTTTATTTATGTACGCACAGGCAGAAATTATTTTTGTACATAAATCAATTGATCTAGGGAAATGGAAGCTGGAGATGTTCACAACACTTCCGTGTTGGACATGGTTTCGTGTTTCCTCACTTTGTTTGGCATAGAAGTACCCTTGCTGTCCTTGCGCCATAAAAATTCTATCAACCATCATAAATCAATGTTTCATTATATGTTATTTTTCACTATTCGAATTGTTGTGTATTAAGTAGAATAGAGATACATTTCCGTTTTTTGTGCTGCCACTTTCAATTTACTTTAGGCATTAGGAAAGCGATCGATAAAACCAATGCGAATAAAATGTCATAAGATGCCGTGATAAATTATGTCCATTTCAGAAATGATAATAAAAAGCGTGAAAAGACATCTCAGCCTTTTATGCTTTTTTATTTCTATCGAATATTTTATTAGCAGCGCGACGAATGTTTTCCTAAATTTATTTCCTTTCATAAAATCCATACGTATAGTCGTGAGTAGTTTCTTTACTTTTCTTATTTTCTCATTCTCTGTTCATAGCATCAAAGAGAAAACTTATATGTTCCTTGAATAAGGGTTTTTGTTAAAAATATTAAAGACGGTCCGCTTTCACTCGGATAATCAAGACGTGCAAACCAGTCGCGCATCTACAACTTGTATAGCAAAATATGACATAAATACAGTTATGTTTCATTATAGTTTAAAATGATCTATAAAATACAAAAATCGATCCTTTGATATTTCAGCCTTTCGGTGGCGAATTGGTAATGCGTTCACCTACAATGTCGTAAATCAGGATTCGACATCCAACGGTTCTACAAGAAAAGGAGAACTTAAAAAAGAATTCCTCAGAGAACTGTAGACCCGAATGCACCATGCGTTTTGCTGACCTAGCGCTGTAAGTCACAAAATACGAAAAAAATTATATTTTAATAGATTACTGCAACACGTATAGACTCTTTTGAGAAAAAAAAGCACCATTAGGAAATTATCTGTTTTTATTAAAATTAAATATATATCCAGCACATACGCAGGTAAGGAAATGATAAAAATATTCAGGGCCGTAGGACCCATCAGTGGCTAGGAATTGTACATTGAATGTTCAAATCAACAGTTGGTAAAAAAAACCCTGGTGGCGATGCATGCTTCTATACGTCTAGATAAGGAGTGATAAAGGTTCCTAATGTCATCCTGCGACATATTCTTCCGGGCAGTCCTTACTTGTTGCACCAGCTCTGCGATATTTTGCGGTGCCCAAATCCAGCAGCCTACCATGTCCCATACATGTTCGATTGGCGAAAGGTCTGGTGACGTATCTTGCCAAGGAAGAGTATCAGCAGCACGGAGACAGCTCAGAGATATGCGAGCCGTATAGATCCTGGCATTATCTTGTTGAAAGGTGGCCCCAGGCTGCCGTATCATTATGGGTAACGCAAACGGCCGCAGGGTATCATCAATATATCGTTGAGCTGTTAAATCTGTACGTAGGATAACTAGGGGCGTTCTGCTGTCGTATGAGATAGCACCTCACACCATCACACTAGGGGTAATGGCTGTGTGTTTCTGTAAATTAGGGGGTGGTTGGGACCGCTGGCCCTGTCACTTCCACGCACGAATCCAATAGTCATCTTCTCCTAGTCTGAAGTAGGATTCATCTCTGAACACCATGCGATGCTAATCTGCTGGCAGCAATGATGATCGGCTACGACACCACTCCAGACGACTCTGTCGATGGTGTGGGGTTAAAGGCAGACGTCTTAAAGGCCGCTGTGAGCGTAACCCCCACCTCAGCCAAGCGTCGTGAGATGGTGGAAGGTGCCACGGGTGGTATGGAAGAAATTGTAGCACGCTGGATGGCGGACAATGATGCCGTTGTGTCAGCTCGGGCCTCTCGCACAACCAACCGATCTTGCCTCGCATTCCTGCACCTTGGCCTTCCAGAGCCATCATTTCGCCGAAGAGTTCCTCGCAGAAACCATTGCTGCCAACACATTTGCACAATAGTGTCCGTATGGTGCAAGTGGCGACATATTGCTCTGTAGGACTAGCCAGTTTCACGCATCCCGACTATGCGACCACGTTTGAAATCGTAAAATTGGCTTTAAGGTCTTTGACAATGTCTTAACGGCATTACTGATTACGTCTCCAGGGAACTAAAGCGCCGACAACGAGAAAAATAAACCCTCCGCAATTTTTACCTCTTATACGATGATAGTTGCGCAGTAGAAATGCGCGCTATGATCGAAGTTAACACTCATTGGCTTTGAAAATTTAATCATTTGCATACTTGGTCTAAAAGAATTCGCATGCGAAATTTCGAGATGATCGGATTATTTTTTTAGTGATGGTATTTTCCAAAAAAGTGGTAATATTTTCGCTGACTTTGCGCATAAATGAAGCCAGATGAAAAATATGTATAATTTCTGAAAATTGGCTATAAATCTGTAAATAAATTTTGTTTTTATGCACAGTGGCGCTGTTTCTGAAATTTCTTGTATTTTGTTCACAAATTTTTGAAATAAAGAATGTCATAATATTTTAGTAGGTCGTTTGTTGACAGAAATCTGTGACCGAAAACTAATGCAGGATTAAAGTTTTTATAGCTCCTAGTCTGGAGGAATGGAATGGGTTCCCTGAAGAATGTGGCTCTGGCGATATTCAGTCGTAAATCATGTGTTTCCCTTTGAATTTCAATTACCTTCGATATTCAGACAAATAAATAATGAAACTTTCTAGGACATTTGTAAATAAGTAAGTTAAAAAAAAACGCGTGAACTTATATAGCACCCGGCACTTAAAATCTTGTGGAATATCAAAATCGTGGTGACCTAACTCCGAGCTTAGTTTGCCTATACCTAAATCCGGTACGATTGAAAACTGTCCTTAAAAACCTTTATATATCATGTTATCTTTCGCTAAATTTCCGTTATCATACGTAGAACTACTGTTATATATTAGACATCTTTTTTCAAATTCCTCTTCGCTAAGTTCAAACTTTCGGTAGCGCCAGAATCAGGTTTTCACATAATTGCACCACTGTAAAAATAATATCTTTCGTATAGAGACATATAAGCCGAGATAAAGTTACAGTCCAACGTTAGGTTTAGAAATGGCTTAGAGAAAACTTCCACGCCTATAAAATCATAATTGAAACATGTAGGATGACTACTCAATATGTTGATTCGACAAGTCCTAGCTACGCCTGCAGGCCCTTTATTGACCGTCAAATGGGCAATGGCGAGTGCCGTCAGTTGACTAATCACCATAGAATAATTTCCAGTCGACTTGAGAAGGTAAGACTACATACGCGTCGTCCATTGCGCTTCTTACCACTTGCCTCACTCCATCCTCAACAGCGCTTGGATCCGTTCACGAGTAACATGGGATATAGAATGACATTATCTCGTCATCAGTGATGGATCTCGCTTTCGCTTAGAATCCAACTATGGCCGGATACACACATGGGGACAACGTGGCTAACGGTACCTTACCCGAACACAGGCTACCAGTGTCTTGTAATCGATCAGCCATGATAAATGTTTCAGTATGGTACGTTGTAAAAGCAATTTAACAAAAGCTTCGGGCCACAACGTTTTTTGCAGTTAAGAAATGGGTCGATTGAACGAAAAAAGTGTATCAGGCATGAAATAGTCTTTTTTATTTCCTATAAATCAGTATAAATTACATATTTGTGTCATACATTTTCAATCTGCAAACATAGATGTAATACCTTGGCCAAAAATCTCGGGCCACAAACATAAATTAATCGCATTGTTATATAAATACTCAATATCTAACACGCCAAAAAATTCTTTCAAATTGCACCTAGTATCTTGTAGCGATGCCCTTGCTGGTAATCACTGCAACACATCGATGAGGCATTGCTTTGATCAAACGTGCAATACGCGTTTTAGGGATATTGGCATATTTTTCTTGCAACTCCCTCATCGATTCGACTTTATTTAACGAATTTCCTACATGACGCCCGAGTTCACCCCACATGTACTCAATGGGATTGAGGTCTGAAGACTCTACTAGCGAAGGCAAAACACGAATGTTTTCGCAGCAATAAAGTGCATTACGTGACCTGATGAGAGTTTGGGGTCATTATCATGTTGAAAATTTCATCCCCTTTGCAGGTTTCTCCTGCCATACGGTAGAATATTCTCCGCTAAGATGTCCTTGTAAACAAAGCGGTCCATGATGCCATTAATCTCCACCAATGGACCAACTCCTTGAAGAGAGAAAGCACTCCATACCATCACTCCAGCACCTCCGTATTTAACAGTTTAAATTTGGTGTCTAGAATGATTTCTAGCACCCAATGGACGTCGATCATATTTCCTCCCATCACTACCGAACAACATTTTGAATCTGGATTCATCGGAAAAAAGTACTTTTTCAATTCGCGTATAGTCCAATGTTCATGTTCTTCAGCAAACTGTCACTTGGCCTTCTGATCCTTCTTACTTATTAGAGGCCTTTTGACCCCGACATGTTCCAAACGGCCTAAGACTTACATTCGCAAGATTTTCGTGGCTGAGTTCCTGTGAAATGTCACTCGCTGTCTTCTCTACATCTGTCACAGATTTTCTTTTAATTGCTTCATCGACACATTGCGATTTCCGTGGTCTTCCACTGTGGCCGATCATTTAAGCATCTACTTGCTTTATATTTAGTAATTAAATCATTTACTGTTCTTGTTTCAACTGGTAATAACTCGGCAATCTCCCGAGATGCCTTTCCTTGCTTAGAAAGGTTTATAATCGCCTCTAGCAACAGTAACGTTTTTTTGTCGCGGCGCTGTGTCTTTCAGCTGACTTAAGAAATTAATACAAACTTTTAACATTGTCCTACATCGACAACACTGTCAACAAACATTCATACATACACTATATGCCCAAAAGTATCCGGACACTTTGGATTTTTTAATTTTTTTCGAATTTC
Source organism: Dysdera silvatica (assembly GCA_006491805.2). Lineage (NCBI taxonomy): Eukaryota > Metazoa > Arthropoda > Arachnida > Araneae > Dysderidae > Dysdera > Dysdera silvatica. The sequence goes on from QLNU02015360.1 coordinate 54,047,962, forward strand.
TAAAAAACTACTCGGACAATTGTTCTATAACTTTGGAATTATATAGAGCATGCTTGACTGCACACTTTTCAACAAAGTTTCGGTGACTTGTGCATTTAGGGGGTTACCCACATATTGACAGTGAAAAAATATATTTGATTGATCACTCACCCTGTATCATAAAAAACTGGAAATTATTTGTAACTTTCAGAAAATATTTAACCAACTATGTAATAACTAGCTATAACTTTCTTTCATAATTTTGTAGCCACATATATATGTATAGGGCAACTTCAAAAAAAATTCTGTTAGTGACGTCAAATTTCTAGCTCTCAGACAAGTATAAAAGAAGTCTGACGAGTTAACAATTATAATTTCAAAGCTAGAAAAGTAAAATGGGAGGAAAGGGCGAGCTAAATGATTTTGAACGTGGTGAAGTCATTGGTTGTCACCGCTGTGGAAAATCTGCTCGTGAGATTTCTGTGATGTTACGAGTGCCCCGTTCCACCGTTAATGTTGTTATCGTAAAGTGGGAACATACGGGGACTACAACGGTGCATCCACGACCTGGTCGACCACTCCGTCTAGTAGACAGGGAACGCAGAGTGATGAAAAGAGTTGTGAAAGTGAACCGCATGAAATCGGCGGAAAAAGTTCGTGCGGATTTTCAAGATGCCTCTGGATGCAACGTCAGCACAAAGACAGTTCGTCAGGAACTGCAAAGTCTTGGTTTTCATGGCCGAGCAGCTGCATATAAACCAAGCATTACTGCAATCAATGTCAAGCGTCGCTTACAATGATTCAAAGTGTGCAAAACATGGAGCCTGCAGCAGTGGCGTGAAGTGTTATGGAGCGATGAATCACGGTACACTATTTGACAATCAGATGGTAGAGTCTGGGTGTGGAGAATGCTGGGTAAACGCTTTTTACTTGACTGTATTGTGCCGCAAGTTAAGTTTGGTGGTGGAAACATAATGGTTTGGGGATGTTTCTCATGGTTCGAGCTTGGCACTTTAATTCCTTTGAAGGGAACTCTGAAGACGGGAGGCTATCTCGACATTTCGGACAATTCCACGCTGCCCACATTGTGGCAACAGTTTGGAGTGGGTCCATTCTTGTTTCAACAAGATCGTGCTCCTATCCACACAGAAAGGGCTGTATAGAGCTGGTTTGCTGACATGGATGTTGAGGAATTGGACTGGCATGCTCTGAGCCCAGACCTAAATCCCATAGAACACCTATGGGATGAATTAGAACGTCGACTGCGAACTAAGCCAGAATGCCCCACATTGGCGAAAGAGCTGACTAATATTCTTTTGCAAGAATGGCATGCAATTCCCACTGAAAAATTCCAGAAACTAGTAGATAGCCTCCCAGATAGAGTGGTAGCCGTCATTGCAGCAAAATATGGCCCCACTTCATACTAATTTTTGACTTCTTGTTGGTTTGTTGTATTTTTATGGCGCAAGGACAACAATGGTCATTCTGCACCAAGCAAGGTTTTTGACTTCTGTAAAGGAGAAGCAAAACATGCAGGTGTACGGATACTTTTGATCCTTATTTGCATAAATCTGGAATATTTCATTTTCAGAACAGGGGTGTTTGGTAATTTGGAATATGACAATTTGTGGAAAAAACCCTTATCATCTAGCTACTTTCAGAGAATTAGAGAAATACGGCTCACTATATCGTCGATAACTTTCTGAATTTTCAAGATATCCCACTGGTATTTTTTTTAAGTTGCCCTATACTATTGACTACAAAATTATGAAAGAAAGTTATTCATATCTTTCGCGCATGCGCAGTAAAAAATTATTTTCTTCAAATGCTCATATCTCATCGTGTATTCAATATATTAATTTCTAATTTAAGTATAATATTTTTCTTGTACGTTGACAAATGTTCTGTAAGTTTCGTGAAATTTGACTGAAAATTGTGGATATTATAAGCAAAAAATATGTGACAAAATTTGGGTTTTCTTAAAGAAACGTTTCTATCTTCATGAATATACATGTTTGTTTTACAAAAATGCACACAGGCATTAAGCATAGCTGGTTAAATATTTTCTGAAAGTTACAAATAATTTCCAGCTTTTTATGATACAGGGTGATCAAATATATTTTTTCACTTTGTCAATATGTGGGTGGTCCCCTAAATGCACAAGTCACCGAAACTTTATTGAAAAGTGGGCATTCAAGTATGTTCTATATATTGGCCGTGTAGTTTTGTGGAAATTTGAAAAAAAATAAAAAATCCAAATTGTCTGGATACTTTTGGGCATATAGTGCATGTCCTCTTAGAATGCGATACTTTTGGTCAAGGTAATACTTTATATTTATGTTTACAGATTGAAAATGTATCGCACAAATATGTAATATATACTGATTTATAGGAAATAAAAAAGACTATATAGAAAATAAAAAAGGCTATTTCATGCACCTTTTTCGTACAACCCATCCATTTCCTAACAAAAAAAAAACGTTGTGGCCCGAAACTTTTGGTCGCCACTGTATATTACATATTTTATCGTTTTAAGTATTACTGCTATTAGTACTATAGATTACTTTATCAATATCTGCAGCTCTGTGCGCGCTATTGGTAAATAATTTTTAATGATTTCTGTATATTATTCCTATTAAAATTTTATTCCAATTTTTTAATATGTATATAGTGTAGAAATGCTTTCATATTCAGAGCCGGTCAGGTAGCGATTCAACCAATTTAGCTCTATTGGGCCCCGCGCCTCGAGAAGGTCCCTCGCTTGGGAAGGATATTTTTTTTTTAAATTGCAACTTAATATTATTTTTGCGGCGGACACATACAGCCAAAATATCTGAATCTGGCTTGGACTGATGATTTTATTGACTATTTTATTTTGAACCCTCTATCTTTTAATGAATATCTTATTCTGAACCTTCTATTAATGACTATTTTATTCTGAACCTTCTATTAATGACTTTTATTCTGAACCTTTTATTAATGACTCTTTTATTCCGAACCTTCTATATTTTAATGACTATTTTATTCTGAACCTTCCATCTTTTAACCCTTTGACTGGCCGAAGCGTATATATACGCCCAAGGTATAGGTTCTTGATACTGGCCGAGACGTATATATACGCTTTGCTTTCCCCCTCCTGCTGCACAATGAAATCTCTATGTGGACGCTGCCTGCGGTTTGGACTCCACATGACGCCTTTAGTCCAAACGTCCCCAAACTCAAGTCGGATTCAGAAGCTTTTCACGTGGGGCGATCTGTTTCTGATTCCTATTTTTCGCTAAATATCCGTTACTTCTTCATTTTGTTTTCCATGATATAATGGTATATAGGCTGGGCTCAAGGGGAGGGTGATCGCCCCATCGCCCCCCCCCGGATCCACCAGTGCACCCAACTCTGATAATTCGACGGCAAATAACAATAGTACATTCGTTCATCGTGATACCATTTGTCAACGTTTCTGAGGGTCGCGGTGACATATCAAGAATATGGTGAAATATAAGATAGGTATGTAATATATAAAAAGAACACACACACAAAAGACAGTAATGATTTGTTTGTTGTTGTTTTTTTACTGTTTTAAGGTCGCAGGGCTAAAAAACGGTTGAGAAACGCCCTACGTTTATAATTTCTAAAATATTTTAACTACAACTTCCAAGACAGCTAAATTCAAGTTACTATATTAAAAGTAATCAAAAGTAGATAAGAAAAATTAAAGTAATTGTATTTAAAATATTCGTAAATAAATATTTATTTTTCAACTTTATATATTTTTAACTTTACTTCCCATTGCACGTTAGCTGGCACAAGCGTTGTGACGTAATGCTAATATACTTTCATCTGAATAACCATAAAGCGGGGTTTGGGCCAATGGGATGGGGTAGGCAAACCTAAAGTTAAATTCGAAATTCTCAAGTTTTGTAGTGAAAATAAATGATTAGAGGTTTATCAGAAACGTATATTATTCTGGTGAACAAAAGCACATTTATAAAATTATTTTTAAATATTTGTAGTGCATAATTGCCTTATACGAAAACCATCGAGAAATAAAAAAATAGATGCTGAACGAAATATCATATATAACGAAAATGTAAAACAAATTATAAAAAAGATTTCTTTTAATTTTAAGAATTAAAAAATACTCTTATTATCGTGAAATTTAAGGCTTATTTATTTTTTACTGAGTTACAGAGTAAACATAGTTTTACCAAATACAGTTTGTCTTATCATAATGTCCCATAATAAAATTTAACTTCGTATTCAAATCCACTTAGTTAAAAAAAAACTAACGTTTACCCATTTGCATAATATAAATCTTTTCTGGAAAGAGTATGTGTTATTTAGTAGTTGCCCTATCATGACACTACTTTTGTTTTCACCTTGAAATTCCTTTCATTCAGGCGAAGTCCTCCACCTAGAAATGTGGTCGGCCACACAAGGTCGTAGCCAGGATTTAATTTCGGGGAGGATTCAACATTTTTTACAAAATAGTGAATAAAGGTATGTCACTTTCATCGTAAAGATATATAAATAGATCAGTGGCGTAGGAAAAAGAAGGGGTTCGGGGTGCTCAAACCCCCCATTTTATATCAAAACGTATTTTCTCTAAGACTGCATCACATGATCTTCTTTGAAGTCATTTGAGGCCTCCGTGAATTTTGAATTGCTATGCTACTGAAATAGATTACTCAAAAATAAATGAGGAAATACCAATTTTGCCTTCAGACATGATTGTAAATTTTTGCTTGTAGTTTTGCCATCAAAATTTAATTTTTCAGGAAGCACACATTTTAAAGAAAATTGTTTCTGTTGTTTCTTTCTTTAAAGAATTCTCAAATTAATGGTCTTCGAAACGAGGACTTATAAGGTCAGAATATTCATAATTCAAGATTTGAGAGTTTTTTCTCACCCTTTTACAAGTTTAACAAGTAAATACATATAAGTATTTTTGCAGTCCTATTGCAAATTTTGTTTCGGGGAGACCGGCACCTAAGATTCCCCTCTGGATACGGGCATGGCCCCCCTGGAAAATAGTTTTTCAAAATAAATTTTCTTAGAATTTTATTTTAATTATTTTGTTTTGTATAAAATTGTACATGAAAATGGAAATTGCTCTTTGAAAGTAAAAATATATTCAAATTAGATTTTTTCGGTAGATTTTGTGTACATTATGCATTTTACAAAGATTTGAGTCTTTATGTACTCTATAATAAAGATAAGGGAAATTCTAAATATTAGTATACCTCTCTAAATTTTCAATGCAAAATTTAGGTTAAGAAATTTATTCATTAACGTTAAATATAATAGTCTACTTAGATATTTATGTTATTAAATATATTAATAAAATACATCAAAATATTAAAGAATTTTAAGCCCCCCGTAATATTCCGAGGCTATGATTTTTACAGCTCAAGGACTACAATGGTCATGGTGCACCCAGACCAGCTGTTTTCCGTGAAATCCGAACCTCTCAAGGCCAAGTGAACCAAACCCCGGGCTACAGTGGACAGTGCGATCTTTAAGATATGTCTGACCGCAGGGAAAATTATAATTCTCTCGATTCAACGGGCACCTTTCGACATTATGGAATCTATGCCTTGCTTTTTGACACTTTGGTTTGTACATCGTTTTTCTAACAATAAGCGATGGTAAAAAATTATTTTCCAGACTTTTTTATAAAACGTTAATATATATATACATATATATAAATAAGTCAAGGATGCTGAACACAAGTAAATACGGATACATGCTGAAGAAAGACAAGAGAAACCTACATAAAGTCTCCCACCTCATGTACGTAGATGACATCAAGCTATACGCGCCAACAATCACCCAACTCCGACAACTCATCAGTATAACAGAGACATTCTCCTAAGACCACGTACTTAATCGACATAGCAGTACCCAACACCAATAACATACAGACAACCTACACAACGAAAATCACCAAGTACCAAGATCTCAGACATGAAGTACGAGATATATGGGGTATGGAAAAGATCTTCATCATCCCGTTAGTCATCTCAGCAACAGGGATAGTACCAAAAACGCTTGCGACGAATTTGGAGATACTCAACATTGACCCAAACACCTACATTGAAATACAAAAAGCCACAATCCTAAACACGTGTCACATTGTCAGGAAGTTTCTAGACATGGCACATTAAGAAGTGATGTAAAAAGAGGCTTGGGAACATGGCGCTCTGCCCGTCCCAAAGCCTGTTTCCGCCAAGAATGGGCGAGGAAAACTTTTATACATAT
>QLNU02015360.1:54054298-54081870 GCA_006491805.2 Dysdera silvatica
TGTGTTCTTTCAGCGAATCTTTATATTTTCATGAACTAACATTATATTTTATGAGCTTAATTAGCATAATTGCGCATCAGATTTATTCAGTGGTGCACACAGCATTTGCTTTTCACCTTAAACTTTTCTAGAAAGATAAAATACTGTCGCTCATCCCATTCAAATTCTGGATAAGATATGTGGATGATACTTTCACTCTAATTTCTAGCAATATGAATCCTTCACAGATCATCAACCTCCTAAACACCATTGATCTTAACATCCAATTTACTTTTGAAAAAGACTGTACACTGCCTTTCCTCGACGTTTTAGTTCATAGAACACCTACTAGCGTCCAAATCAGTGTCTACCGAAAACTTAATTCCGTTAGCCTTCTTCCTCACGCTCTATCGGCTCATCCACAAAGCCAGAAAATGAGCTCGTTTTATTGGTTGGTGTTTCATGTCATCAAATTCTCTTCTACAAGTGACGCATTGACTAAGAAAATCAGCTACATTCGACAAATTGCCTCATACCGTGGCTACAATCCAACAATTATTGATCATATTTTTAAAGAACTCACTAAACCTAAACCGGCCTCTTCTCTCTCCAGTGATTCTTCAGCTCCTAGGGACATTGTCTGCATTCCTTATGTTCCGAAAATTTCTACTAGGATCGCTGCTGTCCTGCACAAATTCAACTTTCGCGTTACCTTCACTCCGATCAACAAAATAGGCTTTTCTCATCTTAAGGATAACATCCCGGATTCTGACAGCTGCGGCATATATTCCATTCCGTGCCAGTGTGGCCAAATTTATATCGGTCAAACACGAATAGCACTGCGCCTCAGACTAAATGAACACGAAGCTTATGTCAGAAAGCAAGAATTTCATAAATCGGCTCTGGCAAAACATTCATGGGAATTCGGACATCAGTTTCTATTCTCCAATGCACATATTATTAAAAAAGTCAACTCAACACTTGATCTCAGTTTCTTTGAGGCATTTCACATTCTAGCAAACATCAATGTTGCAGTTAATGATCAACTCCTTAGTAACTCTATATCATCCACTTGGAAAAACCTTTTGGGTCTCACGGCTGAAGACGTCTCCACAAATACGCTTTACTCCTCCGCCCAATCAAGTTTCCAACCGACGTGATGGCAACACCGACCAACAGCACGGACATAAACAGAAGCCGCCATTCGCTCTGACGACGATAGCTGGTTAACGCTATCGAAATAGCTATCAGCAGTGTTATCGTTTTAACGATTTTAAATAACTGCACCATAAAAATTGTATTTTATTTGCTTCTATTCTATTTTCTAGAAAGGTATAAAGTTTCACCAGTAATTCCATAACAATTGTTATTTATTGGTATTTCGACACTGTAAGATTTAAAAAACACGGCGTGTCGAGAGCCAACTGTTCCCCTTGTCAAATGAAGGCAAAGAACGGAGAACATATGAAACTTCTAAATTCATATACACACATGTTTGGAATCCCCATCTAGATACACCTCACATCAGATCACACCAGATTGCCACTCCCAACACGAGATTCAAGGATTCCGACATCTGGGTATGAAAACCTAAGACTTCCACTTACTCTTCATTCTGCCTTCACTTGACAAAGGGAGCAGTTGTCTTTCGAAGCTTCGTGTTTTTATACACTTACACCAACGTCAAAATAACAGGTGTTATATAACTCTTATTTTAATATAAAATGCAATATATGTCTATGAGGTACATAGCACAGGCTCACGTGACATTCTTTCTTATAGAAATACACTGACACAGCATCCCCTTATTATATCGCGGCTCAATATATCGCGCTTTTGCTATATCTTCCATTTTTTCTGATTTTTCGTTTACATTCTTTTGCCCTCCATTATATTTAGGCATCCCGTTTGCATTCTTTTGCATTTGGATATAAAATTAAGAGGTAAATGGAACTCCTCTGTCTTTATTATGTAAGTGATTCTTTTTTATTACTGTACTTTCATAAAATCACGATATAACGAGGGGCTACTCTATGTATTGCAAATAATAAAGAGAGTATTAAAAGCTACCATTTATCACAAAATGAAGCTCACGCGGTTTTAAGGCATGATAAAACACATTTAAGGGCAAATATCTCTCGAGTGCACTTCCTCCTCCTCTCTGAGGTTTCTAAGAAACGCATGTCCTCCACAGTTACATACAGACTCAAAGTTAACAATCCATACTGCAAGTGAAATTGTTAATGAAATTTTATTAAATTAGTGGCCTATCCTGTAAAAGAGAAGATATGGGGCCCCGAAGGTTACAAAGAAAACCGTATTGAGATGCTGCCTTCATACATATTCCAAAATGTGTTCCATTAGGTTTAGGTCAAGTAATCTAGATATCCTTTACACATGACCTATTCCGTAAGTATTGATTAGTCAAACAAGATCTGTCTGGACGAACATTATTGCCCATCGATATGATATTACGATACGATGAACATATTGAACTAAGATTTCCTTGCACTACCAAGGACAGCTATTGGACTACTGTCAAAATTGACCAGCCAATTTTTCCTTGATGTTACTGGTATGACATCGACTTCCAGATTTTCCTCAGCGCCGTAAACTTTGAAAGTCACTTTGGAGGCGAAATAGGAATTTATCGATGAAAGGTACATTCATTCATTCTTTCCCTTTGAGTCTATTGAAATTTTCTTGAATAAACATTTAGCCATAAGGTGGCGTACAGATAACGCGTTTTCCTTTCATGCAGTAAATTTGGCCCTGAATCTCGCTGATACTGTTCATTTGCCTTTTCTTTCCGGTTCGTATTCGAGATTTTATCCTCTAAGGCAGCTTTTCTCTGTCTGTTCCGTGGAATTTTGAGAGTCCTCAAGCAATTTTTAAAACAGGGTCGAAAGTTAAAAAGAATCTGCGATTTCTGTAATTTTTAATCATGACAAGTTCGTAAATAGAGTTGACATAAAAATTAAACTTTCTTCCATACAACCAAACTTTAAAGATCTTGTGACAGTAAAAGACAAAGCTATTTCTCCCGCTGAAAATTTTCATCAATAAGTATTTGTATCATTTCATTAAACCTATTTCGATTCATCCCCCTAAAATTTTGTGTATTCTTGTAGCTAGGCTCTTTGATATATCTGTTTCGTATAATTTTTTTTCACATACTAAATTTGATGTTTTCACTTCATATATGGTAAATTACCTAACAGATACACTTTAGTAGCAAAATTTTAGGTTATTGAAATAAATGTAGTCACATAGGTTGCTATAAAACTTAAAACATGTCAAACTACATATCTAATTTTTCTGTATGTGTATTTTCATCTGTAATCAAAGAAATAATGACCTCATTTATATACAATACACGTTATGGATATTTACGTTTTCAGAGTGGAACATCTTGTATAATCTTTAATTAATAGTCTCAAAAAAACTATGTAACAACAATTAAAAACGAATTTTCTTTAGAACAAAATAAATTACAATATACGTATTCTTAAATCTTTATTACTCCTTTTTTCCGACATATATTATTGTTTTCTGATTTGGGATACAACAGCTACATCTAATCTAAAACGTTTAATTGTATTGAAAAATCACTTTTTGAGGATGTTTGATTCCTCTAGTTCTCACTTCTCGGAAGCCGCTGCTCAGAACTTTTGAATACTCACAACTGATAAACTACTTCACTATAAGACTGCGATTTTTATGTTCCACTTAACAAGAAATAATATTGTGGTCGATATTCCTTCTTTTAAACAGCCAGAACATGATTATGTTTGTTTGTTTGTTTTTTGGTTTTACGGCTCAAAGACTACAGTGGTCATGCTGCGCCGGGACCTACTGTTTTCCGAGGAATCCGAACCTCTTAAGGCCTGGGGAACCAAACCCCGGACTACAGTGAGCAGTGCGATCTTTATGAGATCTCTGAGTAAGCGTTCTTTTTGCACTGCTGGGAGTCGAACCCGGATTAGCCGCGCAATAGGAGAACGCGTTACCACACTGCGCCACCGCAGGGCCCAGAACATGATTAAAATACTAGAACTTTTGCAATTTTAAGACCATACTATGCCAAGACATACTTTGGTATGTTTCGAATCAGCGCATTTGCTCCCAGCCACTAGAATGCTCTTTCGGACGATATGAAACAAGCAAATTCTTTCAAGCTTTGCAAATATCTACTCTTTTCTTTCCTCACTAACTCATGATAATTATGATGATCATGTATAATTTTCTTCACTATACTATCTACGCTTTACTCTCTGACGGTTGAACTGGGCAGCGATGGTTTCGTTAAACCCATCAGTCTTTTCCCTCTGCTGCCCTATCAATACGAAATTATATCTTGCTGTATAGTTTATATTTATAATGTATATGATGCATGCCAAAATAATAATTAAACAAAATTAACCACTTTCAAGGGACGGGGAAAAATGTCCTTAAACGGAAAAAGACACTAAACGGAATATGTAAACATTTGTCATGTAAACGTTTGTCGGAATAAATGGACATTTTTCGGTATAAATAAACATCTTTCGGAATAAATAAACATTTGTCAGAATAAATGAACATCTCTTGGAATAGATAAACATTTGTCAGAATGAATAAACATCTGTCGGGATAAATAAATAGTTGTGGGAATAAATAAACATTTGTCGGAATGAATAAACATCTGTCGGAATAAATAAAGAATTGTGGAAATGAACAAAGATTTGTCGGAATAAACAAACATTTATCGGAATAAATAAACATTTATCGAGGCCGCCAAATACTGTCCTTAAATAGAAGTAGTCGGTAATTAGAGCGACGTTATTGACAGTATGTACTATATTTAAATATGATTCTATAAATTATTTAACATCTTTTTTATAAAAGCAACTTATTATATTCCAAAACACGTTTCTTTGGCATACAAATTTTGCTTGTTTGTGTTTTACGGTTCAAGAGCGGGAAAGGTCATACGGCGCCTAAACGCTGGAACCTATATTTTTTATAAGACTCCAAGCCTCTGCCCCCAGAGGAATCTAACCTGTATAAAAGTGGAAAGGAAAAACGCACACAATCTACCATAACATTGGGGTCCAACCTGGATTAAGGGTCGCACAGGCTACTGCATCACCACTAAGCACTGGCTTACGCAGGGGTTGTTGATGGGTTTATAAGCCCCATTGCAATGGAAATTTTTACATCTGACATGGAAATATGTGAGTTGTAGCTCTGTAACCTCTCATTAAGGCTATAACCTCCCGCTTACGAACTTTCTGCCCCCCCTATGCAATTAAGCCACTGTAGGATGGTGGGTCTACATTTCCTCGAGAAATCCAAAATCTGTTAAAGTCTGTGAAACCGACTCCCGAGCTTCAATGAGCAGTTAAATTCTGAAAAGTATTTTTGGCAAAAAAGCCTGAGAAACATGTTTCAAATTGCTGTATGAGGGATCTTGAATATAATGAAAATAATGGACTGCTATAGAGCTGCATACTAATGCAAATATTCCGGAGATGAAACGAAATTTTATTTCAAATTTAATTAGCATGCACGCTGGTGGCAGTTTCAAACGCAAATCCCAAAATAAAAACTTTTAAAAGTTATATATTTTAAAATATTGATTGATTGATTGTTTGGCTTTTTTATGGCGCAAGAGCATCTGGGCTATACTGCGCCAAACATGGTAAAATCAAAGACTGTAGTAAAAACCAGTACTTTTTAAAAATTTAAAAACGTGCGTAGTTTAAAAGAAGTATGTAGTTTTAAAAGAGGAAATAACGTTTGAACCATACTAAACATGATAAAATTTGTACAATATATGTGTGTTGTATACGCCGAACTGATGCTCAAGAGAAGGAACAAAATATGCTTAAAAAACCTTTTTTCGGACATCCTTTGAAAATTGAAAAACTAGAACGAGAAATACTGTTAAACGTCAGTTTCAAAAAATGAACCATTCGTATATCATTCATATCGCATTAGATATTATTAAAATAATGGACTATAACGCATTTAAAATAGTGGACGAAATTGACGCCTACTGATTAATTTTTCGATAATAAAGTAAATATATGCATGCAATAAGCTCCCATTTAACCGGTCGTGGCGGAACCTGGACCTTAATCTGTTAATGATTTTTCCGGTCAATCCGAAATTATTCAGAATAGAAAAAAAATGGAAAAAAATCAGATATTATAATAAAAACTTTCAAATTGTCTTCAAAATTATATACAATTTTTACTTAAACAAGAAATGACATGCAGTAGCAAATTATTGTAGCACTATTTTAAAACTATGACAAAATTTAAAAAAAAAATAGGGAAGCACAAAAAATTTACACACCAACAAAGTTTGAACGTAGGTACGTCGCTGGATATTATATGAGTGATGACCAGTCCGCGACAAGCATGACAAGCTGGAGCTGGATATTTTTTTTTAGGAAACACATTTATTATGCGTGCCTAATTAGTTAGGCGAAAAGGTGGTTTGAGTGGCACGTTGACAGGAGAAAAGCCTTAGGGTGCGTACAGACATGCAACAGAACACCGTAACGGAACATCGTCGCGTAACATCACTGCGTCCCATCAATTCACGTCGATATTCAGTCTACACTGACAAAACACTGTTGTTCGCAACCGGTCCAAATACGCGAATATAGGGTACAACATAGACCCATGACATTCCTTTGAAGCGACGAGAAAAAACAGACGACAATTGAGACGGGGAAATGTTACAGTGTCCTGTTACGGAGTGCGGTCCAGACTTGATACGCGACGGTGTTACGATACGGTGTTCTGTTGAGTGTGTGGACGCGGCCTAAGGCTGGCCCATACCAAAAAACGATTTGATAAACCACTGCTTTAAGTGAATAAATTGTGGAAATGTGGTCAGATACGATACCAGCGTGTTGTCTGCCACTAAGGCAATGGCTGGTTAAGATCCAATCTCCGTACAGAGGCGTTGATTGCTAGCGCCTCAATACACTTGCGTATTCAAGCTAGCGTGATCTACTCTAGTGCAGGTATTCGGCCTTAGTGTTTGCGAAGTAATAAGCTGTATTAAATCGACATAACTTCAAAATTAACTAACTTTATTTTTATAACGAAAATAGAACTAACTTAAAATAACGTTAACAAATGACTAGAAAAAAATAATTTAATGTAACTTAGCAACTGGCTCAAAATAGTATGACGGCTAGCTTCGCTATAAGTTTCTAAATCGTAATGCCGTATATTAAACATGCTGACCGCGCTTTTAGCAGAGTTTGGCGATGCCGCCTCACAGTTCTGTGCAAGCGCAACGTCACGTCCCTTTGCATAGTGCGTACTACGTAATACGTATACGCCGCAAAATAATGGAAGTCCTTTTTTTTTTTTTAAATCAGTCCGTTTGTTCTTTAATAACCATGGGATTTTGAGGTTTTAGCCAAGTGGGCAGTGGGACCAGTTAAAACGGCAGCCGATTAAAAGGGAGTTTACTGTACATAAAGTACTGAATACATATATTGCATTTTTCTGCAAAAATTTAAGAATTGAAGTGGAATCGGCGAATTGTATAAAAATTTTGAAAAAAATTAACACTTATGAAATCACTGAGATTTGAAAATATGTGCAGAATTTACTTATTAAACGATGTACTACTTTTATGCAACGTATACTGATTTCAGGCGCTCTTCCCGTGTACTCAGTATACTAGAATTAATTTTATTAATATTTGGGCGTACTACTCGGTATATTAATTGGAAACTTAAAAATAGCCTTGCATGTACCAATGTATAAAAATGTAAAAATTGCTAGGTAAACTTTCAAATAGAATATCTCTATATGAATATATTTTTTAACAAAACATTAGCGATAACTTAGCTTCAAAATATTGCAAGCGATATTCCCGGAATTAAGAAAAACCCGTGACACATTCTCGAACGTTTTATTTCGAAGTATATTTTCATGGAAAAGGATTTGTAAAGACTTGTAAAAAATATTCACTCGTTTATTGGTTTTAAATTAACTTAAAACTTCGTATTAGTTTAACTTAATCAAAACTGTGAACACGAAAGAGGTGAGCTTGGGAATTTTCAAGATCCACGAAAGGGGAAAATCCAGACCTTTATTAACACGTAAAACACGACATATGAGATTGAAATTTGAAAACCAACACATTTAAAATGAAATAAACCGTTAAGAAATAATTTCCTGTGTCGCATTTTAATAACATTTTTAAACATTTTAATACATCTAACGATACTAGGGAACTGATCGTACAGCATTAAATGGATTTAATCTATAACGTTTATTTATTCGACAAATTTTAGCGATGTTCATGATATATTAGCCATTTCATTGTTTAAAGCCCACAATTCTTGTATCATCTACTTTCGAACCACTATTCAGAAAGTTTACAAAATGGCGACCGCCACCTTCTGAATGCATAGCAATTTGATGAAAAACTATTGCTTCAATGCATCTCTGCTGCAACCATCTGCGTTATGTGCTTTGATATCTAATCAATAACCGAGCTCAACGCGCACAAAACTAATCAATCATTCGAAATCTGGCAGCGCCTATCGATAACGTATCGATTACAGTTTAGGAAATGTGAAGGGGAGAAAATGATATGGATCAGATACATAATGTAAAATATGCTCCCCGCTGGAAAATAAGGAGAACAGAATTTAAGCTGAAATGCTTTGAAAATCCTAATGGTCGTGTTTTACAAACCTGACAATAAAAAGCAGCAATTTTTCAAACAGATGAAAACATTTTTGGTAAACCTGTTTTCCCCCGCATATAATACATTGCACTAAAAACGCAGTATTCGCAACGTAAGAACTATTAGATAGTTGAAAAATTATTATTATCGCCATGCTCAACGCTTGTCTATCCACTGGGCTTTGCAGTAGTGTAGTGGTAATGTGCTTACGTGGCATACAGTTAATCCGGACTCAACTCCCAAATGTGGCCCAAAAACAACGCTTACTGACTATCTGCTAACTAGAGTCCGGAAATCCGTTTCCTAGGTCTTAAAACATTCCAAGTCCTCGGAAAAACGTAGAAACACGGCACTATTTTGGCGTAGAAGAAACACATTCGTCTATAGCGCCATTAACTGGGATTCGACTTCCGATGGCGTCGTCGTAAGGCGACTAAATCTTTATTCTGCGTACCACAGGCGGCGGATTGATCCTCTTGGCAACATAGGTTTGGATTCCTCGGAAAACTGTTGGTTCTGTTCTACGATTCCCTTTGCTGTCTTCGCACCGTTAAAAAACATGTTATCGACTTGTGAGGTGTTTTCTTTAAGTTATCTCCTTGCGTTACGTCCCTGTCTTAGGTTGTTGTCCACCACGTTCAAACTTATTTCATACATCTTGCCGATGGACTTATTTATTTTCAAATTTTTAATGTATTATTCAACTTTTTATATTTTTGTCCTAATTATAACAAAGGTATTTATAATCTAGTCTTCTATGCGATTCAAAAATACAAATGCTTATTTTTCTCTTTCGAAACTATTCCATGCATACACCTCTTTATACATTTTTGAGTAGGTTTCGATTTTTGTATTATAGTATTTGCTTTGAAATACAAATTTGCGTGGTTGGTACCGTTGTCGACGTTTTGTTCATATATGAAAAAGCATCTGCATTTCTAATTAAAGAATCACCCCAATTGCTTTGAGGAACACGTAAAAATATCCAATACTTTTCTCCTAAAACAAAAAGCTGTAGTTTGATCTATTTATACTTGGGGCTAAAAATTATTATACAAAAGTATTCAAATTGTAGCTGTATTTCTCTCAAAGTTTTGAATTTCCCTAAGCTGAAAAATATGAATTAAATTTCTTTTTACCCACATTGTTAAATTCTCCCTGCCATAAAAAATGGCATTTTCCCTTTTGCTCTTTTTTTAGGAAATCGGATCGCATTTTTTAACAAAAAAGGCCAGAGTGATAAGGGAGGTAGGAAAAGATGATTGAAATTGGTTTTCCCATCTTTTATCGGCACATTGAAAAGGGAGAAAAGCTATATGAAGGAAAAATAATTACTTTTCTGTATTTGTTTTTCATTCTGCTTTGAACGTCTGCTGTTTCTTTCCTATTTTTAGAAAATTTATTGTTCACTTCGCCAAATTCTCAAACCAAACATTTAATTAGCAGATAAATAAAAATGACGAATGATGTAAAGGATACGAAATCCTTTTGTTTCAAGCTAGTTCTATCTCGTATGAAGTAAGTACGCAGTTTACTGAATTTTTTTTTACTGCAAAAATGTTTGATTATCGCAAAAATGTTTGATTACTGCTGCTACAAACCCATTTTTTAATAAGCTCTTCAAACTCAAAAATTCAAATTTAATTTACGTAAGTGCATTTAATTGGCACCGATTGTTAATGCCTTAATTAATTTGATGGTGAATACTGCATATCCAGTAAAAGAATCACTATGACCACGCTTACGTTTGAAGAAATTAAAATATTCCCATATGCATTTATTTGCATAGAGCACTGAAAAGCTGTAATAATCCTAGAAATTTGTTTAGTGCCATTTATTGCAAGAAAGAATTGACAACCTTCATCAAATACATACCTATACACATGCTTCAGAAAGGTTTTTGTGGAAAATCTGTGTGCTTTAGTTTTTTAAGGTCAAAGGATATGTTTTTGATACAGCTATATCCAATAGGTCAAATTCCTTTACACTTAGGTTATTTAAGGAGTTAGATAGCATTGATACATTGATTACATATGTGGGTTACGTTGATCTTAGGTAAGTTGAGCATACAGAAACGTAAGCTTACGTATCTCACCCATAATGCGCCAGAGCTTGTCCGTCCAGTTTTGCTCCTTAAAGTTACTTTCACTACATTCAAATGGATCATGCCGAGAAACACCTAATCAGGAGAAGTAACGGGAAAACTAGCAAACTATAAACTAACACATACTTTTTATCTTCAAGTTCTTAAATTTTTGAACTAAAAGCTGAGGACTTGGATTTAATCTTTTTGGGATTCTATATAGTTATACAATAAACGTAAATTTTTTATGAAATCATTATGGCATCCAGCTTCATGTTTGAAGTGTATTCAAACGACGATTTATATCGAGGCTGCATTAGAGAGAGTAGGTTTAAATAATTGATAATGAGAATAAGTCTGATTTCTAAACCATTGAGCTTTCAAATTACAGGAAGTAGCATGAATTTTTCACCGAATTTCACATATCATTGGCCCTAGAAAATTCGTAGCTACGAAGATGAAACCACCAGCCTTCCCAGCACCAGTTATGTATTTAGTGCGCTTAAGTCTTTGCTTTCACCAATCCTGACTTTAATATCTGCATTTAAATGACTTTTAATGACTTTAATATCTGCATGCAGATATTACATCATTCTGATCTTAAATACAGGTTCTTTCAAATTAAACGCTCCCTGTTTAGAGGGGTGTACAGGATGAAATAATGGACAGATTTATATGAAATTTAGCAAACATGTATTTCTCGGTATAAGATCGCGAGTTATATCACAAAAAATAATGTAAGTCTCAAGGTTGCAATTATAATTACTGAATTTTGGAATTTTCACATGGTAACACCCCAATTTTTAACCGAGTTATGACAGGTATCATCACTAACTTTAAAGATCGTTGGAATTTTATTTTTAGCCATGAAACCCACAAAGTTATGTAACGTTACGTAAAAGATAAATGAAGAGAAAGAAGAATATCTTTAACCGGAAACATCTTTCAAAACTTCAAGAAATCGCTGTAACTGTGTAAATCTTTCGAAATTATCGACGTCGATGTTTGTCAGTATGCACTGCAGATTTACACCAAAATTATCAGAGGTGTTATAGATTATAAAACAGAAAATTGTTGACAAAAGGGAGGGTGTACGCATTAATTTTGTATACAAAACACACATTACTTACAATTTTTGTCATTATGGCAGTGCGTTAGTATAAATCTGTTCAACAGAGCTATAACCGTTCAATGTGTCCTCAACTCTGTCCAATAATAGTTTCAATTCGATGAACAGTGTTTTCCACAGCCGAATGTAACATTTCAACTGGAATACTCAGCACATGACGTCGACTGCTTCCCTTTAGATGGCTCAGATTTTGACAGGGTTCGCAATCACACGTCTTTCAAATAACCTCACAACTAGAATTCACAGGAGGATGAGGTCCGGAGATCGAGGTAGCCATAATGTCTAAAAACACCTGACGGCTGGTCATTCGCTTGTCAGTAAAGTGCTATCTCAGAAATCTTTGGACAGGACGAGAAATATAGGGTGGCGTACCATCTTGCATAAATATAGTTTTATAGAGGCACTCTTTTTGTTGTAGCTGTGGTATGACAAAATGCTCCAACATGTCATGGCACCTCTGTCCAGTAACTGAACAGGTGCGGATACCAGTCGGTATTTCCTCTTTAAAGAAATATAATCCAATAAGAAAAGTGGTCGTAATGAAGTACATCATACTGTCTCTTCCGGAGAATGCAACGGGACTTGTTGAAAAACATGAAGATTTGTTGCAGACCAAATGCGGCAATTGTGCGTAATAACTTTCCCATTTGAGGAGAAACGTGCCTCGTCACTTCAAAAAATGTTCCATGGTCACTTTATCTACACTTGCGTTCGGTCCAGGTACTGACGTGTGAAACTGACACGCATATCTGCGTCACCAGGCCTTAACTGCTGTAGCATGTGAAACTTGAAAGGATGGTATCGTAACGTCTTATGCAGCTCTCTCCATGTAGTAGTAGCCGACATGTCCACTTCGCGGGCAATTACTGACACACTAGCGTCACCATGTGCACATTGGCTTGATAAATCCACAAGTTCAGTAGCCACAATTTTCAAGAAGAGCTCAGTCCACTAGTTTCCTACCTCGGTCTAGTTGAACACAAAGATTCCCTGTTGCTTCAAATTTCGCCATTATTCTGCATAGAGAAGAAACATGAATAGGTAAACGTTATTAAATCAACAATTTTTTCATATTAGCCGATGATGTGGCAACAATAGATGTTAAATTACTCATAAAGAAAAGAATGATTTTCCGGCGCCTGGTGGGACCCGAACTCACGACCTCCTGATTGCCAGTCAGTACTCTACCTACTAAGCTACAGCCGTCAATCATTTCCACCGTTACGAACATATATCAGGCTTTTTATGGACAAGTTCGCTATTGGTGTGGCAGTGCTCTGACCATTCTGTTACCAAAGTAACAAGTCAAAGAAGCAAGAATGTCCGATATGACGGACTAGCAGTAATATTATTGAATCAACAATTTTTTCATATTAGCCGATGATGTGGCAACAGTAGATGTTGCAGCACTGCCACACCAACAGCGAACTTACCCATAGAAAGCCTTATATATGCTCGTAAAGGAGAAAATGGTTGACGCATGTAGCTTAGTATGTAGAGCACCTGATCAGGTGGTCGTGGGTTCGGGGCGCCGGAAACTCATTCTTTTCTTTGCGAGTAATGTAACATCAATAGGTAAACGTCTTTGGCGTTTCTGACACTGGAATTCCTTGATTGTCGCAGCTGCATTATTTCTGTTCTGGTAATATAGCTTCACTAATGGCGTCTTTTCCTGTAACGTTGTTGGTATAGTTACCGTTGCTTCACTCAAACATTTATGCTTTTGTAATTACTGCTGTGCCTTTACCGCAGCTACTTTAATAGAGTTACAATAGTAACCATTATGCAAATCACAAACTGTTATTGCCACACAGCTATCTATCGACAAATACTGTAATCAATGAGTGTTTTGTATACGAAATTAATGCGTACACTCTACCTATCGTAAACAATTCTTTGTCTTACGAACTGCAATACTCTGATAATTTTGGTTTCGTACATCTGTATTACATACTAACAAACATCGACGTCGCTAATTGCGAAAGGTTTACTCAGTTACAGCGTGTTCTCGAAGCTTTTGAAAGACGTTTCCAGTTAATGGTACTTTTTCTCTCTCTCAATTTATCTTTACATAATGTTTACATAACTCTGTCAGTTTCAAGTCAAAATATAAATTTTCAGCGGTATTTGAGGTTTCTGATGGTGCCTATCATTATGCCGTTAAAAAACGTGGGTGTTTCTATTTCGAAATTTCGTAACCATAGCCGTAACCATGAGGTATACATTACTTTTTTTTGGCATAATTCACGAGCACATATCAAGAAATATCTGTGTGCAAAATTTCATATAAATCCGTCCATTATTTCGTCCTATACACCCCTCTAAACAGGGAGCGTTTAATTTGAATGACCCTGTATTTATAACTAACAACCACACCATGTCACTCTAGCCCCTTATTGGCTAAAATAAATCCGTGTTTCAAATGGTGATTGGAGTGTGTGTGTGTGTGATAATCTCCCCCTTCGGAAGATTACCCATTAATTACAACATACATATGTTTAACTAATATATTTCATATAGCATCATTAAGTTAATAAATGTTTATTTTGAATATTCGATACAAAAACCTCAGTGAGGATAGATTATGGTATAATTTATAAAATAATATTGGTATGGCCAACAAGTATCATTAAAAATATATTGTTTAATGATTCGCCTGGGCAGCAACGGGCAGCAAGGAGGTATGAAAAGATCGTGTTGCCCAAAGGAAAATGGTGAATTAATATTAATGAAAGGTATTCAGGGATAAGTAGTGTTAAGGATCCAATGGGACGAGTAAATATTATCTCGAATCCGTTAGATGTCCACGAAGATGCTTTCGGAATAGGGATAGTGCGTTCAGAGATTGCCATTCTGGAGATAAGAAGTTCGACATCAGAGAGCCAATACAACGATTGCGCGTCATACTCAAATGAGTTCGGTTGTAATCTAGTAATGAGGTGTTTCGATTTTAAGGGTAGTAAATGGGATTTGGAATATATGAAGGAATAAGACGAGGTATCCGCCATTTTGTATGATAGTGTACGTAAAAACAGAGGTTTTATAAATGAAGAGTTTATTAATAAGAGAAATATACATATGTTTACTATTTTATTACCTTCTAATAAGATATATTTAACAAATGTGAACATATAAACCATGGAAGCAAAAACTATGGCTGATGATTTTGAAAGTAGGATATATAGAAAGGGTTAGCGAGTAGAATTGGCGCACATTTAAACAGGGAAATACAGATAATATAAAAATTTTCTTGACCAATGTTTTTGTTTCCATGTTCTTCCTCAGTCGCAAGATTTCAATGACTGCATGCACAAAAAAATTGGATGATTATGTATGGCCTGAGTGGAGAAGGAATTTGTGAAAATCTACTCCGCCTGCGTCGGGATTACCAACAACGACATGGTGAACTGGTTGATATTGCCTTTGAGGATAATTCAGAGAATTAGGAAACAGTTGGGGGAATTCAAACTTTGACGTCAAGCCTGTGGCTGCCACTAGCTGGGATTCAGGCTTCGATGTGGAGCCCGGGGCTACCAGAAAGATACAAGATTGATATGAATAGAAAGTCAGGAGTAGGAATTTTATTTCAAATGTGAAGCAACTCATTCACAACGAGCTCTCAATCTCAATCCGTGAGATTTATTGAGTCTGGGACGTTCTAGTAACCGTAGTCAAGCCCTGGACTGAAGAAGTTGCCGTAGGAAGACTATACATGTTCCAAAAGGTTTCTGCACCAGTGCACATGGCCAAAGAAAGTTAAAAGTGCTCAAAGATAACTTTTTGACCATCTTACCACTAATATGTGGCATCCAAACTCACCTAACTGCAATCTTCTTGACTATTATGTGTAGGGAGCATTTGAAAAGATCACTAATAATACTTCATGTAAGCCATTTTAAGATTTGTCTTCTGAGGTTGTAAAATGCACCTGTTCACACTTACGGGATCGTACCATAATTACATATTAATACTTCCATTATATATATATAAAATACCTAATAATATAAACCTTACAAAAAGCATGAATGACAGTAGTGATGAAATCGTATACATTACTTCTACTTAAAACGTAATCTTCTTGTCCAATTATGATCATAAAATTAAATTTAAGGCATTCCTATTGAAAACATTACATTATTTATGTTCTTAATCATAGGTATGAGACATCTGCTGGTGCTTTTTTTTATATGTCCCTGTACTGATCTCTTTGCTTCCATGTTTATCATCCAAGGCTTAATTCCTTTTAGAACATTATTTGGACACCCCCGTTTATAGCTCAATCTAGAGAGTATTGTAAAGAAAAACAAGAGCATCACCTCGAGCCGGAGTCAAACCGATGACAACTCTGCTTGGATCAGAGCGCCGTAACCATTAGACCACCGGAGCACGAGGCCCCTTTCTCCATGCATAATTTTTTCGAAATTGCATAATTACCAAATAAATTATTAACATTAAAACGCCTCATGATCAGTATTTTTAATTTGGACACTTTTCAAAATAAATATTTTCCCACGAATTAAAAGTACCGCCTCTAATTTTTTCAGTATTTTCCATTTATTTGGTAATTGTGATATTTAAAAAAAAATAATTCCTTATAGCTACTGATGAGATAAAGCCCTTTAATTGTTCCCTATTTTACCCTATATGCGGCAAAATGTGACGCATAAACCACGTCCTTATTTTGGTACTAATATTATATATACTAAACTATGAGGTTTAGGATATTTTGTGTATCATTGTGACACTAATTGTGTCAATTTCTTCATCCACTGCGCTTGACTACTCGCCTGCTATTCTTTAACTGGAGATAATTTTATCTGCTATTCGCTCATGACACTGCAGCATAGGCATACTGCAACGTTGTTATTATTATAAAAGCGCAGATGTATCAAGCTCTAGTCAATATTTTAATAAACATCCCTGCTTATTCGAAGCTGAGTATGGACCCCTTTGATACAGCACTACACCTAACCATTGGGCTTCCAACGCACATTGATCTTAAAGCCGTTTCCTTTAACCTTTCATCAATTGTCAATGCGCTTGGAGTACATTCAAAGGTCAAATTAAAGAATGAAGCCAATTATACGCAAGGGAAAACTTTAGGGATCGTTAACTACTACGGTCATTAAGGGACAAATGAGGATTGCCTGTGACACTCACAGTGACAACCCAATTGCATTCGTATAAATAAAACTATGGCTCCCCGAGGCTTAGGGTGAATTACATTATACATTAAACCCGAAAATTAATGGGAGAGGCATTTAGATGTTTACAAACTAAAACAATTTTCAACAGACTAGAAGGAACAGCTGAATGAACACTCACTTTCACCAGTGATTTCACTAAAACTGAGGATACAAAATAAAGTACATGCGGAGATTATTTTAATTGTCTTGCAACTAAAATTGGGCTTATTTATTTCTATGAATTTTGCTATGCTAAATAAGCTTTATTAACTACTGGTATTTTCAAGTTAGAAATCTATTTCCTTCTTTTTTACTTACTAATACTCTAGAGGTGTATTTGAGGGAATGTTTAACACAAAGTTCTATTTCGTTATTAAAAGATATGAAATTAATATTGATCATAAAAATGGGGTTTTATTTTACTAACTAAATTCTAAATATTTATAAAATAATTTATCAATAAATTTTATAATAATAAATAAGGCTCAAAAGAAATACAAAGGAAGTTTATTAGAAAAGTCTAAATATCCTCTATGTATGTCTTTTTTTAATTTGTCTTGTATTTATCTTTACGTATATTCCTGTTATTTTAGTTTCACCCCTTTTTTTCTAATTTCCCTTAATCTAATAATTGATAATTATTAAGTATTGTTCCCATTAATTTATAATAAGATTCTCTTTTTCTTTAAAATGTTATGTTTTGCCAATCATTCTTAATAGATCCACCTATACGAGAAGTGGGCTCGTAATGCAATATATTTTATTTTACATATTTGGATGCTACGGAATACATTATTTTAGGACAGTGCTCAAAATTATTAAGAAAGAATCCCTATAAAACAGGTATCTACCTATCTACCTGAGTGTCACCATGTTTTTTTGTCTGTCTGTCTGTCTATCCGCTCGTTTTTGCGTGCGTGTTGAATTTATTTTGTTTCAGTGAATTTTACTAACCTACGTTGAATATTGCGCTTATTCTTTACATTCAGTCACCGACATTTAATATAGTATACCCTTGGGCCACTTCCTACCAATGTTCTTATTACTAACGTGTTTAAGTTGTCTCTCTGAAGGTGAATGCTCTTACGATCGGAATTATTGGTGTGTTTAATTACAAAAAAAATAAATAAAGCATTGAATCTTAGATATGAGATAAATCTGTAAATTCTCAAATCATGTTGAGAGTCAGGCACACAGGCCGTTCTTTCTTTTTCTGTTTCTGGACTACAGTTCACAAAAACAAATATTTTCAGAAGAAAATCTTTTATAATATTTTTAAATAAAAGTTCTATTCTGAGCTCAAATCTGGTTGTCGAAAGTATTAGCTGTAATAAATTTCCCCCACGAAAACTCACAAAAATCTCGCCCCGGAGGCTTTGTGTGTTGACAATTATTTGGCAATTGTGTAATCCCTGAGAAGGGTAATAATATCTTACACCCTTCTATACGGAGAATAGTAGCGTCGTTCCTCTCCTCTATGGCCTAGCGGTTAAGATATTTCGGGCTCGACGGAGAGATCCTAATTCGACTCCAGCTCGCGGACGATGTTTTTTTTTTTCTTTTATAACAAAGAAGCTCTAGTTGGAGCTCAAAAATGGTGGTCGAAATCATTGCCTATAATTTTAAGCATTTTCAGCGTACAATATCTAACGAATTGAATTTTTTGTTCAACAACTATTAAAAAGACCCGGTATCGCTTAGCAATCTATTGTCTCAATTTATTTTGTTTTAACATTAGCGAATAAGCAACCTTCTCATTCCCATCTTCGCTCCACAAGGTATTTCAATTTACTAAATAAGAGATGAACTCAGCTCAAAGGAAACATCAAGCGTCTCGCTATCTATGTAAGTAAGCCTTCTTTCCTTTCGAAAAATACGTAGATTCGTTCAAGAAGGCTGTTTCACGCCCGTTGATTTAATTAAAAAGGAAAATGCTATTTCACTCGCGTCGAGCTATTTAAAATATTTTAATACAAAAAGGAGCTGCAAAATAAGATGATAATTTAAACCATCTAGTCTTTATTGAGACCAGGTTCACAATTTTTCTTGCAGAAAAAATTGCTTGAGAACATGTTTAGCTTTTTCATTCGTATTAAGAATTTACACTTTTCTTCCTTTTTTTTCTATGGTATTCATACGTGCATATGAATGCGTTTATCCTTAATTATAATTATCCTTAATTATAACTATAATACACCTAACAAGACACTAATAATTTCAAATCTGTAGATCGTAAAATAATTATATTTCATTAATCCATACTTGTTTCACTAGATATGCATGAGAACGCATTCTAAATTGTGGAATCACTTAACATGCACAAAAAAACACCCTTTAAAGCGGTTTTACGAATATGTGATGAATTTTTCCCTGAAAAAACTATTGATGATAGAAATTTAAGATATTTATAAAAATTTTAAGGAGGGGTTTTGTTCGCATTATTTTTATTTTTAAAGCTCGCTTTGTTTTTCTGATTCGTACAAAAATCACACAGTTTTTGTTATATTTGCCGCTGTCACAGTAACAAATGATTATTAATTCACACACAATTAAAACAATTAAGTGAGTCTTTTTAAAACCAATAATTCTACTTCGCTTTAAACTGCAACATATTGAATTTACAATCGGCAATCTTAAGTAAAAGTTAAAATAGTTATCTAGAAATATTTTAAAATAAACAAAACATAAAATTTTGACTTATCATCATTTATAAATGTAAAATTTGAAATACAAAGCAATTTATGAAAATATCTTGTAACAGCTCTTCTGGAAAATACGTATATATCGTAGTATAATATGTAGAATTTAAATCTGCAACTACCAATTGCTTATAATATCCCGTTTTTAAAATCTTGTAGAATATTAAAAATTTACAGTTTAATAACTCTTATCGCACTGACGCTGTTCACTTCATCAGTCCACAAGGTGTTGGTTCTTTCATTCTCTTAACTACTCTACGCTTTTGTAATATAATACATTTCAGCTTTTTTATTTTAATCAAAATATTCTGAAAAAATCAACTCACCTCGAAAAAAGTAAAATGAATAAAATGATATAATCGTTCGACTGTAGCTTTTGTTATAAAGTATATTGCACGTACATATACTTAAGATTCCTTTGCGATAATAATCTTAAGAATTTTCAATAATCTCTCTGTATCACAGTATCGCCTGTTCAGCATTATAGTAACAATTCGTAATTCGCTTATTGTAAATTATTTGTAACGACATTTAGAGCATATTTCTCATATGACGATAATTTCTATACCCGTATATCATAAATTCTTTCCGTTTGATCTCAAACCAGCGCCCAATTCATCTCCTACACTGTAATTGAATGAAGAAAAGGCGATAAAAGGGAACTTGGTTATTAGACGCGTAAATTTGCTAGAATGAAGAATCTGGGAACTCATCACACGCATGAAAGGTACGATGACGCCTTTTACAGAACCGAACAATGGCAGAACGTAGCACGATTTTCAATAATGGGAGGTGCTACTTGTCCCGTCGCGAATACGCTTATTCTAAGTCATTGGAAATCGAAGTTAATTGGTATAGCAGTCGTTCGACCCTTCCTTTCCAAATATTTCGATAGTTCGCGGTAAATAGTTTTACGTTGTTCTAATAGTTTGGGTAGTTAAAATGATCGTCTGCTCATTGGTGCAAAGAGAATCGACTCTTCGCTGACTTAGTTTCGCATAATAGTTGATTTCAACAAACGCAAATCGAACCACACTGCCTCTCTAAATCTCCCATTAGTCCCTTTATGCTAATCAACGAAAGCTGTACCCTTCTCTTTGTAAATTAATTTGTTTGCGAGTGGACAAACTATGCATTCGTATGGAAATGTATCGCTCCAATTAAATTTGCTTTATGGTTCCCATAATTATCTAAATACACTTTCTTGCGGATCCGCTTGCATGAACATGCGACCAATAATCGAGTATCAAAAACTGAGTAAATCCATTGCTAAATATCAAAATTGAGTAATTCCATTATTAAGTATCAAAATTGAATAAATACATTATTATCAAAATTAGGTAAAACCATTGTTAAGTATCAAAATTGAGTAAATCCATTATTACGTATCAAAACTGAGTAAATCCATGATTACAATATAATACAATACCTTATTTTCCATGCTACGGGTTTGTCAATCCTGTACATGGAGGAAGAGTTGCAAAACCAAAAGTTAATTCCCTCTCTCCATATACTGGCTTAAGTTTCATTTCTTATAATTAGTCTTCTTAATTTGTTTCTAAATTCAGTATCTGATGTAATATTTTTTATTTCGTTTGGTAATGAATTCCACATCTTAATACCATAATAATTTATATTACCGGAACCCATGTTTGTTTTTATTTTTTTAATTTTTAAAGTTTTCCTTGATCAACTATTGTTCATATTTGGTTTATTTTCTATATTTATGTCCTCAATATACTTCCCTTTTTTTATTCTATTAAATATCATTATCAAAATTTTAAATCTATGTATTTGATCTAAATCCATTATATTATTTTCAATTTTTATTTCTTGTTTTTTGTTTTTTTTTTGCGTTACATTGTTCCAAAATCTATTTAATATTGTTTGCATACTTTTTCGAATTTTTATATTCATATTTCCCCAGATAGTATTTTCATATAAAATGTAACTATATATCAATGAATAATATAAATGAATTTTTATGTCTATGGGTAACAGATTCTTTAATCTTTAATACTCCTACACTTTTTCTAATTTTTTTTATTAACTTCCAAAATATATTTATTCCAATTTAAACTTCATTTATATAAATACCAAGGAACTTAATTTCATCCGTTTTCTTTATTTCCTTATTATCTAACTTTAATATTTCCAAATTATCTAATTTTTTATTTATATTATGAAAAAGTATATGCTTAGTTTTTTCTCTATTAACTATTAGTTTATTATTTTTAAACCACTGATTTAGAATTTCTAGTTTTAATTTTGCCTTGATAAAGAGGTTTTCTTGTGACATATCTCAAAAAATCCGACCTATGTCGTCAGCAAATAAGTTTACATCCTCGTCAATGTCAGTAATATCATTTATGTATATGAGAAACAATAGCGGCCCAAGTATGGAGCCTTGGGGGGACTCCACATGTATTTTGCTCTTGATTAGAATGTATATGATTTATTTGCACAATTTTAGTTCTACCTGTTAAATAACTATGAAACAATTTAAGCACATTATCTCTAACTCCATACATTTGCATTTTAATTAATAACAATGATTGGTCTATTTATAATATCGAAAGCCTTGCTTAAGTCAAAGAATATGCCTATAACAAATTCTTTATTTTCGATTATTTTTAATTTTATTAACTGTTTTAATGAGGACTTCCTCTGTTGTCCTATTATTATTATTACTATTACGTATCAAAATTGAGTAAATCCATTATTAAGTATCAAAATTGAGTAAATCTATTGTTAAGTACCAAAATTGAGTAAATCCATTATTATATATCAAAAATGAGTAAATCCATGACTGAGTATAGACTTTATTACATTTTAAAAATTGCACTAGTTTATTAACAACATACGTTCGTGCGTATGTGAACATTTCAATAGAAGTTCAATATCAATGAATTATGTTTCAATTTTTAATAAGGATCCTTTTGGGCTTCCAATTAGATTATCACTCGGATGTCTAATAATAATTACTCTACGTTAAACGCTACTTTAAAAAAAACGTACACAACCATCTTTCAAACTTCTACGGTTGCTTTATGAAATAATGGTGCTTTTTCTTGTGATTCTTTTCACAATGATTTAACCTACATAATCTTATGTTAGTTAATCTCTAATTGAAATCCGTTTAAACTTGAACATTAATAAATGCCCCATGGCCCAAATATTACGTTTACTTGGCTGTCCGAATGCAAATATTTCCAAGAAATCTTTAAGCAACTGGCAACAACCACACAACTATATTTTCGCAATTCATTATTCAGTATCATTTTGCACCAAAACGCTTAATGCGTGTTTTTTTGGAGAACTATAGTTTGGTTTCTTAATACCAAATATTTTTATTAAACGGTTTCTGCTTTATTGCTTTTAATGACGTATATCGAAATGTTTTTTAATTATTTTGTAGATTCGGGAGAACAAATAACAAACCTTTTATGGGCAGCCAAAGGCTGGTCGAAAACATTTGATTAAAGGGGTAAAACAACGAAACTGCTTTGTAAGTTAAGTTTCAGTATTACATGCCTTTAAAACGCAAGAGTTCGCCTGAAGTATTAGCAGTTTTAGTAAAAATTGTAAACATAATGAGATTCGACTGGAAAGCTGTATTAATGGGGGGATTAGAGCAGCCAAACATCATTTCTCTGTATAAGTCGTTTGAGCAAATGCGGGGAAAATTGGGTTTTTAATTTTGTATTGGACTTATGCCCCGGGAATGTAATTGTTTAGATAAATATTTGAAATCAATTTTTGTATGAATTCCGCGGTAAAGGCGTACGCTACTATAGCGGATCGATTTAAAAGGGAGATTATACGCAATGTAGTTCAATGCCTAGCCCTACCACCCTTTCCAAATTAAGCGTAGATATATTGATTTTTCTCTATAAATTCCAATGTGAGAATTTTAAAAGAATTAAATATATAATTTTACTTACCTAATTACAGTTTTATCTTTACAAACTTTGCAAATTCGGCAATTATTCTTTTGAAATTTTATTAAGAGGTTATGCTATCTTTTCCCACAGAAAAAATGTACGCAGTAAGTGCGAACATCTTTCATAATTATAGTAATTATATGCATGTAAACACCAGATGTTTACAGGAGCTTTCTATTTTTTTAAATGGTGGTCGTTTGAGAGCTCATCAAAAGTCTAAATACGGCTCGGAAACATCCCGCTGATGATCTGGGGAACGTCTACCATTACGCAAGCTGGGCCATTTCTCACGTTCAAACTGAAGCAGGTCACGGAACCTACACCACAACTGCACGAACTCCGCTTCGGCGTGCGCTTGGGAATTTTAAGGGCTCCAAGTGCTGATTATACTACTCGAAATGCAAATCGTAAACAATGAAGTTTTCGTTCAGTTTCTTAATTGTATAGTACCTTAATGTGCAACGTACAACTGAAACGCAAATTTATAATAAATTCAAACAATCATTGCAAATTACCTAATTAAACGATATTTCTATGATTTAGTAAATGAAAAGTTTGTGATTTTAATGTTGTGTTTTGGTCCTCACGTTCTGTGGTGAAATGCCCACAATCGAACTCTAAAGATTATTTTTCAAAGCCGAATAAATAGGCTTTAAAAGTGGGGTGGGGAGCATTTGGTCTTTTGAAAACCAAATATTTTCATTTTTATTTGATAAGCTTGATCAAGCAACTTTCCCTTTAAGAGTTCAATTCAAACACTGAATTCTAAAGGTCGCTTTTAGACTCGATCCCTCAGTAATTAAAAAGGAGACGTACCAAAATAGGAAAATTGAAAAAGCAGAAAACATGGTTTTTAATTCCTAATTCCAGCATCACAAATTAATATGGGACTTTCGCCTTGCCCTGCAAATGGGAGGAAGGGGATGGAACCAGTACAGCGAGTTCTCAAAGCGGCTAGCAGCCAAAGAAGTAATGATGCTCTTCAAATTGCTTAGAAACTCTTTCTCAGAAATGTTAACCTCCCCTCTCCATTACCCCATCCCGTCCTTCTCTATCTCTCGGGGATGAATCTACGAGAATCCACGGAAATTGAAGGAAATCCTCAACTCCGTGTATTTAATGAGATAACACTCCCAAATTTCAATGAAGTTTGATCTTCTTTCGGAAGAAGAAGAAGCCCGCATTTTGCCTTCGTGTTGAAATCATCTTTCCTTAAATTTTAAGAAAGTTACGGTAATAAATGGTGGCATAAGTCTTGCTGGAATTTACTTTTGGCATTTGATTTAGTTGAAATTCTCATAAAATTTTAGCAGCTCCGTATTTATATCAATTTATTTTCCTTCAACAACGAATTTTTTTACTTGAAGTAATTTTTCTCTGTGAATTTTTCTTTTCCTTTTTTTCAGTTCAGTTGTCTTATAATAATAATTGCGTGTGGGTGTTACGTCAACTTCCATGCAGCGGTATAAATTCTTAATTTGAAATGCACTATGTAAACGTAGATATATATGATTTCAAAAATATCAGTATAAGTAATTAAGTATGATTTGATAAGAACAGTGTTCTCAAATAATCAATATATGAGAACAATAATTGTATTTTGATTTAGAGAAAAACATGCTTTTTATACGAAGACCAAAATTAAGTATTCAATTCTTATTGCCAAAATTTACATAAATCGTAAACTTTATCCTTGGCGGAGAAGGAAGTCAACCCACGAATGGTGACGTTAAATAGTGTGTCGATAATTATTTTTCTTCGTTTTATTTCATTAAAAAATCGTATTACTTCAGAAAAAATTTAAACAAAAGTTTCTTTCATACTGAAAATCTAAATATATAATTACATTTATTCACTTCTATATATGGGCCATTCATATAAAAACGTTAATTTTTTAATACTTTACGATTTTGTGGAAAATGTTTTTTCAAAGCAATAATTTCATTTCACTCTTGGAACCTATTTGATTTACATATTCTTTTACGCTGTTTTGAAAACAGCACTTTGAAACAAAAATTTTGGAAGTAGAAATTTAACTCTCATTTTTTGAAATGAAATTTAACAAAAAAGTTTTATAATAGAATACATAAACAAACTGTTTTACGTACTACTACTTCATTTGATCATCTTTCTTTCATTTGACCAACTTTAGTTTTCCCTTTTTGTATTTTCCAAAGAAAAATAAGCGATGAAACTGCATTTCAAAACCCTCTGCAACGGAGAGTAGCTATAGCACTGCCTGCATAAAAACACACGAATGTTTATAATATGGCCTAATTAACGTAAATAAAATTGGGGAAAATGTTATGTCTTATCATCACTTATTTTTTTTTTAATAAGCCAATTCATTTGAAATTAATAAATGATAAGGAAAATATTATAGGCGATATGATTTATAGTTGGAAATTAACTGTTATAAGCCATTATAAAGTTGATTTTTACTTCCAAATCTTATCTGCTACACTTCTTATGCTGCACAATCTTATGTATTACACCCAATTATATCTTGCATAACAGGCGATAACTTTCGCCTGAGAACAAAACAAATTTCCAAATTTTAATATTTTAAAAGCTCTATTCAAATAATTTAAATGCTGAATTAAATTACAAATAATTAATAAAAGGCCTTGGATACAGGAGAATATGCGACAATCGTTAAGGAGGCCCAGGTCCTACAAAAACTGTAGCGCCGAAGAAGAAGAAGAACAAAAAGAACAAGAACAAGAACAAGAACAAGAAGGAGGAGGAGGAACAACTGCTGCTGCTGCTGTTGTTGTTTTGTCTGGTTTTACATTATCACGCCGGTTGTAGGATTACAAACCAAAAAATCAATCATTTTGTTGACACAGATTACTCAAGCAGGGGTTGAATTTTCAAATGAACTAAACATGAATGTTCCAGAAATATAAATTAAAATCAAACACACGCGAAAAATCGTGACTGTCATAAAACTTTAATCATTTATTGATCCTATAATTTTAAAGGGCAAGAGCGCGTCTTTTAGCTGCAGCACAAAGGTAAGAAAGGTGATCATTTTGTTGTTTCACTGATAACTACGACATCGTTAGCAAATGAATTTTATAATAATGATTAATAAATTTTATAATTATAATTGCAAATTTTGGGTAATTTCAATTTTTTTTTTCATCACGCAGTGCCATTCAAAAACACTCATTTCAGAAATAGTTTAAGTTTTCGAAACTGAGACTAAATTTTGTGAATATTCCATGCAGTCCCCAAGTGATACCTAGCGTTAAAGTATTGAATGGGGTTCGTAATGCATATAAAAAAACCAAATTATTTTGATTGTTTCATGGCGCGAGGACAATTTGAGGAGAAGTTGCTGCACTAAAACTTCTACTTTTTCGAGGAATCTTAACTTATGTCACTAAGGAAACCAAACATCGGACTACGGCTCAGTAGGCATGATCTGCCTTCTGTGCATGTGCGTGGACTCCAATGCAAGCATGTCGCCTCATCGGTACTAGTAATGCCGAAACACGCTATAAAATAGATGGATCTACTAGTATATAGCCGTTACATAGCAGAGGGGAAGGAACTTCTCCTATCGCGTTTCTGCGCTTGCACGTGGACTTCAAGCGAAAACTTAGTAATGGCGGAAAATTGTAGCAGTGCATGAAGACACTGAATCAACATATACTAATTCAACAGATACTGATTCAGGCAGCGCACATCGAATGTGATCGAAACGGCATGAATCGCGAAGCAACGAGCGGGGTCTCCCCCCAGTTCGGTCTCTGTGATTCAGGTAAGTACTGATTTATTTATAAAAGTACTAATTCATAATCAAATTATTATATTAGCGGGGATACAAATACGGGG
>QLNU02015360.1:54081970-54094311 GCA_006491805.2 Dysdera silvatica
TTATCTTAAATTAAAATATGATACTGAAAATATTAAGATACTGTGAATTGTCCCTTTGTGATCACATCAATTATATAGCAGAAATGGCACTGATAGCACATACAACTCTTTATACATGACCTGTAAACACATTCAAATCAGCTGAAGCAAGAATAAAAAATATTAGTCCGTTTTTCTTACTAACCGTTAATTTCGACTTCCACCTTAAATATATTGTCCTATCTTCCTTAACTTTTATTTAAAGGCATGACATATATATTAGTGAAAAGAAAGAAACCATTTGCAAATGTGTATCTCACAAAACCTGAAACTTGAGAAAACAACAAAAGATTCAGAAATATTTTAAATAATGTCATTAGATCAGTAAAAAAAATTGAAACTGACCTCTTAAGGGAAAATGGCAACAGGCAAGAAACTTGGAAAACAATTAATATTGAAATAAATAAGGAAAAAATTCAACGAATCCAAAGAAACTCATCGCTAATTGCAGTAATACTCCTGTAAAATACATTAGATATAGATATTGCAAACACATTGGGCTTTTTTCAATCTACCTCACAAATAGCACCAATACTGGAAACAGGATTTATATCCTCATAAACCCAAATAACACTATAACTCACCAAACTACTTTCATCGATTCCAAGTTAGCTACTACCAAATCAAAAAACTGCTATATAAATCAATTAGGTATAAAGTATTCGGTCTACGACCATATTTAGTCGAATATCATAACAGAAAATCTGAAGCTCTTTTTCAAAACTAACATTTTTTGATGCGCTTATTCACTTTAAGAAATTAACAACACAGATAACAAGATACGTAATCTCCATAACAAATTTTCGTGCTTATATAATAAAACGATGTTTTCCTATTTTTATATTCATCACGTTGGAAGAGCGCTTGTTAACGAGCTATGGTTTCTGCTCTCTTCCATTCGCAGCATACCTACTAAAACCAAAGTCAGATCCAGAAAATGTTTATAGTGAGGGGCGCGAAGCTTGAAAACCAATGTAAAGAATGAGGGTAAATTTGCTATATTGAGGAGGAGGTTGAAGAAGAGGAGGAGGAGGAGGATGGAAAACCCTGAATTCGGCATTCGAGTAAGGTGCTGTAGGTCTAATTAATGGAGGAATGGGTACGAGAACAATCTGAATGCTGATGCAACCTTAAATTTACTTTGTAAATATTTCAAAGTAAAGGCCTTGTTTTCAAGTTGACAAAAATCCTAAAATCTTTGAATACATGGATAAAAATCAAATTAGAGCTGTAAAAATTAGCTAGTTATATCCGCGAAATGGTTCATTATATCCATAATATACCGTCTTTATTATACGTTAAATCAAGGTAACTGAAACAATGATTTTGTTGTTTTTGAAAATTTAGTCCTAACCGAATTCCACTCTATATAATAAACTATGTCCAGCTTTTCATTACATTTAAAATTGCAAAACTCTCTGAATTGGTTTTCATATGGACCGTGGGTTCGACTCCCACATTACATAATAGCGTCTTTTTTTCCTACAAGTCATAAAAATTAATGGCCACTTCAAAAAAATGCGGAAAAGCCGTTTTAAACTCTATTTTAATTCCACATATCAGTAGGTTTAAGATGGTCCGCACATTTCCAAGTACGAACTTCCAACGGTTCTAAAACAAGAAAGAAACTTACCTACCATAAGAGCTCACTGTATCCACAGGTCAATTACTAAGGCCTTGGGAAGTTCGAATTCCTCGGAATAGCTAAGCTTCGGCGCACAAAAGACCATTTCTGTGCTTGCTCCGTAAAAATACGCAAACAAGATAAAGGCCATTATATTTAAAGATAAATGTTTATCATATGTAGATAATGACAAAACAGACGGAATTAGATTTCGCTTTGGGCCATGAGTTCGACTCCCAACACACTTTTTTTTTCAGAAAACTCAAAAGTTACTACAAACAAAACATGAAAAGCCGGGTTAATTTCCATTTAAACTCCATATATTATTAGGATTAGGACTGTGCATTTAGAGGTTTATGATCTTAATTTAATTGGTAAATATGCAATAAACTGTCTGCCGTTACAATGTATTTCAAAAGGATATACGGCCTTTTTTTGTTTCCGTTTGGACCGTGTGTTCGACTCCCATAACACGCACTGTCTTCTCTTTTTTTCTTCTTTAAATCAAAAACATTAAAAAACGTTTTAAAAGAAATACGAAGAAGCCGTATAAACTCTTTATGTATCATTAGAATGAAGACTGTCTGCACATTTAGGGGCATAGTACCTAAATTTAATCAGCAAACATAAAATAAGTCCTTGATGTTTCAGTCACCTAGTAGTGAAGTGGTAACGCGATTTTCTAACGTAACATTATCCCCGATTCAATTTCCAACGGTTCTAAAAAACAGAGAAAAAACTTACCGATAATAAGCTCACTTAATTTTAATTAGTGAATGCAATAGTAACTCTCTACGACCTACCACGTTGCAGTGGTAACGCGTTCGCCTAGCGTGTTGTTAACCTGGGTTCAGCTCTCAACCTTATTAAAAAAAACTTACTAATATTGAAAACTCACTGTTGTTGATTCCCTAGGCCTTAAGACGTTCGGTTTCCTGCATAAAAAATGTAGGTCCCCGTCATCAACGTAGAGTTTTTAAAACCATTGGAAGAGCCCAAGCATATATTTTGTACATTTATACATTGCAATATATGTAAAATTTCAATTTATTTCAAATTATTGGGCGGCTTGGGCCCCAAGGGCCCATATAACTCTACGCCTATGATCCCGGTACAGTAAGGACTTCTCTGTGCTTGCACTGAAAATTCCTTACTAAAAATCTTAACTTACCTAAAACTTATTTAAAACTTACTTAACTTGCTTAAAATTTATTACACTTACTTATAACTTACTTAAAACTTACTTAACTTAGTTAAAATTTATTTAAAAACACACAAACCAGCAAATATCCACGATTCTGTTATACAGGGTGTTTATAATTAAAGTTCCACTTTGAAATGGCCATAAAATGAAAACTACTGGACCAAATGTTATCAAACTTGGTAATAACTTACAAGTGGTCATGGGATTTTATTTTCTGTCAAAAAAAAAAATGTTCAAAAATCACCACCAGCGGGAATGGCGCTGTATACAATATCGTTAAACGAAATAAGATATGAAGACATCGGTTTAACTTCTTTTTCATTAACATGAAGACATCGGTAAAACATTTTTAATCGTTTCTAATACGATTAAAAGCCTCTGACTATGGGATTACCTCAAAACCACTGTTTATGGTGATAACATAAACAATTTGGCGGAATTGAAAGATGCGATACACCGACATGTCCGCAACATTCCTCCTGATATGCTAAGAGCTGCTGTTGAGAACGCAGTAATGCGATTTAACTTGCTTTCAGAAAATGGTGGACGCCACATTCAACATGCTTTGTAACACGTTTTAGAAACGATTAAAAACGTTTTAAAACGATGTCTTCATGTCTTATTTCGTTTAACAATATTGCATACAGTGCCATTCCCCGCTGGTGGTAACTTTTTTTTTCACGGAAAATAAAATATTGCGTTGTAAACTATTGCCAAGTTTGATAACATTTGGTCCAGTAGTTTTACTTTTATGGCCATTTCAAAGTGGAACTTTAATTATAAAGACCCTGTATTTATAGAACATATAAAAAACAAGAATTAATTTCTTTTGGGTATTGACTTCGACTCTGAAAAAACAGATAACATGGTCCTGTTTTTAAGAAAATTAATCAGTTTATCCTAATTCTGTTCAAAGTATGTTCTAAAACGTGATTGATGAGAAAACGTAACTTCCGATTCATAACTACATCTTATCTCTAACTTGGAGCTTATAAGAAAAAGTTTATGAATTTAGATGTGTTCGTTTATTTGTCTGAGGTTTTTTTTCACATATATATTCAGTCACTTAGCTCTAAATTTTTCCACGCTTCTTAACTGCAGAGATCTTAAAAAATTTAAATTAATTAAAATATCCGATTGAAAACATCAATGGATCAGAATTTAAAAAAAAAATATTACCTAAAGCAAAATTTCTGTTCTGGGAGCAAGGGTCTACATCAGGCGAATTTTTTAAAGAAGTCCCTGAAATATATTCTTCCTTGTCTACTCTTTCATTAAATAATCTCAAACCAGGTTCCGGATAAACAATATTAAAGAAACGAACTTTTTCATGTGAAAATTTATCATGATATAAGTTCCCTATATTGAACAGGATATTTGTGTTTTAGTTGTAAAGACCTTTGTAAAGGTTGCAATGGTATTAAATTGTAACCAAATTAAATGAAAAGTATTAGGGAAATGGGAGGTAAAAGCGGAATTCGATGCGTGATTTTTTGAAGTAATACTTAGCTGGTAATCCTGAAACCTTGGCAGAAAACCAAAGTCGGTTTCTGGATGGTCGCACATTGTCTTGAGTGCTTTTCCAGATCACTTTTCGGCCAATCTGAGACCCATTTAGGGCCAGAAAATGTGTAATTTTATTGGGTGAGTATTTGGAGAGAAATACGTCACTGTCCAGTAACTTTCAACGACTGGACTCGCTGGACCAAAGTCCAATTTCTCCGCGATCCTTTTATTTTTACTCTCTGGACAAAATAACTGCTACGAAGTACTTATTTGTCTTCGAAGTATTTGGCGAAGACGCTTTGTCGACATTCAAGTCAATTTCATTGCCTGTTTCGATTTTTCAAAGCTGAATCACACAGTAAAAAAAAAGTCGACAGGCATGGATAGCCCTATCTTGTCGTTATATCATCCAACGACCTTGGTTGAGTTAGCAAAATAAAATAAAGGAAAACGAGGTTATATTTCTCTTAGAAAAGAAATAAAAATTTATTGACAAAAATTGCTATTTGGGCATGCAATTACATGGCTTCTGTGTCTTATATATAACGCTTAGATATTCTTTTCAAGACGTTGATAAGCTTGATAATAAAAATAATTATCAAGATTATTACTAATTAATGATTAATCTTGATAATGTAAAACATTAAGAAGAATCTTCAATTTAATCAAGTGGAAACTATGCAATAAATAAGACTTTATTTTTCACAGGTGAAAAAATATTTACGTTTTACTTCCCCGTCATGCCGTTCTTTTACGTTTCAATTTTTATCTCAAAGACCTTGATCCATGCCTCTATCTTGAATACAATAGTAATCCAAAAGTAAAAACTTATAAAGATTAATTTTGATTAAAAACTTGTTCTTGAACTACGATGAAACAATATAAATGAAAATTTCCCCTTATTCATAAGAATATTGAATCCATCACTTTTCTAATTTATATCATCTATATTAGTTTTCGTCTATCCCTAAGTCATTCATACGGAGATCAGTAAGTTTCACATAGAAAGAGTTACAAGTAAATACCTTAGTATTACTCGCTGGAAGCCCATACCGAAAAACCCACATAAACTCGCATTCCAATTTTTGTTATTAAAACATATATTCTTTTCTATATATGTTACATATAAATCATACTTTATAATCTTTAATCTTGGAGTCTATCGTATTTTCACAGTAAAATTATCTTACTACAGTATTTCAAGAGTTCATTTAAATTACAATGTTCATTATTTTTGAAGCTCACACGGAAAAAAGTGTACAATTAAATTACTTTAATCTGCTATCAGAACTGTACGAAAATTAATACAATGGGCATAGGAATTATATTTTCAAAGAAATACAAAAAAAAGATAAGCCTGACATGAAGAATATCCAATAAAATTACTAAGGGCGTTCTTTTGGCAATAGAGAAAAAACTTATGAAAGAGGCTTTACTTGACTTTAGTATTCACTGCGCAAAAAATAAGATGCTTTCGATTTTGATACATAATCCGAAAAGTCAAAAATAAAACTGCAGTTTAGAAAAATAATAAAAAAGTATCTATTCAAATATCTATATCACGGACGAAAAACATTTCATTTCGTTTCAACTTACACCGACCGCATCAATATATGAGTTTCAGGGAAAGAAAAAGCGGAGAGGGAGAACGGAGGTTGACAACCAGTTCGGAGAATGCCAGGAAAAGTACTTTACACTTTTGAAAATGTCTTTTGCCGGCTAATATTTCGTTTTAAATTTAAATCTTAAACTTTTTACGGTTTTTCATGGGATTATCGGAGCGCGATACATTTCAGGAAGATATCTCGTATACAAGAAAAGGGCCCCATTTTCTATCAGAATGGTGGAAAGAAAGGCTTTTTCGCTTGTTATGTTTAGGTTTATTTCCAAAAAAACAAGAAAGGAATACGCTCCTAGGAAAGACTTTTATAGTCTGCTAAAAACAGAATGTTTTAAGCGGTAACAGGAAAATAAAAATGGTATTACGATGCTTTAAGATTCTCCCCGACTTTATTATTAAATTGCGAAAATAAAAGCTATACAAAACTGGTAGTGATCTTCAATGTAATTTCACTGCACCCATCGTTTACTCTACGTTCATTTTCGATCATTATTGCTACGTTTTAAATTTCGAAGGGGAAAAAATGAAGTTTTACACTGAAGGAAGAATCAGCCATTTTTCTACATACTTATAATCTGACACGACTGTACGTTGTTGATAAGCACCTTCCGAACAGATACGTTTTACCCACCTTGCCGTTCAGCTCACTGGGGCCAGGCGGAAGATACGCCATCATTAATTGTGACGTGAGGACTTTGCACGAAGCCGTGAATTATGGGTGACGTCACAGATAGAGCAGCCAAGCGGGAAATTGCAACGTGGGATGGTTGGAGACGGGGCGCCATCGCTACTGGTGCGTAACGCTAAAAGCGCTAGAGCTCAAACACTATCCTCCATCTCCGGCGCGAAGCTTCAGAGAAAGACGTTAAGAGTAGTAGTGTTTTGCCCATCCTCATATTCCGATCCCTAAGCCTTCGAAATTTTACGGGAAGAGATTTCGGTTGGCCGCAAGATAGGGAAATGCAGTAATATTGCTCGGCTAATCTTGGAAATAACTCTATTTCTTAGTAGAAATGGAAAGCATTAAGTAACAATATAGCCTGTTGTTCCATTCGTTAGGGAATGTTCATCATTTCATATTTACGATAATCGTAATTATTTGTCAGTGCTGCCTTTCGGAAAGCCCTAAGGAGAAGCGAAAATTTTTGAATAAATTTCCTACCTAATTTATTAGGAAAAGTACAGGCGTTGCTGCACTTCATTAAAATTATACAGATTTAGTTTTCTAGTGAAAGCCAGGTTTGAAGGTGCTTCAACGATAAAAAACTACATTCTGCTGAAGCAATACTTACTGAAAACGTAGTTTGAAAGGCAAGTAGCTTATAGATTCGTGGAAAAACGTCTTGATCGCATTTCTCCAAGACTTAGAGACTTTGGACGCCTGTGTAAGACTTTTATTTATTACAGTCGTAACAAACAATACATAAAATATTCTTCGTCGTCTTTATTTTTTTTTCTACTTAACCCTGAAGGGGCGATTGCCCCCTCCGCCCCTAACTGGATCCACCCTTGTTATGAAAGGGGAAATCAATTGAACCGTTTTATAATTTCATAATAGGAACGTTGTAATCTTCAAAAGCTATTATAATTATTAATATTTTATCTGCGCATTTAATCAAGTATATAACGTTATCGAAGTTTCACGCGTTTTATAATAATTTATTAAAATATAAAATCCATCTAAACGTTAAGTATGCGTTATACTGGCAAATAAAAATATCATTCAGAACTACACTACCGTGATACTGCTAAGAAAAAGAGAAAAGACGTCCAAAAGCAAACGACAGTCACAAATTCCATGCACATATTTCAATTACATAATATTATATAGATGAATAAATACGTGGCCAGTAAATTATTCTCATAAGTTTTTTAATATATTTATAATATTTTCTAGAATTTTACGTAATAAACAAAGCTTATTTTTAAATTAATTTATTCATTTTTTCTCTTTTACCTTCGTTTTCTTCTTTCTTTTCATATCCCTGTTATCTGACTTCTCGATTATCTAATCTATCTTTCA
The DNA here is from genome assembly GCA_006491805.2 of Dysdera silvatica. Lineage (NCBI taxonomy): Eukaryota > Metazoa > Arthropoda > Arachnida > Araneae > Dysderidae > Dysdera > Dysdera silvatica. Next base: position 54,089,988 of record QLNU02015360.1, read on the forward strand.
TTTCGCTTAGGCTGAACACTTACTGTACATGTCATTAAATCTCATAACTTGTCATGTCATGACTTTATTGTACATATCATTGAATGAAAAAAATTCTTCATAATGTTATCAACTTTAAAAGTGTTTTTGCTCACATACAGTGAGATTAAAAATGTCAAATCTTGGGTAAGAAGTGTGCTATTTGCGGATTTTAAATATTGATAAAAAATTGTCATAATATATTAGCAGAAAAATGGTTCTATATTCTTTATAAGGGACTCAAATACTCTCGATTGCCATTACTCCTATCTCAAAATACATTTCTCCGCGAAAAGTTTTCCCCTTATCAGTATTATATTGACATTATCTTCTTTATTTATGAATAGATTTATTCAAGAATTTCTAGTTAGAGACCTTACCAGTTCACTTAATTTTTAACACTCTTTGTAAGATCTGTATTTCTAAAGCTTCATCTTATTCCTGGAATATTTTTAATGTCCATAACTCAAAGCCATATAAAAGAAGTTAAAGGCTTAAATTTCTTTCGCATAAAGCTTTTTTCCAACTCATTTCATTAAATTCCGTTTAAACTTTAACAGTTCATCACCTAATTCCTTTTATTTAGTCGTCATTGTAGCAAACAATATATTCATAGATAGTAGAACGTATTTGTTTTTGTTCTATGCTTCTGTTTCTAAAATTAACTTGCATGTTTATATTTTTCCTGCTAATACGTTATGTTTTTCCTGCTAAAATGTTAGTTTTTTTTATATTCATGGTAAGGACACTTTTCTAGTCTCATCTTCTCAGTTTTTGTATTAACTTCGATAATGGGAACGTATGTGCTTTTAGTTGAGGTTGTTATTTTGGTCATATAATCAGTTTATTTCAAATTATTTATAATTGTTCCATGGGCGTAAAATTATATGGGCCTGTGGGGTCTGCGCCCCCCAATAATTGGAAATAAATTGAAATTTTGCATATATTGTATGAATTTCCAAAATATGTGCTTGCCCTCCCCCCCCCCCCTCCTTCAATAAGTTTAAAAACTCAACGTTGACAAATTGTTCCATTTATCTGTAGTCTTTCCTTTCTTCAATTACTACGTCCATTATTATTTCCTTCGATCGCAGGTTATGCATAGTCAAGTCACATTAATGTAACCACCTGCTACTTTAGATGTCAGCAGCTTGTAGCCGACGAAATAAGGCACATGTCGTAGTTTGGCTTGGTGCACATATAAGGTGAGCTGTAGACATTATATAAATGCATTATTCCTTGCCGTATTGGATGAAAGGGAAAATTTATTAAAGTTAAAAAGAAAAATGTCTGCCGAGTCAACCTTTCTGCCGGGACTGCCTTTCGGGTCGACGATGGCAGTATTTCTGAGACAGTGTAATTCGTGAATTATTTGCATGCTGCTTTTGTGAAATGGTATCTGATTAGGCAAATGTCACTGTTGCGAATAGTCAACGTGGAAACTGCGGAAGAGCACATGCCCTTGATATATGAAGTGAACATCAACTGAGAAGATAAATGAAGGTCGGCCAGTGCATTACTATGGAGCGCTCGGACCTCCAAAATGAAGTTTAAAACGAAAAATTCAGCGAATTCTGCTGCGTAGGGGACTCTGAAGCAGATGGATGGTCACAGCACCTATGCTTTGTAACGAAAGTGCATAGGAATAAAAGGCTTGAATGCGCACGGCGGCGTCGAAATTGGACCTCCACTGATTGGCAAATGGCTGCTATCTCCAATGAGCCCCGTTTTCTGCTTCATCGAATGAATGGACTTTGGCTTGTCAGACAAGAAACATCAGAGAACAAACACTCTCTCTGCAACCATTGCTGGAAGAACATATGTTGATGACGGCAACATTATTGTCAAGGGAATGTTTTCGTGGTATTGCTGAGTCCAGTTATACACGTATGGAAATATTCTTGGCATAATTTTTTATTTATCCATCCGTGCAGATCAAGTACACCCATACATGCTAATTATTTTCCCTGTGACGGATGGGATCCTCCAGAAAGACAATGCAACGTGTCTCACGGCAAGAATTGTCCGAGAGTGGTTCGAAGAACACAAACACGATCAAGCCACCCAAAGACTTCCCTGGCACCCTAATTCCCCAGACTTGAACGCAATTGAGAATCTGTGGGACCACCTCGATTGTCTTGTTCGTTTTATAGATCCTCCACCACGCACTCTTCAGTAGCTATCGGATGCAGTTGACATAGTTCCAGTTAACCATAACAACTATCTAACACCTTATTGAGCAACTACTAGCTCATCTAGATGCTATCCGTTCCGCACGCTTCGATTCCTCTTGATATTAGCTGGTGGTATCACATTAATGACTGAATTGTGCCTAAGATTGTATAAAACATGTACTTTACTGCCTGACTCCTCTTTTTAATTCAACCCAGTACGTTTCTCGAAGCCGATTTTCGAACAATGTGTTGCTTTAATAATTTGATTGTCTTCGATATCCAGTCCAGTCCTGTAAAGTGTTTCAATTAGCTTATCATGTTTTGTCCTACCAAAAGCTTTTTATAATCCATAAATCACAAAATCATAAAAATGAATAAGGGGGTTCGTGTATGTAATAAACAGCACACACACACACACATGTATATATATATATATATATATATATATATATATATATATATCTTCCCTTCTAAAATATACCTTTAAAATTATAAATAGGAAAGTTTTTTTAAACATAAGACTTTCGATAAATTTCAATCATATACATAGGTTTGAGGACGTTATCCATGTAAATCAAATACTAAACAAATAAACACAATTCCTTAATAATGTGAAAATCACATAGAAGATGTAGATCGACAGTGATGTTACTACTATGGAACTTAGCCGCAACATTAAAATATATCTTTAGACTCATCTTATGTAGAGTTTATATTAATATAGCTAATTGCGCATTCTTATAGAATATATCGCAAACTATAGGATGCGCAAATAGTGAAAATGTGTGTACTTTTTCCCGTTATCATACACAAGTTTTTTATCTTATATTTTCGATATGCTATAATTCTTAAATATTTTTTGTATTCTTTTGAGTCTAGTGGAAGGTTCATTGCAGTTCCCAAGTTTAAAAGGTGTTTTAAAATCTGTGGTTAAAACTGTCATCACTACATCCATCAGAAAATTTAAGACTTTAAAAGTAAGCAAGACAATGTTAAAATAAACACTTATTATCGTAATAATTGTTCCGACATTACTCTTTAGTCTCTTTTAATAATGCGCGAATTTTTAAGAAATATTTTTCCCCATGTTTAAATTACCGCTCAGGCCGTTAATGCTCCAACTATTCGATTTGTTAACGATCACTGAAGCAGAGTTTTTAATGGCAAAAATATATCTATAAAAACTCAGTTGAAGTAGGAACTACCAGTAAATGAGAGTTACAGGTGCTAAGTTCAATCCAGGTTAGATTCATTATCTTAATGATTGCTCTTAACGAATTCATCATATTTATGCCATCATTAGCGTAGCTTCATCGTGTATAGTCTTCGATTTCTTTTATGGTAGAGCTTCCGACATCATTCCGCCGTTTCAACAGCATATTGCCCTCAGTATAAGAAGTTTGATGACGCAGGTAAAAAACGTAACACACCTTCGATTTTAAAAATGCATTCAATTATTTTTTTTTTCCACCGTGCGATTACGTAATAGAATATACGAATACGAATGAATGAGAATGTGATTTTCAACAGAACTGCTTATGTAGCATTTCTTTCGTTATGATATCAGACTTAATGCTTTCCTCTGGATCTGATATTAAATTCCCCTGGCCATCCTTTTCCAGAAAATAAACTCTCAAAATGTCACATTCCTCTAGAAGAAAATGTTAGAATCTCTGTATTCTGTTTGGAATTCAACTATGTCCAAATCTGCCTTTTTATTTTACATCACGAACACCTGTTCTTGCAATTTTGGATATTTTTACCCAATTGTAAAAATGTTTGAGATAAACAGTTTTCTTCTTACAAAAACGGGAGTCTTCTGAATATTCTAGAATGAGAAGCAGTTTAATGCTTTCTGCATTAGAAGACCAATAACTAACCTTAACTTACTTGATGCTGAATTTAATGAAAATTCCTTGCGACAACTATTTTGAATATTTTTATTATTAATCGTTGTATGGTTACTCTACTATTAATATAGAGCTCTCTAGTTATTTATATCATCATCATCATTATATTCAACCATTATCCGTCTATCCACTGCTGAATGAAGGTCTCTTCAAATGCTTTCCATACAAGTCTATCCCGAGAGATACGCTTCCACGTCACCACAACCTGTTTTTTATTTCATC
>QLNU02015360.1:54094411-54118854 GCA_006491805.2 Dysdera silvatica
ATATATGCATTTGCTATTTTGCACTATATATATATAGTAAGTCCTTTCTGCAACACTATTATACGGACCGAGAAAAATTATCGTTGTAGAGGGATTTATATTAATTTATTTATTATATATCGGATAATATCGTTTTTGTGTGGTTTTACTGTATATATATTGAAAGAATTCTCTCTGGAAAGGAACTGAAATACAGATAAGCTGGGATCTCACGGTTAAAAACCAAACATATTTAGTTATCATCGATATATGTTTAAAGAACCGATATAACAACTAATAAAAAATTGAATTATTCAGTTTATTACAAAGCTACGAATTAGTGAACCCGCTCAGTGTATTTACACATTAAATGAACCCTATTCTAAAAAGAAATAAACAAATAAATAAATGAAAATTCTGCATTTTACGATGCCTGATAAATTTCATTACCAATGCGACTGGCAGGAAGAAATACTACTAAAAAATTTTCTGAAATCGCAAATCAAAAATTCCATTTTTCCGTATATTATAAAGCTGCAAAGATAATAATAAAATTTTAAATTGTGTTGTAAAGTATTCTAATTAACTTTTCAGTTTCCAGAACCTAATGCAAAATCGTCTTGGATTTAGTGCTGCCTTCCTTTCACGGAAGAGAAATTGTTTATTTACGGCAGCCTAAATAATCTTAAATTAGTGTATATTTTTTGACAAAAATCTTCCTCGCCAAGAAGTATATATATATCGCGAATAGCAAGCGATGTCATAAATATTTATTCAAATAGATAAATAATAAACAGCGAATCAAGAAATATCCTTAAATAAACTCCTTCAGATCCTTTAAAAAATATTTTGAAGTGAGTAGCTTTGATTGGTTTTACTTATATAATTTTCTTTATTATTTTAACTGCTACACGAATTCAAAGCTCCATGCCAATTACACGCCTGCAGTTTCTTACGCTAAAATTTCATTTACTTTTAGAAAATTTACAAATATTCCATTTAGATGTTATAGTTTCAGGACGAAACTCCTCTTGAAAATACAATGAATTTCCTACGAAGATGTTGGTTTAGAATTTACGAGCTTTACGCATATTTATTTAATTATGTTTATTTGTTTGCATATAACAGGCTAAACACTGCTGAAATAACAGCTAGATTACTCACGCTTTCGGATGCGTTGCAAGCAGTCTATCTCAGTGTTAGTAATCATTACTCCTGATGAAGGACTGCTGCTGATGCGTCCGAAAGCTTGAGTGATCTTTTTCATTGCTATTTTACCAGTGTTTAACCTTTTTATGTAATTTTCTTCAATGGTAGGGGAGACCGGGGCTGATTGAAACAACCGCATTTAAAAATCTGATTTTATACGTTTTAATTTTTCGTTAATAGGAGCAGAACAGAAATGTTAAACCTGCGTTATATGTACGTGAGGGCCGTTTTTGTCAACAACTCTGTATTTTGCAAGGAAAAAACTATTTTTAAGAAGGGTGGGTAAATTTTCAAAGCTTCATAAGATATCGCATTTTATGTAGTATAGACCAGTCAATGTTTTTGATTTATAAAATGTTTATAGTGCATAGTTATGGCTTGCTAGTCACCTGTTTTGAAAAGCACACGTGCATGGCTACTGGTACTTAGCGTCTTATTTAGTTAAAATGGCGGATTGGGTCAGGTTGAAACAAAGGGGACGGGGCTGATTGAAACAGTTTTTCAACCAGCACCGTTCACAAAGAAAATGCAAACATTATAAAAGTTTTATGTAAAAAAAAAGTATTGGTTGTGTAATAATCAAAGAAAAATATTTTTTAGCTCATAGTCGTCTGAATTATGGAAGTAGAGAATAGGTGTAATTTTTTTTTCTTTCAGACATGAGAAGGAAACGGTTAGATTAAGTGGTTTAGCAATGTTAAAAAAATAGTGCCCTATCAGTGCGTTTCTTTCGTGAAATATTAAGAGCTAAACCTTATATTAATTATAAACTTATAAGACATTATTATTACTATTATGCTTGTTATTATTGTTACTTTTATTAGGCCTATTATTATATGCTTATTCTTCCATAAAACTCCGACAAGAGCATCATTATTTAAAAACAAATAGGCAAGGTTCTCCTACATTACAGAAAATGCACTGTAGCTGTCTCCTGGTTTCACTTGACAAAAGATATGTTTTGCCAAAGTAGTATGTTTATTTTATAATATCTTAGAACTTCATCCAGTGATATAGATTAGGGAACTAGTGGCATTGTTTGTAACGTTATCTACAAAAATTCTAAGCATATTGTATTTTGCTGTAAGCATAGAATATGCATTTTACTTTTAATAAGCATAGCATAGCTGAAAAACTCAATGTCTTTGTTTTTATTATTTATAATTGACATTTAACATATTTCGATAAAATTGGGTGCTTTATTTCTATTTACAGAATAAGGACTTACAAGCGGAAGACTGCCCGCTGCAACACAAACCCTAATACCATGCTAAAAGCAGCTAATATTGTTACAACAAAGGGGCGAACATCCTTAGTGTTGGGAATGACTTCAGTATCAATGATGTTACACTATCCAGATACGTAAAGAAACTAACGAAGAAAAACGAAAGCAGTGAAGTTTCTACCAAGGCTATAGAAATTGTGTATACAAAGAACCGTCAAACACTAAATGACACAGCTGAATAAGAGTTAACAAACTACTTGCATAAAGCAGCTGCCCTCTATTATGGCTTATACCCACGTGAGGTTAGAAAACTGGTATGCCAATATGCAACCAGCAGCAATGTACCTGTTCCTGCATCGTGGACCATTGCTAAAGCTGCTGGAGCTAACTGGTTTACCGGATTTCTAAGAAGACACAGAAATTTGTCCATAAGAAATCCCCAAGCAACTAATTTAGCTCGAGCTACCAGCTTTAACCAGCACAATGTCAAAATGTTTTTCGAAAATTATTCTCGTATCTTAGAAAAACATAATCTTCAAGCTGCTGACATATACAACATAGACGAGACAGGAATAACTACAGTCCATCACCCAGACAGAATTGTTGCTAAAAAAGGTATCAAGCAAGTGGGATCTCTTACCTCAGCCGAGCGTGGGACTCTAGTGACCGTCGCTATAGCTGTTTCTGCGACAGGAAATGCAGTACCACCGATATTCATGTTTCCTAGGGTTAAGTTCCGAGATCATTTTATTTCAAGTGGACCACCAGGATGTGTAGGGTCAACCAATCCTTTAGGTTGGATGAAGGACAACGACTTTATTGCTTTTTTGAAACATTTCATTTCATTCACGCGGTGCACACCAGAGAAGCCTGTTTTAGTGATTCTCGATAATCATGAATCCCAACTTTCCATCAACATCATAGATTTGTGTAAAGATAACGGTATTGCTCTCTTGAGCTTTCCACCACATTGCTCACACAAACTTCAGCCCCTCGATCGTGGTGTCTTTGGACCTCTAAAGAAGTATATTAATACCGCATGTGACAGTTGGATGAAAAACAATCCAGGCAAGGCTATGAGTATATATGATATTCCTAGTTTGGGAGCCACTGCACTCCCTTAGGCAGTCACCCCTCTTAATATAATGTCTGGGTTTAGAATTGCAGGCATCATGCCATATAATCCTAACATATTTTCTGATGCTAACTTTGGACCTTCGGTTGTCACAGACCGTTCAGAAGAAAGCCTTGCAATAACTATTCCCACACCACAAGAAGATACGGAATTTGTAAATTCATGTAATGATGTTAAGGGAGGAAATGTTGACGACCCTTCAAGAACAAGTGAAGTTTTACCAGGTCCCAGTGGTTTACAGATCCAGCCGCAAGCAATGGCTATTTCAGCTGAAGATATTCACCCTTATCCCAAGGCAGGACCACGAAAAATTCCACATCAAGAAAGAAAACACCGTTCTACGGCTGTCTTGACAGATACGCCAATTCGCAATGCTCTTACTACAGAACAATCAGCAGCTAAAGCTAAAAGAAGCAAAAAGACTTTGAAGTTTACTGATTCCAAACCTAAAGAAATAAGGGTAGGCAAGTCCAGAAAAAAGAAACAAAGTTCTGGAAAAGTCGTTCGTCATATAAGCGATACCTCAGATTCAGAAGATGAATGGTTTTACATCACTTGTTGTGAGCCATACAGTAAAAGTAAGTCTGATTGGATTCAATGCACTGACTGTAAAGTATGGGCTCATGAGACTTGCACCAAGGGTGAATTGTTTTATGTCTGTAAAAATTGTAAAAGCGATGAGTAAACTATTCTAGCCATTTTTAGCAATTCCATAAATACCAATTTTTCTAATAGAGCTATGCAGAGCATTGTTCATATTAATTATAGCGAAGTAATTATGTTTACGATAGTCAAATAAATACGTTTACAATAGTCAAATAATTATGTTTATGGTAATCAAGTAATTAGGTTTATAGTAGTCAAATAATTATGTTTGCAGTAGTCAAATAATTAGGTTTTAATCTGTCCCAGTGTGTGTTTCAACCAACCCCTTACTCGGGGCTGGTTGAAGCATACGTCAAAGTTCTTAAGAAAATTTGTTAAGATGCCTTACAGCTCTAAATAACGTATCATAAATTCTGTGTAATAGACCAAAAGTGTAACCTACCAATACCACTAAAACTAAGTTTATAGTACTATTTGTTTACGAGAAAAAAAATGTAAATTTAAAAAGTTTTTCAACCAGCCCGGTCTCCCCTACTCTGCATATTATTCCGCGTTTCATATGCAGTACAGTAAAACTTCGCTTATTTAAAATTTTATATGGTATAAACTGATTTAAAAAACATATTTATGTAGAACGTATGTATTTATTTTGCACTTTTAAGTAAAGTAATTCTACAATATACAGTACATTTTTAAAATAGTGTAATTAAAAATACGATTTTTTTGCATACGCTCATGTGCCAAACGATAGTATGATTGTCCCTATAATTAACCAGCTATCTACATTTCCTCTTCTCGTTAACTTAAATTTGTTCAGCAAAATGTATATACACAAAATTGAACATCAATTACGCACACGTAGTTCAGATGGATTCTATCAATGTAAGACCGGCAATGTCATTTAATATTAATTATTCCATTAATTTAAAAAAATCCTCAAACAAATTTTATTCATTATGCGCTAATAATATTAATTATTATTAATTTATGAACATGACGCTAATTTAATTATTGTAGTTTTATCGTTGGTTACCCGCATTGCATCATTGAAAATATAGAGTTTTCAGATTTCAATTATTAATTTGATATTTTCGCGAAAGAATATGCATTGCATTTAAAATGAAACTTAAAAAAATGAATTACCACATCTCACTGTAAATGATTGATTACGTCAAGTCCAAATAAATTTATGATGGCTGAAGATTTTTCCGTAAGTAAATTTATGATACTATATAATTTAAAATGATAAATTAAGTAACTGAATAATAAGACTCTAAGTAATGAGGAAATTTCCAGAAATAAGTCTTCATTTCTATGGTAATTAATCTAATTTTCACACTCATTAGCGTAGGAAAAAAGTCTTTTCTCGGAATTTCTAGAGAAACATTTTATTTTTTATAAAGTTTTATATGCAAAAAGTTATAATTAGATCTTTAAATTGTTACTTTAAATGGTTTTGGGGAATTTTTTGCCGAAACAGGTAAACCTCTTCATTTTCTCTAATTTTTGCATTGTTTTTAATGTTTATGGAATATTTTTTCTCATTAGACATTTATTTATTTATTATTTCATCCATTCAGTCATTCCATACTTATACTAATCGATCTATAATCATTTGCAATTAAGAACTAAAACCCTATGGAGCACATGTGGAATGAATTGGAAAGAGCTGCTCGCGGCAAGGAGCTTCCTCCCGCAATTACATGGTAATTAACAGATTCTTTCGCATCATCTTGATTGGAAATACAGTAGCTATAGGCTTATCTACGACAGTTTTCTGGGGGGCCATGGCCCTCATAAAATCTTATCAGTTTTCTAATCGACATTACCAAAAAACGTATTGATAATCCCTATTCCTAGAAAGACGTACCGATATTCGCCTATACCAATATAACGGTATATCGATATACCTACTACTTCTAAACATCCCTAATTTTAAAGAATCAATCTCCAAGTACTTTTTATTGAACTATACGAGGGAACACATAACTTTTCTCTTTTCGAAATGAAGAAATTACTTATGGACTTGGTCAGAGAACTAATTCTTCTTCATCCTACCACTGCCGTAAGTGTGTAAAGTGTACTTTTAGATTACTTTTATAATATTTACATTGTACTGGAGCTTTAAATCTATCAGAATTGTTTTACTGGACCTTATTTGGGCGTCAAGAACACTCGTCATTGACTTGTCATTGGTTTCCACCATATAATGATTTCAATTGACGCCGATCCCAATAATTCCAGTTCTTCCAAGAACGCATCCCCAGCACAAACCGGGAGCTACCTTTATCCCCTATGCTATTTAAGTGTTAAACTCTTGTGTTGTTAAAGCTGTATTTTCTCGTTGTCAGCCAAAAAAAAGAAAAATGTACGTCATTTGGCGATAAAACGTTCAGGATGCATTGATTGCAACCATTCCTTTTATTATCCTTTTCCCTCCTTTGCACTGGAGAAATTTTATGGCAAATCTTTTTCTCCATCTGATTTTAATATCCTTGAACATACAGTGATTATTAAATAAATCTCTTGTTAGTTCATTCTTCCTGATCGTTGATGGGATAGCTATTGTTACTTTCATCGATGGCGCTGTTTCCTAATGACTAGGGCCTCTCCCCTCTTTTCCCACAACTCCAAACTTTACTGATGTTCCAGAGGAAGGAGGGATAATTATTTTGCCATAATCTATGATTTTTCCCCTCTTTTGGGTAAATGAGGAAATTTTTAGTAGAGCAAGTATAAGAAGGTTGATGTGCGCCTGCCTTGGCGATTTGGTGTAAGTATTCTAGTAAATTTTGGCGGGTTTCGAAGAGCAGCTTATTCGCCAAGCTCTAATTAATTAAATTTCATTGTCCTGTCTTTGACATAGTAGACCGCTCTAATAAAATTTCATAATGACACGTAGGGAAAATTAATACTGAAAGTGATCGTCTATTTAATCGTCCTTAATCGAATTATTACACTGCATATGACGACAGTCTATTAAAAGTCAGTAAGTTCATTATACGATATCCATATGTCAAAATATGCCACAATGTTTTAAAATAATTGCTATGTCATAGATCACTCACATCTTTACATAATTTAATACATTCTGGTCAATTTCATCAAAAATAATGGGAAATTTTAAATACATCGCCTTAAATAAGATTCGAAAACTGTACTGTTTGTTTATTTGTGTGTAATTGTGTGTTTAATTGTGTTTAATTGAGTTGTTTAATTGTGTGTTTTTCCTTTTCGATAGATCTACTATTAAATATAGTATGACACTTATGGTATCTTATGTTTGTAAACTTCATTCGCATTTCGTGAAACAAGACTTCTCTATTTCCATGTCTTATATGTATGTGATATTATATTTTAGAAAGGAACGAAAATATGGATGAAGGGGTTTTAAGTTATCTATCAATATTTATCAACTTTTTTTATCAACAAACCATGGCCCCTAGTCTCCAGGTGCTGGAGTGCTCCTGATCAAGGCAGCGGTCAGTGTGGCATGAAAGCAGGGGGTGCTAAGAATCACTGGAATGGCCCAGGCTGCCGTTTGTTATTGACCTTGGCTACGTTTAATGGACGATCCCTTGCTTCTGAAGCAAAACTTCAGGAATTGGAAGAGGAACTAGACAAGATCAAATGGGACATTGTAGGACTCAGTGAAGTTAGAAGAAAAGGTGAAGAGTTGGTGGAACTTAAAAGTGGACATTTGTTTTATTATAGAGGAACGGAAACTGGAAGAACAAGTGGTGTTGGCTTCTTAATCAACAAAAGAATTAAAGACTACCTTCTTGAAGTCGAAAGCACGTCAGATCGAGCAGCGAGGCTCGTTGTTCAACTAACCCAGCGATACCAACTTCAAATAGTACAGGTATATGCACCAACATCAAGCCATACCGACGAAGAGGTTGAAGAATTTTATGAAGAAATCAAAGAGTTACACACCAAAGGGAAACAACATATCAAGCTCATCATGGGGGATTTCAATGCAAGAATTGGACAACAGGAACAAGGAGAGACATCGGTTGGTAAATACGGATATGGGGAAAGGAATGAACGTGGCGATCAACTCATCGAATTTGCAGAAGCTGAAAATCTTAGCATCATGAATTCATTTTTTAAGAAGAAACCGCAAAGAAAATGGACATGGAAACACCCAAATGGGGGAACTAGTGAAATTGACTATATCCTGGCAAACAAGAAATCAATTATTGAAGATTGCAGTGTACTGAACAGATTTAATACTGGAAGTGATCATCGAATGGTGAGATGTAAAGTGCACTTAAATACTAAATTAGAACGACAGAAGCTCATTAGGAAACAAGTAAGTAAGAGGGTGGATTTAAAGAAATTAAAAGAAAATACCGAGGCATTCAAGTTGGAATTAAAAAATCGCTTTTCTGCACTGGAAGGACTTATTGATGAAAGTGATATCTCAGAAGCAAATGAAAACATTGTTAAGACAATAGTTGAAACTGCTGGGGAAATTGGTGGTGTAACCTGTAAAAAGCACAATAGCAAATTATCTGAGAAGACGAAACAGCTCATGAAAAGGCGAAGAGATATGAAGGTGGACAATCAAAATACCAGTTCCAGGATTGAGTACATAGAACTTTGTAAAACTCTGCGCAAAAGCATGAAAGAAGACATAAGAAAATTCAACTGTGAGCTAGTAAGGAAAGCCATTGAAAATAACAAGAGCCTTAGGGTTGTTAAAGGAAGTTTATCTGTTGGGAAGAAACACATCATTGCATTAAAAGGAGAGGATGGCACCGTAACAAGAAATAGGGAAGAAATACTTAGAAGAGTTGAAGAATTCTACAAAAATCTATACGAAAGTAACAGTGGATTAAACGAAGACATTGAAATAGTCGAAGGAACAGCTCCTAAAATCTTAAAAGAAGAAGTTTCATTTGCAATAAAAAGTATGAAGAAAGGAAGAGCCCCTGGTGATGATGGTATTACATTAGATATCCTAAAAGAAGCTGGAGAATATGTAGAAGACATACTTGCAAAATTCTTTACCAAATGTCTTAACAGCGGTAGGCCCTGCGGTGGCGCAGTGTGGTAACGCGTTCGCCTAGTGCGCCGTTAATCCGGGTTCGACTCCCAACAGTGTACAAAGAACGCTTACTCAGAGATCTCATAAAAAGATCGCACTGCTCACTGTAGTCCGGGGTTTGGTTCCCTAGGCCATAAGAGGTTCGGATTCCTCGGAAAACAGTAGGTCCCGGCGCAGCATGACCATTGTAGTCTTTGAGCCGTAAAACCACAAAACAAACAAAAAAAACTAAACAGCGGTAACATACCAAACCAATGGGATTCTGCAACAGTAATTCTTTTGCATAAAAAAGGTGATAAAGAGGATTTGAAAAATTACCGACCAATTAGCTTGTTACCTGCTATTTATAAAATCTTCACAAAAGTGCTAACACATCGCCTGCAGAAAAAATTAGATGCAGCTCAACCAAGAGAACAAGCTGGATTTCGAAGTGGATTCAGTACAGTGGACCATATTCAAGTATTAAGAGAATTAATTGAAAGAACACATGAATATGAACTTCCATTGTGTGTGGCATTTATTGACTATGAGAAGGCCTTTGACTCTATTAAAACATCAGCAGTCATCAACTCTTTAAGATCAACAGACATTGAGGATGTGTACATTGACATGGTGAAACGTGTGTATAAAAATGCAAGTGCAAAATTTCGGTTACATAAAGATACCGAAGCTATCAAAATTGGTAAAGGTGTGAGGCAGGGAGATACCATTTCTCCAAAACTTTTTACTTCAGCTTTACAGATGATTTTTCAGCAGATAAATTGGAATAACAAGGGAATAAAAATAAATGGTGAATATTTAAATCATTTGCGGTTTGCTGATGACATTGTTATTTTTTCAACGGACCCATCAGAACTCCAAGACATGGTACAAGAGCTCTCAACTAGAAGTGAAGAAGTTGGACTCAAGATGAACCTACAAAAAACTAAGATCATGTTCAATAATTTTGTAGAGGAAACAAAAATACAAGTTGACAACACTGAGCTAGAAATTGCTGATTCATATATTTACCTTGGCCAGCTGATTTCAATGGATGGCAACATTATGAAAGAACTCAACAGACGTATTAAACTTGGCTGGAGTGCATTTGGAAGAAACAGTTTTATCCTGAAGGGGAAATTGCCTTTGTGTCTAAAAAGAAAGGTCTTCAACCAGTGTGTATTGCCAGTCCTCTCTTATGGATCAGAGACATGGAGTCTAACAGTTGGAGCAATACGAAAGTTACAGACAACGCAAAGGAGCATGGAGAGGTGCATGCTTGGAATAACTAGGAGAGATCGAAAAAGAAACACTTGGGTGAGAGAGCAAACTAGAGTAGAGGACATCATTGTTAAAGTAAAAGGACTGAAATGGCGATGGGCTGGGCATATTGCAAGAAGAACTGATCAACGATGGACAACAGAAATTCTGAACTGGATTCCAAGAGACCACCGAAGACCTAGAAAACGTCCTCAAACTAGATGGGTGGATGAAATAAGAAAACAGGTTGGGGTGACGTGGAAGCGAATTGCTCAGGATAGACTTGTGTGGAAAGCATTTGGAGAGACCTTCATCCAGCAGTGGATAGATAATGGTTGAATATGATGATGATGATATATACATTCACTGTCCTGCTATTAATGTGGCTTTGCATAGTGAATGAAAAGAATGAACTATGAATATCAAAAGGTTTTTACGAATTTGTAACTCAATAGAGATGCTTTATAAACTGCAGACTCTTTCTAACGTAAAATGCACTCTGGTATCCTACTCAACCCCCCTTCGACAAACAACTGCAAAACTTTCCTCAAAAAAACAATAACACAAAACTCATTTAGAAGGTGCCTTGTCTTTCAACGTCTTAATCTTGTAGCGTGGTTCATAACACGGCCGAATACCCAAACAACAAGCCTCCGTACGAAAACAACAAGAAACAAAGTTTCCAAAGGATAAAAACCAACAACCACAACATAACAACGTCTCTTATCGGGAACTGTCTCGTTTCTTCTTAATTCTCTCTTTTTTCCTAAGACTGGAAGAGGTGGAGCGACATAGCATCTCTATTTATCCATTCTTGGTGAATGAAGGAATTGAGGGAGGGAAAGAAAGGGTAGGAGACAAGGAGAGAGGCGAATCCCATGATGAAGAGAGGGAGAATTGGTCGAAGTAGTGGTGGGGTGGGCAACCAAAATGAAAGGAAAACTCTAAATGAGAGGGAATCGGTCTTTTTTGGAACAAACTCCTGTGCGAAAGATTTGATAGAAACACATATCTCCAGAAACCAATAATGAAACGAGGGAGAGCCTGTGCAACGAACTTTGATTTGTTAGTTTAAAACAATCCCACGCTGTCTATGATTTGCCGTTTATTTTGACGAAGACATGGTTGCTATCAGTGGAAGCATCTACTTGAAGCTGTCAGGTAGTCAGTTAAAAAATATATTATCAACGTTAAATGAAATCTATAAAACTATTCCAGTTTTCTCGAATCTGCTATGGTATGTCTAAGTGTCTTTCGTCTCTTTTATGAGTCAAGATTAATGAGAAACGGGAGATAAATGAATCATGAAATTATTATGATGCACCACAGATACTTAACTATAACAAATAATCATTTATCTTATCCCAGTGTGGATGATGATGACGATATTGAAAATCAAAATTTAAAGTGTAGGTAAATAATGAAGCATGATCTTAAGAAGCATTGTTAAAATACCTCAGCTTCTCCAAAATCACCAAATGTCGACGTCATAAACATTTTAACAAGGGCCACGCAAGAATCGCAAAATATTTCTAGATCATATATATTTTTTTAACCTAATCGCCAACAGCTTAGATGACACTCTTCTGGCAGGTTTAAAAGAGACTTCGTGAGCCCAGCTTCTTTCTTCCTGAGTTTTCATCCTCCTTTATAAAACAAACGCAAATTTCACACCTTTTCTTTTATACTGCTTCTAGTATCATTTTCCTATATCGGGACGAATGTGAAATCACCTGGTTTAATTATAAACAAATATTCCTCGTTTCCATAAATAAAAGACAATAATAAAGCAACTACAGGAGGACCCACTAATAACGAGCCCGCATTTAGCCAGGAAAATGTAGATTTTTTGGGGGTATAATGATTAAATGCAGTATTCAATTTAATCGTTCTTAACGAATATGTCTTTTGCTGACCCGGATGTAGCGAGTAAAAGATGATCAGGTTTTTTTAAGAGAAAATTTAGAGCATTCTTAAAAAATCAAAAATTAAAAACATCAGTGAAGAAGGATGCCCTTTTTTTATATTTACTTAGGTAATCGCGATCAAAACTAACTTTTCATCACAGAAAACTGGAGAATTTATGAAAACTCTCATCCCTTTCAGAATATATAGTAAAAAACTCAAAATAAATGCTTTTTGCGAAGCAATAGATTATACTGATGACTACGTATTGAACGAACTAAATATTACACAACGAAAATTGAATTAACATAGATACTGTGCAAAACGAAATAAAAAAATACAGATCATTTTTTGAGCATCTTCAATTTAAAGCTCGTTTGGGGATAGTTACTGGTGTAAGTTCCTTTACATGTGCTTTTTTTTTGTTTAGTTTATTATACTTTAAATTCGAATGGATACGTTTGTCACTAAATTTTCAGCAAATTTAAAGCTGAATATTATTGCATGCATGTTGCAAGAATGTATGCTAAATGTACAAACTTTATTTTCATAATTTAGAATTTTATATCCCAAAACGGATTTAACGAATATTTTAGTTGGTTTAAGCTTCTTGTTATATAAGATTTCTATTGTATATACTATCCATACAATAGTTACGTATGTGCGTGTATGTGTTCATGTATGGGTGTGGTATCTTACTATTTACCAAAGTCACGGGAAGACACAAAATCAGGCATCCGTCGTGCTAAAATTTAATATATGTTAATTTAATTACTGGGTACTAATATTTATGCAAATGTAGTTCTCTCTCGTTTTAGGGTGTTAGGTCGTTTCACACTTGCGTCATCGCAATGCAGAGGTTTTTAAACAAGATCAATTATTTATACATCCCATCAGCAAGGAGAAAGCGAAATCGATAGTCATGCAGTAAACGGCGAAGTTAAGATAAACTTAAATTATTCGTAATTAACCAGCTGAAATTTTCCGATAGAAAATTCGTTTTAGTAGAGATGCTTTGCCAGCCCCGCAAAAACGGCAACTTGAAAATTATTGACCGCGTGCAGACGTAGTCAAATTATGAATAATTTGTTTATTATGATTAGATTAATAATTAATTATGCGCGTTTATTGGTAATTACATTACTTGGTTCAAGCTACTTCATTAGGATGGCGAAATGTGGTAAATGTAAAATTGGTGATCACCCGAGAAATATGTAAAGAAATGGATAACAACGAGAGAAGGTTTGAATAAAGAAATACAGAGGTCGGGTAGCAATGAACGATGGTTGGAATAAAGAAATACAAAGGATAGATAGCAACGAGCGATGGTTTGTATAAAGGAATACGAAGGATGGATAACAACGAGCAATGGTTTAAATAAAGAAATGCGAAGGTTTAAATAAAGGATTACAAAGGATCGTATATTAGTTATTACATATACAAAAGGTGCCTTCAACCACTTCCCATTGACTTGATTCTTTATAGCGCTATCTTTAGAATATATATTCAATTTTTAATTGAAATGTTAAAAAATTGCTTCGCACCCACTTAAAACTACTTAAGATGGCACTCATTACAGCAATTAAGCCAATGCGAACATTCCGTATACACCATAAACCATTTACAACTAACTACTTATTCAGGTATTAGCTTGTGGCAAAGAATGTACCCCGTAAAATCAATTAATAATAACATTTAAATCCACTTTTCTTCACTCCTAAGAATTCCTATAAAATTCCATGCCTTCCCTAAATATAGCAGTATGTTAAAATCATGAAAAAAATTTAAATGTTTTACTAATATCCTAACTACGATTAGGTATGGCTACTGCGCAGCTAATCAT
Organism: Dysdera silvatica; assembly: GCA_006491805.2. Lineage (NCBI taxonomy): Eukaryota > Metazoa > Arthropoda > Arachnida > Araneae > Dysderidae > Dysdera > Dysdera silvatica. Next base: position 54,108,606 of record QLNU02015360.1, read on the forward strand.
TACGTAGTTATCTTTACCATATAAGTCAATGTTGCATCATCTTCATCACTTCCGTTGTGTTGTGTGAAGATTTCCACTACATTATACAGTATTTGATTGTAGTGCGTTATTAACATTAGATTTCCAATTAGCAGCATTTACACATATTCTTGTATGCACCATACTAATTCCTAACTTTTAAATTTCTCTATACCTAGACAGAAGTCTCTCTAACTCAGTCGGTCATGATTTTCCTATGAACACAGCTAACTTTTAATACCTTTGTGACCATGGCCTCCCATGTGGATTTTCAATGGGGGGAAGCGGATTTCTTCCAAAACAAAATATTTTATTCTTTCATAAAATCAGCCTGAAAATGTGCAAAAATTGCAGAACGATAAGAGAGCTCGAGTATCTTCTTCTTATCTAGTCTAAATTCGCCTATGTTTCTAACCTTTCATTAAATACTTGATTTAATTTGACGACGACATTGTGCAGTAATAAAATAACTGTGAATGCAACAAATTAACACAGTTGAAATGGTATAATGAACTGTTTACAACTGTTTCAATAACCCTAGGGTATTTTCATCAGAAAGGTAACTTACACAACATATTAATATTTGTTGGCATCGCACTTTCTGTTGTATCATTTGCCGTTCTGATGAAAATAGCCTAGGGCTATTGAAACAGCTGTAAACGTTAAATTGTGCATTAATTAAATAATTATCGAACTACTTAACAACTGTCCTTTCAACCGTGCATTATCTAAAATACTATATTCCCAAGATTTTTTAAATGTTAAAAATAAGAGATCATTTTTAATTATCTCAAATATGCTTCATCTTATTGGTCGAAAATTTTCGACGAACCACTTCTAAATGGACACATTTTAAATACTTTGTGCACTTTCTAAATCTACCTCAGTTTTTACTTTTTTGCCACACGTTTGTTTTTAATTTTTTAATACGCGCAAATCGAGCGTTTTGTGTATTTGTGTTTTAAAGCGAATTGTACAACATGAGGTGCTTTAAAATTTGTAGAAAAATTGAATAAAACATAAAGCATGAAAGTATCTTTCATTTACTAATTTTTCAATTCAGTGTGTAATTATTAATATTTTAAGTAACAGAGGAATTAGTACAATTTTCAATTGATCTAAAACATTTTTTAACTATAATTATTTTAAAACAGAAACAGGTTAAAAATTTGCAATTGGTAACGTTTTTCAAATGAAAGTGGGATTATTTTCATCTGCTATTCATAGATTAAAATTGATCTTTAAAATATATTTTATCCATTTTATTTTTGTAATTCCTGTTTAGGATTAGTGAAACGGATATTCTCAAGTTTTTCCTAGATATTTCCGTAGTTCATTACAATACTAAGTGTGATCAAAATACAATAGAACCCGTATATAATGAGGAGTTTAGGACTAATGAAAATGCTTACCATATGCGGTCACTCGCTAAATCCGTTTTGAAATTTAAGATTCGAAACTTCGAAAATAAAATTTGTATCATTAACATATGTACGTGCAACACGCATGTAATAATATCGAACTTTAGATTTGCTTAAAACTTAATTAACAATTATTTATTTTACACAACATTTATTTATACATATCATATCATCATCATCTTATTCAACCATTATCTCTATCCACTGCTGGATGAAGGCCTCTCCAAATGCTTTCCACACAAGTCTACCCTGAGCCATTCGCTTCCATGTCACCCCAACCTGTTTTCTTATCTCATCCACCCATCTAGTTTGAGGACGTTTTCTACATCTTCGGTGGTCTCTTGGAATCCAGTTGAGAATTTCAGTTGTACATCATTGATCAGTTCTTCTTGCGATATGCCCAGCCCATCAGCATTTCAGCCTTTTTACTTTAACAATGGTGCCCTCTACTCTAGTTTTCTCTCTCACCCAAGTGTTTCTTTTTCGATCTCCCCTAGTTATTCCAAGCATGCACCTCTCCATGCTCCTTTGGGTTGTCTGTAACTTCCGTATTATTGCAATTGTTAGACTCCATATCTCTGAATCATAAGAGTGGACTGGCAATATACACTTGTTGAAAAACATTCTTTTTAGACAAAAACACACTCCCTGACTCACACCTTTACCAATTTTGGAGTTTTGGTATTTTTATGTGTAACCGAAATTTATTTATAAATATACGTATTTATTTATATACAATTTAGTAATATATTACCGTTGAATTGCAGTGCAAAGAGCAAAATAAATGAAGAAAAACATGATGTAAAAGAACTGACATTCGTAATCATTCCCGAAATTCGGAAACGCTCAGAAATCGGTCTATAGTTATTTGCTTCATTTTTCTGTATCTACGTTTAAAACATTTTCGTCCATTAATTTTGACCATACAGTGACTCAGATGTTAGCATATATTCTGATAGCGTACCGTTGACCAGAATTCGGCTGCCAACGGTACTAAAAACAAAGGAACGTATACCAACAAACAACTGCACTGTGTGATTTGCTATGCCTTAATTAAGGTGTTCAGATTCCTCGGAAAAATATATGTCCACTACCATACGTTGGCGTAATTGTAACGCATTTGTCTATCCTGCCATTAACCTGAGGTCGAGTTCCAATAGCTTCGTGGAAGACCTACCAGTTTTTACTTTCCAGATTCCTCGGAAAACTATGCGTTCCTGCCCATCATGATCTTTGCAGTCCTTAAATGATAAAAAACACAAGCAAGCAAAGCTTTTTACTCGTAAAATATTTAGCGCAATAAATACGCATTTGTAAATATAATCCATTATCTCACAAAAGCTTTATTGTAAGCTCCTTAACATGTATTCTGAACGGCCCTTTGAATTGCTGGAAAGTTTATTCTATCGTGTTCGCCTCAGTTAAGAAAAACATCCTCGATCACGGATTTTGGTTTTTTTTTCGAATTTTTATTCTTTTTGTTTTAGACTTTTCAACGTTTTGTTTAAAAAATTTCTCCAATTTTTACTCGCCAAATCCGAGGTCCTGAAAAATCCTGCTCGCTAAAAGCGATTAAATTGTATTGTACTTAATCATTCTACCCAACAAAATCCATGTCTATCTTGCTGAATTCAGTAACTCACTAAATGCATGCTCGTTATATGTGGATTCTAATGAAATTACAACAAAAGTGAGTCCAGATTTTGCAACTATTTCTTGTATATGTGCACTACGCCATTTTGAATATAAATAAGAAACTTAAAAACAACATACCTTGGATAAATATTATTACGCACATGTGATTCTTAATATTTGTATAGCATTTTGTAACAAATTGCTTATTTGTAACAAAGTGCTTATTTTGTAACAAAATGCTTATGTAATAATAAAAACGTGTGTAAACTATTTGTTCAGGGTTTTCAGCTCTCGGACATCCGACGTTTATGACATGTCTCTCAAATGAAACAAGTTGGCTGCCACAGCTATTATGTCCCTAAGCTGCAAATAACATCTATGCTATTTTCTAAGTTTGTATAGATCATTCTTTATTAAGAATGCGTCAAATCAGCGTTATCTGTTGGTGTTGGGTTGCTTTTCTGTGTCTAAAGTCTAAGACAGATAATTGCTCTGGAAAGAATTCAAAAAAGAAGTTTTTTCAAGTTTGTTTCCTATAGTGAAATTTATTGAAGGATTGAAGATTACTCAGGCGAGAGAGGAGCTACCATTCAATTAGTCTCGTCCATGAGAAGAAACCACGATGATACCGTCTACAGATATTGGCTATTTGATTTCAACTAGGGCTGGTGATAGCGCTTGATTGCTGGAACATGCTCCATGAAGAAATTAGCTGCAATAAATCTCAAAAAACTAGCTTCTCCATATTTTGCTTATAAAAGTAGTTATTCAGTAAACTGCCGATTATCCGCGCTCAAGAAATTAAAAAACTGAAAGTGAAAAACGCGAACGCTGTTGATTTTTGAAAATAACGTAGATCATGGATTAGTCGTGACGCAGAAAATCAATATACAAAGATTTAATCCTGTTTGAATCTTCTACACCATTTCGAAATACTGTCCATTCCTACAATTTGAAAAGAATTATGAAGCCTAAAAGTGTTGCGAATCGTATACAACACACTGACAAACGACTTACTATATTCCCATGTAATACGTAGTAGTCTGCGGGCCTTTCAGCATTAGAGACGACTATGGGTAAAATATTACTTACATCGCTGCGTGATGGTCATTCTGGCGATATCTGAACAAAGACTATTCTCCATAAACTATTCTAAAATATGTATATTTTCCATACAGATTCAGAGTTTGTTATATAATCTATACATTATATACACTTTAGCGAAAAAAAACCTACCCCCAAAATATAAGTCGATAATCTAGAAATTTCGTATGCAAATTCCTTTAAACCAAATATGCAAATGATTACATTTTCAAAGCCAATGAGTGTTAACTTCAATCATGGCACGCATTTCTACTGCGCAACTGGCATCGTATAAAAAAGGTAAAAATTGCAGATGGTTTATTTTTTCTCGTTGTCGTTGTTGCAGTTCCCTGGAGACGGAACAAGTAATGCCGTTACGACTTTGTCGAAGATCTCATAACCAATTGAACAACTTCGAACGTGGTCGCATAGTCGGGATGCTTGAAGCTGGCTGGTCCTACTGAGCAATAAGCCACTACCTGCACCGCACGGGCACTACTATGCAAAGATGTTGGTAGCAATGGTTGCTGCGAGGAACTCATCGGCAGAATAAAGGCTCTGGAAGGCCAACGTGCACGAATACAAGGCAAGATCGGTTGGTTGTGCGACATGCCTGCTGACCCAACGGCATAATTATCCGCCATCCAACGTGCTGCAGTCTCTTCTATATCACCTGTTGCAAATTTCATCATTTCTCGACGCTTGGCTAAGGTGCGTTACACTCACAGCGGGCCTTTAAGACGTCTGTAATTTCACACTATCGACAGAGTCGTCTGGAGTGGTGTCGTAGCCGATCATCATGGCTGCCAATAAATTGGCATCGCATAGTGTTCAGCAATGATTCCCGCTTCAGTCTTGGAGCAGATGACCATCGGATAAATGTGTGGAGGTGACAGGGCCAGCGGTCCCAACCACCCTTTGTTTAACAGAGGCATACAGCCATTACCCCTAGTGCGATAATGTGGGGTGCTATCTCATACGAGAGCAGAACGCCCTTAGTCATCCTGCATACAACTTTAACAGCTCAACGATATGTTGATGAAATCTGCAACCGTTGGCGTTACTCTTCATGACACGACAGCCTGCGGCCATTTCCCAACAAGATAATGCCAGGCCCCATACGGCTCGCATATCTATGAGCTGCTTCCATGCTGTTGATACTCTTTTTTGGCTACGAGGTCACCAGACCATTTTCCAATCGAACGTGTATGGAATATCGTAGACCGCAAGATTCGGGCACCGCAAAAATGTCGCAGATCTAGAAAAACAAGTGAGGCATGCCTAGCAGAATGTGTAGCAGAATGACATTAGGAACCTTTATCACTCCATACCTAAACCTATAGAAGCATATATCGCCGCCAGAGAGGGTTTCACCAACTATTGATTTGAACATTTAATGTGCAATTCCTAAACATTGATGGGTCCCACGGCCTTGAATTGTTTACCATATCCTTACCCGTGTATGTGCTGGATGTACATTTAATTTCAATAAAAACAGACAATTTCTTCATATTGCAATTTTTTTTTTTTTTTTTTGCGAATGTTTTTTGCGTGTTTATAGTAACGAAGAGTAGTTTTTCGAAATTTTAATCTTTTCTCAGTGTTTCTAGTTGTATTTTCCAAGTTTCGGATTATCCTGAAATTCGATAATCGGCGCTAGTCATGCCGTCCATTACAGTGGTTAATTGAGTGTTTACTACATGTTAATATGAATATATAAATAAATAAATAAATATATATATATGTTCTAACAAAAAAAACATACCCGAGCAGAATCGTGACATGGCGAAAAATCCTCATCTAACCTGACAAGAACCTGTTAGTTAGATTCCACACAATGCTTAAATTTATCAGTAGAAAGAGCACGTACACGCGATGCGCATAGATCTAGTATTATATGCCCCTATGGGGCGGAGCCTCCACCTCCAATATATTTTAATAAAAGTTTGAGCCCCCAAAAAATTTTACAAGCACTTAAAAAAAAAATTTATTTTACAGCCACATTCGTAACGATTTTCTTTCATACGTGAATTATTTTTATATAATATCCGAAAAAAGGGGAGAAAATCCGATTTCGGATAAACGAAATTTGGGATAATCCGGAAATTCGATTTTCAGTATAAAGGCGCTTTCTCTCTATCTCTCTCTCTCAAAATAAAAATTTAAACAAAAGGAAATAAAAAAGAACAGAAGGATACTTTGGTTAATCGAATTTCGAGTAATCGGGGTTTTACTGAATATATATTATAAAGAAAACCTCTATTGATGAGGGGCCAATGTCCCCCCCCCCCCAGATAATTTTGAAAACCCTATGACTATAACGAATAATGAAGCGTCAAGAAGTTGAACGAAACATACGTTTTTCACTCGGACAGTGAGCGAATCGAATTTCTCAGAGTCGAGATATGTCTGCATTACTTATTTAAAATTGTAAATCGGCTGAAAGAGTTATTCCAATCAATGAAATGCATTACTTGAAAGAAACAAAATCAGTGCATGAGTACCAAAATGATTTGCCGCGCTATTGCACCCCACCTGGGAATACAAATGATCTAAAATTTACGTATGAGGAATTCTGGGTAAATATGTTACTATTGACTCATTGGAATATACAGAAAATAAAATACAGGAATAATATACAGGAAAATAAAATTAGAAAGATTGGAAAAGAGCTTTCTAAAGCAGGCTATTGAAAGTGATACTTCAAAAAAAAATTGTAAAATAAGGCTTTTCCAATTGGAATTCCCATGAAAGGTGGATTTTCGAGACCATGTATGCAAATTTTATTACGTTATGCTTTGTCTAATTTCTCAGTTTAGGCTCCTTGACTCAAAGGATTGTATTTTAAGAGAATGTTTAAATTGGCGAACAAAGAAATAATAAACTATATAATTGGAGAAAATATAAATTCTCGGGTTTCTGGTGTGTTCCATAAACAAGCGTCGAAGACAAAAGCTTGAAATAGAGAAATAAAATCAAAAACTCACGCACTATTCAAATCGGAATTCAAAAATCCATAACTGTCTCTGCAGCTGCTGTTCTAATGCTTGATTTTCGTTTCTAAACAAAAATTTCCCAATGAATAGTTATTGAAAAATATTTTCCGAAAATGTACACAATTCTAAATGCAAAAGAAATTAAAAATCCTTCAAGATTTTAGAATATATATTTTTCTACTTGTAAATTACAATTTCAACTAGCATATAGGATTTTTCTATGACATACATGTTTTAATGGCATTTTTTTGGCATATCAATGGTTCAGAAATGAACTATATACGATGAAAAAAATAAAATGTATTTTGCGATGTCGAATCTGAAATATATTTTCTTTTTTGAAATAGACATTATTTTATACCATTACCCGAATCAGACAAGAAAATATATCAAATTTTTGATGCTTCACAGCTGATTATAATAGTTTTCTGAGAAACACTAAGTTATTAAAATTATTAAATTTATATAAATCGAACACTACGCAGATTAAATTAAACAACAATGTCAATCAATCAACGTTTATTGGCGTAGTGATACCAACGCCGATGGTATGGCGTGATTAGATGGTGAAACGTTCGAAAGAAAATAAATATTTCTGCCTTCGGTGGGACCTGAACCCACGACCTTCCACTTGCCGGGCGGAGGCTCTACCCTCTGAGCTACGAAGGACAATATATAATCTCTTACGAACGTATATAAATTACTGAAGCCAGTTATTTCGCAGAATGGTGTAGTACATGGACTACTATTTAAACCAAATTGCAAAGAGACTGGTATTAAATTGATCGAAAAGGCTTTTCGGTCAATTTAATGAGCACCATTTCAATGAGGAATCAAATAAATAATTGGTAATTTTTTGTAAAAATTTAATTAGTTTATTTAAAAAAAATTATTTGAAAAGTATTTCACATTTAACTTATACAATGAAGTATTATGATAATTTTTAATAATTTCTACTCCCACGTTTGAGCTCAACTAGAGCTTTATTTGTATAGGAGATAAAGAGACATCGTCCCTGACCTAGATTCGAACTAGGTCGAGGACGATAGCTCTTTTTCTTCTATACCTAAAAGTGCTCTAGTTGAGCTAAAACGTGAGTTTTGAAATTATTAAGTATAATAAATTCCCCACGAAAAATCACCAAAAACTTGCCCGGTGACTTAGTGTGTTGACCATTATATGGTAATTATATTAGCCCTGAGAAGAGTAACGATATCTTACAGTAATTTTCAAATTCGAATACAATTATGCACATTTAATAAATAATCCTACTAATTAGATTGAGCGTACTTATTAAATGATTGTTATTATTTATTAAAAAAAAGGACAAAAATGCTTTGTTGACGTAGTGTTTATGAAAAAATAAAGGACGATGCCAGATGTCTATGGGATTTTGCCTACGGCGTTCCACAACAAATCAGACGCCATTCGACGCGTCTCACTGAGTAGATAAAATGTGTCAATGCAATGGGCGCAAAGCTGTCAGATCATGAAGTAACGAGTTATAGGTCATAGAATGTCATCCTGTGAGGAGGATCACCAATGTTGTTAGGATTTTGTCTATCAGCGTTCCACAACAAATCAGATGCCATTTGACGCGTCTCACTGAGTAGATAAAAAATGTCAATAGACACAAAGCTGCCAGAACGTGCAGTCACAAGTTACAGGTTGCATCTGATTCGTTGTGGAAAGCCGATAAACAAAATCCTAATAACATTGGCCCGCTTCCTTTGTGACCTCTAACTCGTGACTGCATGATCTGACAGCTTTGCGCCCATTGACATATTTCATCTATTCAGTGAGGCGCGTCGAATGGCATTTGATTTGTTGTGGAACGCCCATATGTCATTTTTGGCATCCTCCTTTTAATGTCAGTATCATATTTAATACCAAAAATATTTGAATCAAAAAATGCAAGGTTTTAAATTCTTAAATAATAAGACAGCTGAATGTAAGGTAGTTGCAGATCTTAACAAATAATTAAGCAATCCATTGCTGATATTATTATTATTATTATAAAGCATTATACTTCGTTGTTGGTATATGTGCTACACAATCACTCGGAATTCCTAGCATATAAATTTTCGATTTTTCGTGAAGCTCGAATGCGTTAAAGCGTTTTCTATCCGTAGACAAACGGAAAGATGGCAACAGTGTATGACTAATGCTTAAAACCTTTCATCTATCATCACTTTATCCGAACGTTGAAAAATGAATACTTCCCGACGGATGAATGAAAAGTTTATGCATTTGTTGTGTTCGTCTCGTGTTCCGGATAAAATGTCCCCAGAGCAATACGTCGTTTTCTTATCATGACATGGAAGTCTGGAACGGACGAGATTTATTTTATTCGGACTCTGGAGTTTACCAGTGATCATGGACTATTTCCGGAAAGAAGATATTTATCTGATACAAAAACGTATTCGACTCTCCTTCATGTAGATGGGCATTCATCAATCGCAGATTGGACGGAGCTCCCAACTTCCAGCCTTTTCCCTTTCGCTTCGGAAGAGAGCCAAAAAACTAGGGCGTAAAGCATCCCAATTGGTCGATTAAACATTACTTTTTGGGACCTGTCGAGATAGAGCAGTGCCGCAGTTTTGGGGGCTGGACTAGGAGATGTGATGGGGGGGGGGGGGGTGCAGGGCCAAACGTAAGACAAACGAGGAGCAATTCTTCCCCGATCGTTTCGTCACGTATTTCCACCTGTTCCCTTTCTCTGGGCGGCCGAGGCCCATTAAGAACTGGGCCATTACGGCCCGACCTGACGGAGGCGGTCCGTGGGGCTATTTTATAACCTTACGCGGGGCCATTTGGCCCAAGGCCTACGTTTTCTCTCGCTCTTTCGCCCTGTCGAAGGAACAGATGGAAGAAATCCCATTAAAAGAGCCTCGGCTCCGTCTTAGAAAGAAACGCTCCGGGAATAGCGTAAGTTTGGGCTAGGCTGGCTAGAGATAGAATGTAAAGACACTCACTCACTCGGCGAAACGAAGTTTCATACATTTTACTATACGGAACAAAACGGGGTCTATGACGTTTCGATGGAAAATAAAAATCAATAGATCGAAAAAGAATAAGGCGTTACGAGTTAGAAAA
>QLNU02015360.1:54118954-54133376 GCA_006491805.2 Dysdera silvatica
TTGCTAAGATTGCAAAACAATTTAATTTGAAAAATGAAAATGACGATGATAAGATAGAAATTATTGAAAACCCAAATTCACTATATCATAATGAAATGACATATGAAGAATTGAAAAAAGAATTATCATGTATTAATGAAAAAATAGACAAGGTATAGACGACATTAGTCCTAAAATAGTTAAAAATTGTAGCGAATCATTAATAACACCTCTTCTGCTAATATATAACGACATGATTGCTAATGAATATATACACCGAAAAGTACGAAAATTACAAAAATAATACCGATCTTTAAAAAAAGGTTTAAAAACTGATTGTAATAACTGTAGACCAATTTCAATATTGACAACCTTTGCAAAAATTTTTGAAAAAATATTGAGTAATAGAATAATAATCTTTTTAGAAAAAAATAGTTTAATTGCTAATTGCCAGTACGGTTTTAGAAAAAATAAAACAACGTAAGATATTCTAATAAAACTTTAACAAAAATACCTGATATATTAGAGGACAATAATTTCCTATTGGGAATATATTTTGATTTAACCAAAGCATTTGATTTAATAAATAGACAAAGATTATTGAAAAAATGGAAAAATATGGTCTTAGAGGGAAAATTGGGAAAATCCTAACGAGTTATTTAACAGATAGAAAACAAATTACTTTAATAAATAATACTCAATCCGACATAGTAAATACTAACATAGGTGTACCCCAGGGCTCAATATTGGGACCACTATTGTTTTTAATGGCGGTAAATGATATTCAATTAATTAATGATAATATCTTGATTTATGCAGACGACATATGTTGGTTAGAAAGCAACAATAACATAGATAATTTATTTAGAAATATTAACATTAAGCTATTACAAATGGAAAATTGGTTCAAAAGAAATAATTTTATAGTTAATATAACTAAAACCAAATTTATGATTTTTAGACATAAAAATAAAACAATTAATCTACAACAACATCATAAAATACAAATAAATAATACTATTATAGAAGAAACAAAAAAATAAATTTTTACGTATTACAATTAGAAATAATTTAAATTGGGATGATCATATAAATGATATTGTGAAAAAAAATTAGAAGATGTTCAGCTATTATACATAGATTAAATACGCTAGTGCCGTTGGAAACAAAAATTAATTTATATTACTCTTTTAATTCATTGCCATTTAATATATGGAAATTCCATATGGGGTAAACTAAATACAACTAATGATAATAAAATACAAAAAATAATAAATAGAATATTAAAAAAATCAAAACAGATCCAAATGAATCAATTCAAACTATACGTAACAAAATAATTTCACCACAAGAATTATATTTTAAAAAAAATTCTAAAATATATATATATGAAAGAATAAAAGAAAACAAACATACTGACTTTAATTGATTTGAAATACAAAAATAAAACATATGGACTAGGACACTATGTAGAATATACAATAAAAAAATGTAAAACTAATAAAGGTCAGGAAAATATAAATTATATAGGTGTTAAAATTTAGAATGAACTTCCTGATACAATTAAAAATAGTAGAAATTATATGCAATTTGATAAAAATCTCTCGGTATATTACTTAAGTCAGTATCAAATGAGATAGGTGGCTTCAGAAATGGCATATAGCTTTGAAAGTTCCCTGTGGGTGTATATTCAGTTAATTTGATATTTTATTTATTGGATTGTTGATCTTGTATATATTAAGGGTACTGTATATAAGTAATGTGTCTTAATATTTTAATGTGCAATGAGTGAATATTTTATTTATATCTTGTATTTGTTTTATATGATTCTGTTTTTTTGTTTATTTTATGAATACGTTATTGTGCAAAGTTGATTTCATTAATATGTGATTGATAGGAGGCATGTTCCTAAATAAATTTCACTGATAAGATTGGAACATTTGTACACTCACGAAATAAATGAATAAATAAAATAAAAATAAAAGATTTCAATGACCTAGTTAACACGAACAGCTATATTTTCACAGGAATACACTCCAACGGTCAACATGTGCTTATAAATGCGAACAAAATTTGAATCAGTGAAGCAATTTTTTTTCCTACCCCCACTATTGTTAGTTATTTAATCATGTTGGAGTCTAGCATTGTTTATTGTCGGCGAAATATTATCAGTCATTTTTCCATGGGGGCGCCAAACAGACGACAAGCGTTACCCCACAATACGTTTCAGTATACCGAAGCTTACTTCGGCGTCGAATCCAAGCCCAGCTTGTCAGAAGCATAGGCGTAGGCAGAAAGTTCATAAAGGGGGTTATAGGCTCAATGAGGTGGGGTGGCAGAGCTACAACTCATACATTCCTATGTTAAATATACAAAATTTCATTGCAATGGGGGCGTTACAACCCCCAAAACTCCCCCCCGGCTACGCCTATGGTCAGAAGGCTGTAATTATACTCGTTAGACCACTGGAGCGCATGACACAAAAGACTGAATTCAAGTGAGTAGTAAAACGTTCGAAAGAAAAAAAATGTTTCTGCGCTACCATGTAGCCACGTCATAACATCGGCGCTGGTATCACTACGCCAATAAACGTTGATTGATATTGTTGTTTGATTTAATCTGCGTAGTGTTCGATTTATATGAATAAATGAATTCAAGTGTTTTAATAAAAAGTACCATTAAAAAATGCAATCTGAAATAAAATCTGCTTGCTTTGAAATCTAGCAACTATGACACGCTAAACGGAAAGTTTCGAGATTCAATTTTTGACTCGTCGAAAACTTGGAATTGTTCATTATTTATTCACACTAACTGTCAGAGAACATAAAACTCTACACTTCAAAAGAATGTTTACAAAAAGATGCAAAAGTTTAACTAAAAATATTTCTGAAGTACTTTAAAAAGCGAAAACGCGTTTCGGTATAGCCACCTTAAGGGGAAAAAATACTTACCTCCGCGAAAATTGCTTTTTGCGCAGGAACCTTTTGGAGAATAAAATTTTAAAAAATTAAAGGCATAAGAAAAAATTAACACATCTCTGAGAGATTTTTTAAGTTGCCTAAAGCGTCTTGGAATAAAGAAAAGATGAATACGTAGAACTTGTAACAAGTTACATCATACATGGACAAAGAAAAAAAAGCAAGCTTATCTCCTGAGAAGAAATTAAGGAATCATGCGCGAAAGGAGAAAATAATGGCCAAAAAAGATAATGAGAAGTATGGAGAAGTACGATGAAATAGGAAAGTTCATATTAAATTACGCAACTAAAAAAATAAGTTATTTAGCATAAAGATGAGTTAACTTTCCAGAACTAAGCATAAAAACCAAGTTATCATACTTAATTTTGCAGAAACGAAACACAAATTTGTATATATAATGGCTGAATATATATAAAATATGCACCTGCTTTTCTAAAAAAAAACAACGCCATGCTATGGAATTATCCGTTGAATAATTAGGACTTACTGAATAAGATATTTCGTGAGCAAACACACCCGACTTTTCATAGCGCTCAACGATGATATTTTGAAGTTCCTGCAAGTTTTCCATAACATTACGCATACTGCAATTGACTTCTTTTTCTGTCCAACCATGGTTTTTATTGCACAATAATTTCGGTAACGAACTAACCCACGTATAGTTAGTTCAGTCTAGAGCTTTTTTTTTTTTTGTTTAGGGAAAAAAGAGACGCCGTTTCCATCCTGGATTCGAACCAGGGTCCCTCCGTTTAGCCCGGAGTGTCTTGGACCGCTAGACGAATGAGGACAGGTAATAACGCTCTCTTTCTCCGTATGTAAAGGTGTAAGGTATTATTACCCTCCGCAGGGATAACACAATTGCCAAATAATGGTCAACACACAAAGCCACCAGGGAGACGAGTGAGTTTTTCGTGGGGGAATTTATTATACAATAATTTCTGAACTAACGGAGGGACCCTGGTTTGAACCCAGGATTGAGACGGCGTCTCTTTTCCTCCTAAACAAGGAAAGCTCTAGATTGAGCTAATTATACGTGGGTGCCGAAATTGTTGTGTAATAAATTTCTCCACGAAAAACTCACAAAAATCTCGCCCCGATGGCTTTGTGTGTTGACCAATATTTGGCAATTGTGTTATCCATGAGAAGTGTAATAATGTCTTACACGTTTTTTATCCTTTCCTTGAAGGTGGCTAATGGCAGAATTTAACACACATTAGTATATATTTTATGTTTCATATTCCCTTTGTTATTTAAAGAAATGTTCCAAATAATTATTTTCTTTTATCCCTCAGTTCGAAAAATTGATCAGTTCAAGTTTTTAGTAATTAATTATATAAACTATTGAAGCCTTTTTTGCTGCCACGAACTCACAGGATATGCTACCTATTAAAAACGACATCCGAAGATTTCTGTTTAAGTATTCCAATAAAAAAAACTGTTCATAACAAATTTACCGACTTTTGTCATCCAGAAAAACTACTCCATATTAATTAACACGTTCACAACGGATTTTTAAATCCAAAGTATTCCTTATTCATAATTTAGGTTCAACAATTCAATATTTACCAAATGTTGCCATGTTCACCAATGTTATGAGATTATATTTACAACTGTCTACATCGCGCTTGCGGAAAAATAATTTGTTCGATATTTAAGAAAATAAAAGTTTAGTATTTATCCATCCTTGTCAATGGGGATATCTGTCAGGTCAGAAACGTCACTCTATTTCAGAACCTTCGTTTTTTGTAACGGCTAAATCTTCATCTGCCAAAGCTAAGTACTCCAATATAGTTTGATCCAACTTCATGTTTTTATTAAACTTTCTTTCCCGTAAAAAATAAAGATAAGGGTCTAATGAAATGAGAGGCGTTTTCATTAGATCCTAATTGGTATTACGCCGAAAGGATTTTCTCCTATAGTACCTTATATCTTTATGTCTTCCTTCCAATACTTGCTCAGACAGTTGACCAATCGGTATAATAAAGAACGATATTATGTCAGAACCGTGAGCTAATAGCCAGTGCAGGATAACATGGGTATAATACCGTGAATAGTCCTTCAAATAAATTTCTCTCGTGTCGTTAAGCAAACAAATAAATTTTTGAGTGTCAGTCTACTTGCGATGGGTGAATAATTATAAGAATGAATAATAATGAAAATTAATGATATAAATGCATAATAAAAGAATGAATGATATTAATGAATAGTAATAAGAATGAATAATAGTAAAAATTAATGATATAAATGCATAATAAAAGAATGAATGATTTTAATAAATAGTAATATGAATGAATGAATGAATGAATGAGTGAGATGAATAATATGAATGAATGAATGAATGAATTGTAAGAATGAATCATATGAATGAATTGTAAGAATGAATCATATGAATGTATAAGAAAGATGATGCTCAATGTATGATAATAAAAATAAATACAGTCGAACTTCTTTAACACGAACACCAAGGGGGACAAAAAATATGTCCGTGTTAATAGATTCACGTTATTCGGAAGGATAGGATAGTAATACTAAGTTATTTATTCTACCTTTGATAACCATATATCAAAAATAAAAGTATTATGTACGTGCTTTTAAAGTCCATATCATGTGCAGTAAATGATTCTACAAATCCTTGTTTTATAATATGTAATTATGTTTTAGTAAATATTTATTTGCCCTGATGGTTTGGTTGTATTTTTATGGCGCAAGGGCAGCAAGTGTCATCCTGCTCCGGATTTTTTTCCCTGAATTACATACTGCACTGAAGATGTCAGTCGAGCAGGTTCAAACTGACTGACTACATAAGCAGTTTCCATTGTTTTAAATCATCGATAAAGTACTCTTTGCAATCCCGAATTTTTCCGCAATTTCCTTTTTATTCATCTTTACATAATCCACAGCATCTAGAATTTCTAACTTTTTTTCTAAACTGAACTGCTTCTGCGCTTTGCGGTTTATTTTTACACTTAGACATTGAAAGAACCCAGTACTAAAACCGTTCTACATAAAATACGCGCCAGAATGAGCCGGCTTTCGACTGTCGAATAAAGTAAATTTTGGGGTGATGACAGTGAAGCAGTGAAATCGTCCTTCCCTGGTCGATGTTACCTGGGCACCCCCAACGCTCCATTGCCATCAAAAAAATTTCTTTCAAAAGATAGCGCTAGTCTAAACTTGTTTGGAACTCTTTATTTCAGTGACAGAATAGAACTCGAAAAAACACTTTTTAGCCACCTCTCCGTGGCCCAGGGGTTAAATCACTCTGGATCTAATGTAAAGGCCCTAGTTCGATTCTAAGCCGGGGACGGCATCTTTTATTCTCCTATACATTAAAAGATCTAATTTAAGATCAAGCGTGGATGTCGAAAAGTATTACCTATAATTGAATTGGTCATTTTGAAAAGGGGTCAACTCCGCTTCTTTTCAGGTGGAATTGACCCCTTTTCAAAATGACCGACTCAATTAAATTCCCCAGAAAAATTACAAGAAACTCTCTCGCTGACTTTGTCTGTTGACCATTATTTGGCAATTTTGTTAGCCCTAAAAACGGTAATAATATCTTACAATAAGAATGGTGATTTATGAGACCTCTATTGCAGTCACTACTAAGTCATGGATTTCGAAAAACTATGTACGCTGTATTTCCATCAATAGCTGAACTGAAACCAGGCCTTGGGCATCATCAACTATGTGGTCTATATTTTTAATGTATATTATACATTACTTGTAAATTCTGCGTCATTTTTTCCCAGCCTCATTCCTTATATGACACGTTTTCAAGGAAATCTTGTAACAAATATACCACAAGCATTCAACAAGTCTTATGCAACAATGAAGGCAACCCGAAGAAAGGCTAGAGGTGAAGGCTAACTCATCTGCTGGTCATGTAGAAATTAAACCAGCTATTTCCCCTTTTTTTTTGTTAACAATACTGCATTTCCATAAGGTACTGGTGGTCACCCAGGAGGGATCCCATTAGACCTGAGATCATCATTTGCATGTGAATAAGAATATTATAAAGTACTTTGATGTCCTCGTCTTCACAACCAGTCTTCAGTATTTTGCCACAAACTTACAGGTACATTTATCGCATTTCTATCAAGTCTCTTAAGAGAACAGTCAGAAGCAAGATTTCTTTGTATATCAACTTTTGCTATATAATGGGCTCAAAATTTGGCCAAGACATAAGCAAACCTTTTTTTTATGCTTTTTAGAAAACCATCACTTTTGCAAATAGCTAACAAATCTTATTGCGAAATAAAGTAACCTAATTATCTTCCAAATTACTGATTCAAATTATACAGTTGACGAAACTAAGACAATTTTAGTATTCACTAAATAAGCAATAGATATAATCTGTCAAAGGGAGATGTGTAATATATACCACGTAAGCATTGCCATTGCGTTTTACCAGTTTAATTATCTATAATAACCTTTAACTAGGACAAAGTACTTCAAAGCAATTTCTTTATTTTGTAATAAATAAATGATACCTTCAGAACGATTAAACGTCATTTTATAAATTCTTTGAGAGAAAATTAAAAAATAGGAAGCAAGATTTTTCAAATTTTGAACATGAATCGTGACACTGTGGAGTGGGTAGAAACGAAAAGACTAAATCCCTTCGTTGCAATTTTTTTATGATTTCCTAGAAATCTCAGTTAACAAATAAAAAACAGAAGGACACCTGCATAAAATGAAACTCATGTTGCATGCATCAACATTAGCGACATTTGTGAAATACTGGATTACGACAGTTAAATGCTGGATTACGGCAGTTAAATACTGGATTACGACAGTTAAATACTGGATTACTACAGTTAAATACTGTATTACGACAGTTAAATACTGGATATCGGAATACTGTAATTCCAACGTTAAACGTTTAATTTAATAATGGCGTCAGGCATTTGGTATGTAATTTTTATGCTTGAGTAGATGACATACTGCTTGTAAAAGATACAAAATGTAAAATATTCCTAATCGCTGTTAAATATTTAATTATTTATTCAAACGTTGCTGGTTACTTCGAAAACATGACGCTTCCTTCTTCGTAAAGTGCAGTGTTGTTTACCTTCTAGAGAAGGAAGCTCCATAGTTCCAATGTAGCTATTAGCGTTTGAATAAATAATTAAATATTTAACTGCAATTATCTGTCTTTTATACTTTATAATATAGTAAACAACTCACCGTGACTGCCAACCAATAATTTTACACTACGAGTTACTAGAAATTTACACTTTCATTAAAAAATAGTTTCTCATTTTAATGGATTAACATTTGTGCTATATGCCAATAAATAATTTCTACGCAAAACATTAGGAAGATCTGAACCATTAAATATAAATTTCAAGTTTTATAGCAGAAAAAAAAGAGAAATGTGTGTAAACTGCTTTTCTGTTCTTTCGTAATTAACTTTAAACAGAAATTCATTTTAAGCGACAACTGCTTCTTTGAAAGGCTATTGTCGAATGTGTGAAACTAAAAAAATATTAAAACCAGTTTAATCCTGTTTCCTCTGCCGTGTGTTCGTGATCTGGTTTCCCATACTGTTTTAATACTAAATAATATACTCCAATGCCTTCAAACTTTTCTATAGTCATGCTCAGAACGATTTACTTCTTCCAAAATAAATTTGCAAGTCTTATCGACTATTCGGTATCGAAAAATGAATTTTAGAAATATCGCATCATTTACTTTATAAACCGCAAAAGCACGCAAACGGATTTAATAAATTTTCGACTGTCGAATCGATATAGATTACTTTTTATCGATAAACGAAGATTAAATCGATTGGGAGACTCTACTGGGTTATATCGATTAACGCTGGACTTACGATCGAAAAACTAATCAACTTACAACGAAAATATGTCTCCGTTGATCTTTAAGTAATTAAATGTTCTTATGTTTTTCTCTTCGGAGATTTTGCAAAGCCTACGTTCATGGCAAAATTTTAATCATAAAACAAATCAAGTTAACTTACGAAATTTTATCGAATTAAATTTTTTATATCTTTTCTTTACTTTGTTGATTTATACAATTTATTTGTGATTTTCGCAAAATCTTCTAAAAATCAAATCAAGTAAGCTAAATGAAATTTACATACTAGGTAGTAATAATTTATAAGTACTGCAAGCTTAAAAAAATCCATTTGATAAAAAAGTTATTTAAAAATATATATGCAGGCTTTCTGCATTTTATCAAAATTATCTTGCAAAAAAAAACTTAGATATAGAACTACCACATGCATTTGCATACATATAATATTTGATCAGTATATTTTATTCACTCATTGCTATAGAAAATTTTGAAATTCTGTTTTCATTACTATCAGGTCTTCGGTGATCGCGGGCCTGAACTTTTTTTGAGGAGGCCTTTTTTAGCAAACTTTTGACTCTTCAAATATTTGCAATAAAAAAGTGTATGTTGCTTTAACGAATATAATACATTAGTATCTAACAAACATTATATGTTAATAAAAGCAAAAAATAACACAAAAATATTATATATATAAACTTTTCAGGGCCCCCTTTTTGGATCGGAGTTCACCGTTATGACAGCAGTATTTCTCATCCTGCCAAGTTTCTTCCACAAATTTGTTATTATATTTTCCCGAATAATTTCCTGTACTTTAAAATAGGTACCTAAATAAATGCGCTTGATTACCTTCCATTTCATATCAACCGTCTTTCAAATGTATATACAATCGGGCTAAGTTATAACGACGTTCAAGGGAAGGCTGAAATTTGATAACTAATAAATACGCCATAACTAATAAATAATTTTAAATTGCTGGAACATAAAATTAAATTTCGTAAAAGCATTATAAATGAATATGGATATCCGTTTATTTGACAAATTAAGTAATAACTTGACGAATTAAGTAATAACTTGACTAATTAAGTAATAACTTGGCAAATTACGTAATAAATTACCAAATTACGTAATAAATTACCAAATTACGTAATAACTTAACAAACTAAGTAATAACTTGCCAAATTAAATAATAACTTTGCAAATTAAATAATAACTTGAAAAATTACGTAATAACTTGCCAACTTAAATAATAACTCGCCTAATTCAGTAATGACTTGACAAATTAAGTAATAACTTGACAAATTAAGTAATAACTTGACAAATTACAAATCTATGCCCTGGTAGCTCCGTGTATTGAGTTATTGGCAATTGTATGAACCCTAAGAGGAGTAATAATAGCTTACGAACCATAAATAGAAATTGGATCTTACCTTATGGTATCTAAAATATTCTTTACTTAAGGGACATTCAAAATCGTGGAACGCGACACAAAAATATCAACTATCACAAAAGGAGGGTTTTCAAATCGTACATAGCTAATAATAAAGTGATAATCGATTGTGAATCTTACTTTTGTGTATGTGAAGTTTGTATTTTCTACAGTCACCTCTAACAATGGAACTACTTTTGGTGTCCCCTGTACTTTGCATCGAGACCTAGTACATTTTAAAGATATTAGCCTCCTCACGAATATGATGTCAAACTTATGCTAAGCGCATAATTTCATTTTTATGAGCACTCAAAATTTCAAAATAGCCCCATATTTGGCGACTTTTATTTGAAATCGAAAAATAATGTAAAGAAGTAAATACTCAACTTCAATAATCCAAACTTGTATAAGTTGGAATTTTTTGAAGTAAATTAATAACAGTAATGATATTGAATGTAGAAATGGTTAAAACATAGTGGATTATGAAAATGTGTGGACTTCAAAAATGAACGTTATGTATAATTGTTGATTTCACAATTAAAATCACCAACATCGACAGATGTTTCATAAACGCTAAATAAATTTTATCGGCTTAGTATCTGCGTAATTACGTTAGAACTAAGGATATTGTAGCGTTAGGCGGTATGCCTCTCTCATTAAAACAGATTATATACTACAGAATGCATTTTAACTATTTCATTTCGTTTTGTAATATGTATGTCTATTTCATCAGTTGTGATCCTATATACAATCTGCTTAACAAATATTTTAAATTGCCTAAAAAGTAATATCTAACTGTTGAATAAGTGAAGTTGTGTTTCTAGGTATTTATAACTTTATGCACTCTCTAGGGATATTGTTATATGTACTGGGATTTATGTGTCCTGTCCAAGAATCTAATAATAATATTGAAAGAGAATTTAAACTTTCAAGTATACAGTTGTTAACTCATTCATGCATTTTAATTTTATCCATTTTGCCTTATTTTGAACAATTTGTATATAAATTGGAAGGCTGGAGTAATTTCCTTTTGATAAATGGCCCAAATGTTCCATTTTTCTCGTTTAATCACAGGGCACCTTAACTTTTAATTCGTCATTCATTGCTAAAGTAGGTATTCTTGTATAGGAGTGAGTTCTAGCAAAAGTGAAGCTTACTGATAAAGTAGTGTCCTTCTCACACTTATTTGTAAGTATGCAGTCATTTAATATTAAATAACTGAGCCCACTTTGATCACTATTTGTTCTGGGTCGTAATCCGTTAATCAGGTGTACGCAAAATAAATTCAATAGCACTATTTTCGGTATTGTAGGAGATGCGATGTTTTTACTCCGAGTGCCACAGCAGAGCTGCATAACCTCTGCTTGTTTGGGTAACATAAAAAGAAAAGGACAGAAAAGTGTCCTTTTCTTTTTCATTCAAAACTTGGTTATGAAAATAACCCTTAGTTTCAGGTTTAACTTTATGAGGGTAGCAGAGACGCCAGAGCTCAAAAGGATTGAAAAATATCTACATGAGCTGGAAGGCGGATCAAGTTTTCATCACAAAGAATAGATTATATACTATTTTCGGTATTTTCATTATTTTCAATATTATGTGCAGTGACATATTTGGTCACTTTTCCGAAAACTATTCTAAATTTTTCCTTTAAAGCTTGTATATAGTTTTCTGAACATTGAAACTTACGAAACCCTGTTCCTTCGATTTCATAATGGCCCACCTTCTAATATCGATGCCATGAACTGGCAGATATCTTTCTCTTGCATGTACGATTTCTTTTAATACAAATTGCGTAATCGTATTATATTTCATTTTATTTGTACTACTGCCAGATAAATATTTTTTTAAATATCTATATTCAATATTGTTCATCACTTCGATGGAGATTGATTTTTTGTTTAGCCTCATTTGAACTTATTTCGTATTCTGTATCCACTGCAATATCTTCCTCAAAAATAATTTCATTTCCATAGCAATCAGTGATATTAAGACTGTTTTCAAAATCTAAACTAATTTCTTTCTCTTAAAGATAAAGTTTTCAACTACGGAAAATTGCTTTGCTTTTTGTAAATTCTTCAGTGATTACCTAAACTTCTGTACTGCATTTGACTGTTGCTAAATTTAATATGGAATTAATAATGTTAACAGTATTCATTTCACTTTAAAATGAATCTACGTTTCAACAGATTTCAAATGAAACATAAAGGCTAGTATAATGAATGATCCGAAATCGGTTCCTTCAATAGCAGAAAAAATCACCAAATTCTAAAAAGCCTCCAAGGTTGCCATAAAAAAAAAGTTCCAATTTTACTTGAAAATTTGAAACAACTTTATTTGCAATGAGTTTGTCGATTTATTTACCTTAATATTTTTTATATTAATCATACCCTATTCTTTATTTCCGATTTTTTTTTTGTTTAAAATTACTCAAAAATAAAATCCCTAGAAAATTATAATCATGCCTCAAAATGGAACATTTTACGATTTTGAATGCTTATAAAAAATGAAATTATGAGTTTAGCAACAATTTGACTTCATATTCGTGATGAGGATGCCAAGACCTTTAAAATGTACTAGGTTTTGGTTCAAAGTACTGGGGACACCAAAAGTAGTTCCCTTGTAAGTTAGTACAATAACAAAAATTTCAGGTTAACTTTCACAGCGCGTTTTAATTGGATACGATTTTTAAGTTGAGAACTATGTTATCAGGAATTAAAGCTTAAAAATTCCTAATAACTTCACATTTTGGTTCGTCTTTGCAAACCTCTTTAGGAAAGTTGTTCGGGCATGTTCCAGTGACTGGGAAATGGCAAAGACAAACCGAAACGACAAGTTTTTAAGGATTTTGAAAATTTAATTTCTTTACACAGTTTTTTACCCGAAAAACATGTCCAGGCAAAGAAGCACTGTACATGGAATATTTCGAATAAATATAAATCTCAAGACAAAATGAAACTTTACAGAAATCGTACTTCAAATACCAAATACTTATTTTATCTTTCCAAAACAGGTGAGAGCATTTGTTGTCTACTGAGAAGAATGTAATCTCTTGCTACAAAAAATATATTATTCTATTATTCTTTACTCAGTCAGTTACCATACGAAGATTCCATTAAACTTTAAATAATTTATTTGCATTTATTAGAGTTTTCTGTTTTCTAACGGTGGCGGGTTGGTTTTTTTTTTTTTTTCAAGAGAATATGTTAAATGTTTATGTGCTTTGTTATGAAAGCTAAATAAAATAATCTAATTTTTAACATTGTATAACAGCTCGTGTTAAAAACTCCTTTATTGGCTTTGTTTATCCGCTTCTTTTACAAATTTTGGTGAATTTTAATATAACATTGATGATGAAAGGTTTATGTCTTTTCCTTAGTTCTTTTTCCACTGTGAATTTGGCGTTTTTAAGCTCAAACAAAGAATGGTAGGAATCAAGCTTTTACTAATCAGTATAGCCTTCTTAGTAGCACGGTATATTTGGTACTCTAAGAAGTTTTTCAAACGTAATTCCAATGTATTTCCAATGTTTCTATTCATAATTTGAAAACGAGAAAGAGGAATTTACTCTATCCTCATTAAACTACTGTTTAAATGGTTAATAATTCTCTTACAAATTTTTATTTTGTAATATTCAAATAAGAGGCGTATCTATATGAAATACAGATGTCATAACATATTTTTAATATAAATCTTATGGTCAAAAATCTCTCTCTCATGTAGAATATTTATTATCTAAACCTTATACCTACAAATAATATGCATATTTATCATATAAATCTCATAAATACAAATCATATGGTATATTTATAATATTTTCTTACTTTTAAAAACTTTCTTTAAAATAATACACTTTTAGCAGTCAAATTTTTGTTTATTCATCCCGATTCATTTGTTTTTTCTATAGAACCTTACTGCATTATTAGAAGTAGTATATGGTCTGTAGCTATGATATATGACGTTAGTTTGTTCACAGCGAGTGTATTTATCGCATGTATCGTTCATTGCTGGCCGAATCATTTTAACCTGAATTTTCAAAGAATGAACAAAGTATGTCGTTCTTGAACGAATCAGTTACTTTGAGCAAGTTTTTCAAGTAAATAAGGCACAGGTCGAACTTATGAAGTGAACGTTACTTTCATTTCTTACGTTTTGATGATTTCATTCATTTTGAACAATTCTATCTATTCGTTTATTTCGAACGATTCGCTTGCTATAGATG
>QLNU02015360.1:54133476-54147022 GCA_006491805.2 Dysdera silvatica
GCAGTTGCAGTTCTCATTTAGTAAACACGTTTGTATCTTCGCCAATCCCTTTGGCTTCACCTCACTCAAATGATCAATTCGACTCTTTCGAACCTAACTGTAGCTGTTGATATTTGCAAGAAATCTCGTACCTTTTGTCTTCCAACTAATTATTCTGCTTTCATTTCACAACAAATGCACAATGCTCAACTAAATTAATTACTTTATCAAGGTCTGTGAAAATGACTGTGCTAAATTAGTAACTAATTTCTAACCACGTATTCGTTACCTTTACTCTCTTCTTAAAGCGGAAAGGGTTTTATTGATTATTAATTTTGTTACGCAACTTGTTAATAAAATTAATTCTTCTTTTAAGAACAAGAACTCTTCAGGGAGTCGAAGTCCTATCTGCGTCGCGAGAAGTTAGATTTCAAATGCCAAAGTATTATTCTAATTAAAACGGAGTATTTTCAGATAAATGTTATTATTTTTAAAATAGTCAGCCTTTGTTTTCTTAACAACCGGGTCCTTAAATGCAAATTGCGATGATTATTTGGCTACCTTTTTTCTTCTATATTAATGAGGGAGAAATCAAAGGTAAAAAACAAGCACTCGTACGTTTTCAAGTGGCTACTAAAAATGAAACAACACGTGCGTTTTTAATTTAATACGTTCCACTTTCATGACGTCCTTCAAAAAACTGTTTTTACAGCATTGTATTCGTTTTAAGAACGTTTCAGATTGTTTACATAAAATTTCTTCAATTTTTTCCATAAAATAACAAGGACAAGCAGTGCTACATTTAGATTATCAAGTATTAATTTTTTGTGCCGCCTTTTTCATAAAAAAACGCATTTTGCCTTCTTCACTGTGCCGTTTACCTGTGCAGAGCAAAAATGAGCTTTCGGTACGAAAAAAAATCGCTTCAGGAAAAAAAAAACTGTGCCATTAAAACATCACGAGCTCTAAGTTTTTAATGACGAAGCACATTCCGAAAAAATGTATTTGTTTTTCTTTTCATCTCTCTGACCTCCTTAGGATCAATCATTAAAGAAAAATTCTTTGAAGAAACTTCTTTTAAAACTTTGTGGCATCAGACATAACCTTCGATGTTTAAAGTGCACATAAAAAGCATAAAGGGTCCGAGAAAAAGAGATTGTAGTAACAATTTGCCAAAATACTTACAGTGAAAATGCCACTTCCTAAATCTTTTTAAGAATTTCGAAAGAAATAGGGGAAAATTTTCAGTGGGGATATTACTTCCCAAATAATTCTATTTGCCTTTTCTTGAGATCAGCGATGATATAAACTTTGTTTGGTTTTTTGCCAACATTTCTTTTCTTTCTCTCGCTCTTTAAGCCTACATTTGTCGAGTGGGTTCTCTTATTTATTGCAGATATTTTTAGATTACAAAACAGTAAGACGGCCAAAGATAGATTAGAAAACTACACTAGATACTGCATTATAGTGCAAGAAATATTCGAATATTTACTTTTAGTTGCAAATTTTTTTTATTTTTTAATGAAAAATAATGTAATCTTTAGCTTCCATGAGAGTGAAAACCCCATCTTCACACAATTTTTATAAAAACTCTAGAAGTGTTAGCAAGAATAATTTGTTTTGCTTTTTTTACAGAACATCTACTAGAAATGAAGTAAAAAAGCCCCTATTCTGGTCGAAATCATCACTATTATTAACTTTTTGTTTTACATTTTTTATGTTCTTGTTCATTCTAACGATTTTCTATGCGGTTTGAGGTCTGTAGCCTTAACTAGTTAGCTTCTCTGATCAATATTTCTACTTTATTTTCCATTATTCATTCATTCATCATACTTCCATGATATAATTATTTTCGTCCAAAGAAAGAACAAGGGCCAAGTTTCAAAATATCGTTACAATGTAGGAGTTGTCAGTTCCGTGTGCTCAGGTATTGTTTCAACATCGGAGTTCATCAGAAAAAAGTTCTCTAGATTAAGATAATTATACGTGAGTGGCAAAAATTATTGTATAATAAATTCCCCCACGAAAACTCACAAAAATCTCGCCCCGGAGGCTTTCTTGTGTTGACCATATTTGGCAATTGTGTTATCCCTGCGGAGGGTAATAATACCTTAACATCTTTACATACGGAGAAAGAGAGCGTTGTTTCCTGTCCTCATTCGTCTAGCGGTCCAAGACACTCCGGGCTAAACGGAGGGACCCTGGTTCGAATCCAGGATGGGGAAGGCGTCTCTTTTTCTCCTAAAAAAATGAGATTGCATTTAATTCTAGATTTGAATTGAAATCTAGATTGAGCTAATTATACGAGGGTGTCGAAATCATCAGAGTTCTCGATACACGCAAAAAGTCGAATCGCGCCGAGTTAAAACAAACTCAAATTAAAAGCAGTATTTTAATCGGAAATAAATATCGAACGCTTTTCACAAAATACACTTCGTTTACACGCCAAAATATTAAAAATATAATTCTGAATTAAAGACTACCACTTTAGACATTGGTTTAATGTTTTCAATTAAAAAACTAATTTCCAAATAGAAAAATGCATTGAAAAATATTAAAATAGTGACACTATAAATGTTTAATACGTTATTATGTCTACTGTCCCATTATACAGATATAAAATGGTTTTAGTTAGATTAGCGCTAAGGCCCACACTATTCTTTAAATCACTGATTCGTGCTTCCAAATATATAAGCAATATTGCATGAATAAAAATTTTGATATCTATCTGGTATTATTTAAATCTATCATCAAATTCTAGAAATGCGTTCTGCAATGTATGACACCTAAAAAGTTCTATAAGCATATGACGGGGAAAGCATTCCTTCTACCCTAGAGAATAATAATGATAACAATTGATCATTTATTTATTTATTTGTTTATTTATTTAATATATATGCTGTATTGTTTTATATTATGAATAGCTAATGATTTGTATATATATATATATATATATATATATATTGGATTTATACAAAAATATTTCGATTCAATCATAAAAGTTTTAAAAAAAATAAGAGTAGTAAATATTGCTTGTTGCGGGACTTCCTTCCCGAAGAGAAGTCACTTCATTAATGCAACACAAGTATCGTTTATAGAAATTCGGTTACTAGTTGTTATAACATTTTCTCAGAAGGAATATATCTATTAGATCACGTTAAGTTAATATAGTGGATAATTTTATCATTCGAGAAAAGTGCGTAATTCTCAGGATAAATATTTGGGATATAAAACTAATTAGGGGTGCCTGTATTTAGAGTTTAAACTCAGTTAAAATTTAGGATTAAGTATACTTGATTGTAATTTGAGATTATTATTAATTGACTACCCTTGATTAGATAAAAGGAGGAATGTGCGTGCGTAGGGAGAGATGTGTCCATCCCACAATTGTAACAGTTTTGCTCCAGGAAACAATGCATTTAATCGAAATTGATTCAGAAATTAATGATTTGCTCGAACAAATAATTTGAAAAAAAACAACAACGACGCTTCTGTTTTTAGTGGACAAACAAAAACTAACAGAATAGAAAACTCTTTCGTTTCTATTACTACAACATTTTGAGAATGGATAAAAGGAATCTGTAAAGAAGGTATGATACTAAATGTGCGTTATTTTTATCAAAAAATAGAATGCGTATAATAAGAAAATGCAAGACCCAATCACCAAACTGGGGTATTCTACATCGATAAGAGGGCCCAGTCATTTACGATCAATTGATCTTATTGCGTTTTATATACATTGAACTTATTGTTTTTCATCATCTTGAGTTCAAAATCAATTGAAAAGAAAAGTACATTTGAAAGAATTCGTTTAATATCCGCTACTAAGGTAACATATAAAATATAAGTAATGAAATAAAGCAAAGTAATAATATTAGAATGAAAATAAAAGTAGCAAATTAAGGGAAGCAAGAAAGAATGGAATAAATTATAAAAAAAATAAAAGAAATAGAGGAAAAAAAGAAAGGAATAAATTATATAAAAGTGAAAGAAATAAAGGAAAAGAAAGACAATGAGAAATAAAAGGAAAGGAAACAGAGCAGGAAATAACAGAGAAAGGGTAAAAATAAGTAAAACTTATGTCAATGGAATAAGTAAAAATTTTGTGAACCTATGTATCAATGGGCTAAAGGTTTTTTAATACAATCTTTATAAAAAAAAGTCGTTATCTTTCTTGTCTAATAATACAGAGTTGCAAATTAACACGCTGAATTATGTTAATATATCTTATTCGCAAACCTGCTTTTGAAAAGCTTCTATACAACTTAACTCTTCTGTTACTCTATATAAGGTCTATTAATATCGCTGGCGTACACAGTGGGGTTAGTGGGGGTCATAATCCCTCATTGGGGTGCAATTTTGTATGTATACATATAAATATGTGGATTTGTTTCTCTGTAATCCCACACCCCAATTATAAGCCTATAACCTCCTTATGAACTTTCTGCCTACACCTATGGGGAATGTCCTCATAAATCCTCTGAACCCTTATGAAAATATTTTTATGCAAAACGAAGAAGTAAAGAAGACGTGTTTTTAAAGTTAGAAACTCCAATGTCTTAATAATAATAATAATACATTTTATTTGTAAGATTAATGCAAATAACGTTATTTATCATTTACTGAGTTGCATAATTAGTATATAACACATATTCAGTATAATCAATACACAATGAATATACAGTATATAACTAGACAATTATATCATTGTGCCATAAACCTTGATATTGAACATATACAGGGTGTCTCAGCACCAGGGTTATAAACTTCTAGGAGGGATAGGGTACACCTAGATGGCTCGGAATCACATACTGATCGAAAACCACTCACAGCGCTAGTTCTAAAACCGTCCAGCATGCACAAATAGTGACAACCAGTGCATGAGAAGCGCAAAATGCGATGTCCTAATCATCTATGCACTTGAGCAGCTGACCTGAGTTTTATCTGGCGCTTTTCACGCACTGGTTGTAAATATTTGTGCATGCTGGACGGTTTTAGAACTAGCTCTGTGAGTGGTTTGCGACCAGCATTGCTATGTGATCCCGAGTCGTCTAGGTGTACCCTACCCTAGAAGTTTGTGAACCTGGTGCTGAGACACCCTGTATATAAATATATATAGTATAACTATATATATAATTTATTACAAGAATACATGCAAAATGTACTTGACTAACTATGTAGGCCTACTCATTATTCATTATGTAAGCTAATGTCCACATTGATTTTAAAGGAAAGAATCCATAAAAGGATTTTCAGAATCCTGAAGGATAGGGCTTCCCCTATAAATTAGCCCAATATAACCTTCACGTAAATGGCGTTCGAAATTCCAATGGATATAGTGCATCCTTCTCTAGAAATTTTTCCTTAATCCTCCATTTTTAAAGAAATTTAATATTTTTTTATTTCTATTTCTAATTTATTTCACATTTTGGGCCCTTTATAATTAATGCTGCTCCTTCCAATCTCTGTTCGTATTTTAGGTAAGTATATTTCACTATATTTTATAGTTTTATTTCTTTCATTCTCATACCCTTGCATTTTTATTAATTGTCCGTATCTCTTTTCCTTTATTCTTTCAAATATTTGTTCAAAATACAACATTTTTGTATTTTAATTATTGGCAAAATTTTATGTTTTTCGGAAAAAGTTTTCCAATATAATTGGCTGCTCTCATTTATTACCTTTATTGCCCCTTTTTTATATATTGTTTAAGATACGTATTTTCCTCATTCCAAGATTTCCCCAAATGCTGTTACAATATGTTATGTGGCTATGTATTAATGAATAAAATAGTTCAATTTTTATTCCCGTTGGTAAAATATCTTTAAATCAGTTCAAAATTCCAATTCCTCTACTTATTTCGCTGCTTATTTTATTATGAAGCGATTAATTTAGCTCCAGAAAAATTTCTATAGGTTTTGCATTAAATAGGCTTTTAGTTTTTCTTTTCTATTTCTATATATCGGTATAATAAAAACAACAAGCTTCATTAGCGGTGCTTTGGAAAGAAAAATAAAATATGTAAATAGTCCCCAACTTCGGGGTATGAGGGCAGAACGAATCTAGCGCCTTTTAATAGGTAACTGCCCTACCGCTGATGCATGCTAATGGTTAGTTGGAGTGTGTGGCAGCTGATTTCATTAGCTGGCACTGAAATGATAACGCACCAAATCCATTAACGAGCAGTTTCGATTCGAGTTTTCAAATGGCTCGATTTATTTTGCTTTAATCACGAAACAATCATTTAGTTGACGACTATTCGCAAAATTAGAGTCCATCCTCACCCACTCTCGCCTTAGTAAAAAATTGCGAGTTAATTTGAATCATTTTAATTCAGGTAACTTTTAAGCTGCTTTAATTTAATTGATAATTAGGAGAAACAAATTAGAGAGAGATCGATAAATGGAGGTGTTTATGTATGTAGTTTATAAAACGCATTATATTAGGAATTTATTACAGAGGTAATATTGAACAAATAGATGCTTCTTTTGTGGATATAACTGTGTGTAACTATATATTTTTGTATGAGAACAACAAATAAAAATATTGTAGAAAAATAATCTTATTTATTCGTTACTCAGTATTTGTATATTAGTATTATATATTTTGGTAACATTCAGTAAATTATGCATATTAAATTAAAAATATGATTATGGGGTCGATCTAAACGTATTTCCAGGGTCCCCTGAAGCATGGTTGGTATTAAGCTTCTGGCTGATAGAATTGCAAGTGCAATATCTACCTTTTTCATATGCCACATATCCTTAACTTCGCATCTGAAATCTTTATTTTATAATTTTTATATATATATATATGGTCTGTTGATTTGTTTATGTTAAGAATTGCTATGTCTATTACTATTAATTACCACAAATAACGGACGTTTACCTATTTAGTAATTAGCCTTCGAACTTTCCAGTACCCATGAACAATATCTTAAACAGTGTTTAGTGCATTGCACATATTAGGCTGCCCGCCGTCATAAGTACTCCGCTGTTGCACAAATTGCAATTAGGAATTTCAGCCAGTCCAAATCTGAATAGATCTCGTAAACATTCGGAACTTTGCCTCAATCAAGACTTTGTGGCAGTTCTGGAAATATCCGGTATTAATAACTTTGTGTGAAGTAGAACATCCCAATGTTTATCAAAAGCACTATTTGAAATTTCCAGGCCGTTGTTTTATTAAAATGGAAGAGTATTAGAAATTTTAATGAACAAAATGTTATGGGACACAAGGGATCTCTGGAAGATAGATGTACTTTTCTTGGCTAGCTGATCAACCATTTCGTCACCTGCCAGGCCACTATATAGAGAGCCAATCCTAGCCAGTGCGCCCCAGTACGTATATATATATATATACGTATATATATATATATATACAGTAGAACCTCCATATAACGAAATGGACGGTTCCATGAAAAAATTCATTATATAGGGCAAAATTCAAGCAAATGGAAACGATATATCTGCTGAACCAGGTCATAATATGATACCGCAATTAAAATCCTATTTTTCAGTAAACGACTGTTTCTCATAAATAACATTCAACCATTTATGTTGATGCCTTAACTGTACGGATTACCCGCGATATTAAACCCAAACGCCGATGTGACCACCTTATCTTCGTTTAAATTAAAACTCTTCTACATATATCAATTACGTTATATAGAAACACCTGTCATGCGAACACCCAGGATCACTAAAACTTTGTTATGTAGAGAATTTCGTTATACGGGAGTTCTTTATGGAGGTTTCATTGTTTGTAAGGCATATATATATATATATATATGGATATTTGTATTATGAATGATAATGCGCTTTCTATTGGGTTTATTTTCTCCAAATAAATACGTAGCCACCATGAATAATGAGTTCGAAACCTTTTCTATACCTCAACATCTCCGGGAGGATTTTTTTTATTGGTGTCCGCACACCCTATAAAAGAAATACCACATTGAAAGATGAAGTGTATTTCTAATCTGTGAACCACATGTAATACTGCGGGTGATCAAATTAAACTTAGGAAATAAAATTTTAACTGGATGCATAAAAAGCCCTAAACACGTCGCATTAAATTATGACCACCCTGTACAGCCTATAAGTTGTATTCAAATTATTCCAAGTACAAAGCCAAGTCGCAGTAGTCAGTTTTTTGAAACTGCGGATTTTATTTTCTGCTCTGTTCTCTCTCTCTCTCTCTTACCACATACACTAACGCTTTCTTTCCTAAATCGGCGTTTTATAAGAAAAATGCATTTAAACAACAAGTAAACACATCTTAAAAATATAAATCTATGACTCATGAAAAACTTCAATTACCAGTAAGTATTTTTTTATTGCTGTACTTCCCTAATTGAAAGAGGGAAGCTCGAATTTCCAAAATAAAACTGATGCTGCTAAATTTTCCCTTATCTGGTTTAAAACAGCCTCGTCGTGTTTGAAATTGACAAAATGCGCAAGGGAAAGGGACACTGAAACCAAATTAATGGATCAAAGTGTCCATGGGCTTTGCAAATGTTGATCTTTCAGTCAAAAAACTTGTCGATCTTCATCAGTCCCAAATTTTAAACGAAATGTCAATATTTGTTTCTTTTCCAAGTCTGCTTCGTATTTTTTGCGTTCCATTTTATAATCCAGCGATACTTTACGGTTAAAATTGTGGACTTCCAACGGAAGTGAAATACTTTACTTATCAATGTGATTTTGGAATTGATTAGCTATCCACATATTAGAAAAATTTGATTTTTTCTTAAAATCCGTTAACGATTTTATTAAAGTGGTATCCTATATTATCTTATTCCAAGTATATAGGTGTGAAAAGAGTTTTATAAGGAAAGATAAAAAAACTAATAATGCCATTGGCGAGCAAGAAACTATTTTAATAGTAAAATTATTTTCCACTATATATAAAGCATAAAAAAGACTAATCACCTTCGAAATTGATTGCGGTTTCTACTTGAAAAAATCCTTTATCTCAGTTCAAAGAATCTCAAATCCCATTAAAATCTTAATCATTGAAATCCAATTAAAAATGAAATTCTTTCCAAGCATTACCATAGTGATAATTGAAATAATCAATTTTCTTGTCAGATGAGATTGTAAAGCTACAATTACTAAGCTTTAATTTTGGAAGTTAAAGTTTATACCTTTTCTTGAAACTTTATAAATTAACTTTTAATTTCGTGAAATATAAAAGACATAGCTGAGTATTTTCATTAAAATGTTAACTGTTACTTTGAAAACACAACATATAAATAAATGTTTATATTGTTTACTTTTCACTTCCGTTCTGAAGATGATTAACATATCTGTTTCAGCTGTCCCAATCTATAATATCATAACTATAGATGGAAAAATAATGTCTTTTAAATAATTGCATTTAATAACAACATAAAGTGGGATTTTAATCATTTTATCAAATTATCGAAAACTTAAATACCCTTAGTCACTTTAATTATAGCGGATATTTCTAACTTGAGAGACAGAGTTGGGCTTACTTCTAATAATTTAAGAAAAGCAAATTTATAAAATTTATAAAAATAAACGGTAGTCTCTGGTGGTTCGCAATTAGGTTTATTTTAACAATAAATAACGTTTGCTTTTCACAATTTTAATTTATGCTTGTTTTCTGGCTCCAGCAATTCGTCTACGGGTAATCGAGGTATGGCTGCAACTTCCCTGAAAATTCCCTAAAATATTAAAATTTGATGAAAACAAGAAAATCTGTCGACTTTCTATAGGATATGACAAAACTATATGTGAAAAAACTCTTAGGAGTGAAAAACAAAAAAAAATAAAAACTAAATCAATTAAAAAAGTAAATTAGTTGCAAGTCAATGAGTTTATTTTTTAAAAAGCAATGCAAAATATGCAGGAGGAAGAACATAAAGACATCGTAGAAAAACATTATCTCAAAATCAATGCACGTTATTTTGAAGAGGAAGAATGTGTAATGATGATAAACCTAAAAATATAAATGGTGACGTCAGCTCTTCATCCGAAGATAATGAAAATTAAGTAGCAATGACATCGCAAAAAGATTCGATAATTTAAAATAGAAATACTGAAGTTTTTAATTATTCTGATCCTCCCTTATGGTTCACAAAAATTACAAATTCAACATGTGATCCAATAATGGATCAAGGGCAAGATATGGTATATTACCGCAAGGTCCAGATTCATGATCGCCTCTGAATAATGAAAAACGACATTTTACTATAAAATACTGTCAGCGAATGTTTCCAAATAAAGAAGAGTAGAAGAGGTATTGTTTGCTCCATTCTGAATGAACAGAAAATTGTTTGGAATTATTATATTAAAATTATTATATTAAAACCTATTCTTTTAAAAAATGTGTGCCCATTGTGTTATTTTACCAAGATTTGTGATAGACAATTGTTTGTTAGTGTTGCAAATTATTTAACCTTTTAAGTTCTTCCAAATTAAATTCAGAAGGCATTAGTAATTGGAAACGTATGAGCGAATATTTAAAATCACGTGATTTATCCAGAGATCATTTTAAAACATCTAAAATGTGTGGCTACTTTCATCGAATAATATTCGAAAACAAGTAATTATAGAAGAATATTATTGGGGGAATAATGTAAAATATTAATATCAGTTAAACTAATTCTATAAAAAAAAATAATTTGGGTTTTCGAGAGACTTCTGGCATGGGTAATTATACCGGTAACTTTCTTAGTTTGGTTGAACTTTTAAGCCAATATTATATATCACAGCTTGGAATTCTCCTCTATATGTTTTATTAACACATCTACTAAATGGTGGGTAGTTTTAAAAACTCGTAATACAAATTTCCAAATAAAGGAAGTATGTGAAATTTCTTGCGAATATCATTTTCAGAGTTTAAAGGCTATCCAATGTTAATTTAAAAAAATATCTGAGATGCTTTATGCAATATGATAAAGGAAATAGATGATCCAAAAATTCATTGGGAATCAAAATCCAAGCAATTCTTGCCATGATTACCCATTTAATCTTGCTTTTTGAAGTTTGAGCATATAATGTTCTTTCTGCGTAAATGTTATTAGTAAAATGATAACCAAAGAGAATTTAAAATATATTCAAACTTATAAATTCATGTAAATAATAATAATAATAATAAATAATAAATATTTATTACGCTTTAAATTAATTAACTGTTTATTATTATTTATTATAATTGTACATACAATATTGTTGTTAAAATTTATTTGCAAAATGTTGTTGTTTCACGTGCTATTCAGAGAACAAATACATAAATCATTGCTGGGTATTCTCCAACAAGCCATTGTGTCATGCGCATGTCATTTGGGAGAAAAATATTAACAAGTAAATATATGGCACCGTCTCTTGCTGTAGCGTGAACAAAAAAGGACAAGATTATTTCTGAGGATAATGTAGTAAACGACTCCCGCATTCCTAAAAGCGAACTTAAGACCATATCTTGTGTCAAAGCTTGAATTTTAGAAATATTTTCTCATCCGTTTTTCAGTTATTACAGGTTCTGCTGTCCTTTTTGGCAGATGGTTTTATTTGTCAGAGCAAATCCAAAGTATTTGACGAAAAGAAAAGCAACACATTCTTATTCTCTGGTTCGAACTCAGCACCAGGGACAGTTTCTGCACCTTCCGGCGTAGGTGCAGAAACTGCCCCCGCATCTAAGCGTCCACGGACCGTTTATTATATTACTTTTAACTTTTGGATCAAAGGCAATATCAATAATCTCTGTTTTATTTTATGAAAACAAAATTAAAAAGTATTTTTCTTACATGATAACGATATTTAAACTATATATATATATATACATATATAAAATTCTTACTTAAGTAATATTAAATATATAAGGACGATGATCTGTCTTTGCATATATCCAACAACTCAGGAACGACACTGGAACGCTACCCACTACCATCCCATCTCACGATGGACAATAGTATGCATTGCTAAAAAAAAGAGAGAAATCATTTTATACTAACATGGTCGTGTAAGTCATTTTTTCCATAAAAAATGTTCTCGAAAATTCCATCATGTACTATTTACCAGATAATCTCAGTCCTGTACAATAGTTTCAATAGAACTGCACTTCCATTTCTTTGTGCTGCATTTCAATTTCACAGGAGGCATTAGAACGGTCATAAAGATTCGATTATGGTGAAAAATAAAGTTTTCTTAATACACTCTATAACAAAAAAATCCACTCACCAAGAAGGAGTTGTCCGATTGTAATGAAATTTCGTTTAGAACGACTTTTTGACCGAACATGCAAATGATTAAAATTTGGTGTCCAATGAATGAATAGCGGGAACTCCAGCGCATCGGAACTGCGCATTCAGCAGGTGTATATAAGGAGCGATTCTCAATATGTGGTCAAAATTTCTGTTGCATTTTGACTGCGGATATCTTACGTCGACTGTAACAATGCCTCGCCGAAAGATTCGTGCTCATTACGAGCATATGTCAGAGTTTGAAAGAGGTCGTGCTATCGGATTGAAAGAGGCTGGTTGGACGAATCGAAGAATCGCTGGACATGTGGGTCGAAGCGATGCGGCGATTGGACGGTGCTGGCAAGAGTGGGTCAACAACGGCAGATGTCAGCGTCGGGACGGCAGCGGTCGACCTAGGGCCACAACAGAACGGGAAGACAGAGCAATTGTCAGAGCAGCTGTCACAGCACCGGATTCGTCATTATCAACTATCTAACGTATGGCTCGCACACATGTGACCAACATGACCCTCTGCAGACGACTGAGAGAGCGGAATTTATGCTCGCGCAGACCGTTACGCCGCTTACCTCTCACGTCCTCGTCCTTTACACCGTCAAGTCCGATTACAGTGGTGCCGGGCTCGATCAACTTGGAACTGCGCTGACTGGGGACGTATAGTCTTTAGTGACGAGTCCCGTTTCCAACTGTGTCCTGACGACAACCGCAGACGTGTCTGGAGACGTCCAGGGCAGCGTGGGGATCCTGCCCTTACTATCGCACGCCACACATGCCCACAACAGGGCGTTATGGTCTGGGGTGCCATCTCCTTTGATAGCCGGACCCCTTTGGTGGTCATTTCTGGCACACTTACAGCACAGCGGTACGTAGACGACATTCTACGACCGGTTGTGTTACCGTTCCTTTTGCGACACCCTGGACTTACGTTTCAACAAGACAATGCCCGGCCGCACACGGCACGTGTTGCTATGAATTGTCTTCAAGATTGCCCAACACTTCCCTGGCAAGCTAGGTCTCCTGATCTCTCTCCCATAGAGCACATTTGGGACGCTATGGGAAGGCGATTGCAACCATCCCGGAATGTTGACGATTTAGCCCGACAGTTGGAGACAATTTGGCAAGAAATTCCGCAGGACACCATCCGGGATCTTTATCAGTCTATGCCACGCCGGGTGACAGCTTGCATCCAGGCCAGAGGTGGACCAACGCCTTATTGACTTCCTCCCTTTGTAACGGTCAAACTCTGCAATAAATCATTCAATTGTTCTGAAATGTTAATGATTTCTTTTTCTATGTATGTTCTTCATATCCACCAATTTTTATCGCAATCGGACAAACCCT
>QLNU02015360.1:54152695-54164451 GCA_006491805.2 Dysdera silvatica
TCATAAAATTGAAAATTTGAAATTAAAGTATAAGTATAAATAACGTATAACTAAGTCAGTAAACTATAAAAATTTAATTTACAAAAATTGCAATAAAATTTTATATCTCAAAAATCATTTATTATATCCACACCAATTTTTTGCAATATGAGGAAAAATGTATTTCAAGCTGTAGTGTTCCTGAAGCAACAAATATTTTGAATTCGGCGTTTTAATTATACCACTCATTTTATAAATATGCCAGATACTATGTCGAATTTCTTTGTGGCCCGTCTCCGTATCTTGGCATCGGATTAACGAGTTTAATCTTATTTTAAACATAAATTGTATTCTTGTTTGTATTTAGACAAAAGTGCACATTATTTTCAATTATAATATTGCATCGAGATCCAAATGATGACAGATGTATGCAGGATTTGAAATTCCATCTTTGCAGCAGAAAATAGGAACAATTCTCGATGCAACATATTCATAACACACTCGAAGCTGTCATTTCCATTTCATTGAGAACGGTCCTGCATGATTTAACTATTCATCATCTTGACACCATTCCACA
This sequence comes from Dysdera silvatica, assembly GCA_006491805.2. Lineage (NCBI taxonomy): Eukaryota > Metazoa > Arthropoda > Arachnida > Araneae > Dysderidae > Dysdera > Dysdera silvatica. The sequence goes on from QLNU02015360.1 coordinate 54,153,252, forward strand.
ATCGCGTCATCCATATCTTTCTCGGTGAATAATATGTCATTTTAATGCCTTACTCTCCAGTTTTGTTACCTCTAAAACAATTTTTGTCAACACGTCAGTAGTTTAACTCGTACCCTATTTAGAAATGTACCCGCATGCTACGTCGTCTGATTAAATTACATGCTGTTATGAACCCAAGCCGAATTATCAATACCAATAATGGCAAAATAATTGCTATATACTTGTCTAGATATCAATATTAACGTAAATTGAATCAGAAATTTCCCCAATTCGTTATAACATTTCCTACTCCCCTTGATACTGTTTATAACATTCATAGATATTCTATAATGGGCTATAAATAAGTAATGGAGTAGGGTTGTTTAGTGAAATTCTTCATTTTGTGGAAAATCCGTTATGGACTCTACATTACATATATGTATTTCGTACAATTACGGGCAGACCGTGGTTATTGGATTCAGAATCTCTCTCTCAAAGATAACAATATAAAGCCCATGAACTTATTTGAAACCTGAGTCATTCATTTCTCTAAAGCAGAGTAATCAATGTTCTAATAAAAAATGCTTTTAAATGCGATTTTTTTAATTTGTAATGAGGGTCTTTTCTTTTTTCCTACTTCATTTCATATAAATACTTCTCTGCTATCTCATGGATCGAACTATTTTAAGAAGTCACTCCATATAAAATTTTTGCATCAGACAAAAAATGCAACATCACGTTGCAAATGAGCATAGTATCGAATTTAACTTCATTTTTAAGACTTCAAACTACGACAAACTACCGCTTAAGACTTCAAACTGCCTCGAATTGCGATCGAGAAATGCATGTTCTTTTGCTTACCAGTTTCCCTATACTGTATCTTCGAAAAAGAAATATGAAATATACAAAGCTAATCTTGTCAGATAATGGTGAAAATTAGTCTTCTCTAATGCTGCGTAGAGGGCAGTAGAAATAATGGGGACAGAGGGCTCAGCCCTCCAGGAAAATATTTTTTCTTAAAATAAATTATTGTGTAGAATTTTGTTTTAACTTTTTTGTTTCGTGCAAAATTGTACATATATAATTGACGATAAAAAATGTTTTTTTGACACTAAAAATAAATTCAAATATATTTTCACTGTAGATCTTGTTTACAGATTGTACTTCATATTTTTTTTACAAAAGTCCAAGGTCTTCATCTAATCTAAAGTAAGAAGGAGAAGGAAAATTATAAATTTTAGTATACCGCTACAAATTTTTAATGGAATATGTATGTTAAGAAATTATTAAATGCGTTAATCTGATATCATTACTAAAATGACTTTTTTTGATAAACCATTTTGAACATTAACTACATATTCCCCCACATGTATTTTTTCATGTCGTTCAGTCCTGTCAAAATGTACAGTATTAAGTGTTAATTAACTTCATTAAAACATTTTGTGTTTATATTGTATTTGTATATATTTATATTGTATAATTCATTTGTATATATTTATATTGTATAATTTATTTGTATATATTTATATTGTATAATTTATTTGTATATATTTATATTGTATAATTTATTTGTATATATTTGTATTGTATAATTTATTTGTATAATTTATTTGTATATATTTATATTGTATAATTTATTTGTATATATTTGTATTGTATAATTTATTTGTATAATTTATTTGTATAATTTATTTGTATAATTTATTTGCATATATTTATATTGTATAATTTATTTGTATATATTTGTATTGTATAATTTATTTGTATATATTTATATTGTATAATTTATTTGTATATATTTATATTGTATAATTTATTTGTATATATTTATATTGTATTTAGTATTTTTAAATACTGATATGTGTATAAAATAAATGAAATCGTTAACAAATTCTAATTATTCCCCCGTCATAAGCGTCTTGCTACGTCCTTGCCTGCATATATTATAATTCGAATAGCTATGGATATTTTTATTACGTCATGATTAAAAACACGTTAAGTGAACCGACCCTTCTCTGGAATTGTATGAACGATTTTCTGATGAACACTCACATCCTGACAACGTGTACCATTCCAGTCTTATATGGAGATGGGGGAAATCACACACGCAACAAGCAATCGTCAGCTACTAGTTATTTTCTTAAACATACCCCCTCCCTCACAACCAAATGATCAAACCTAAGGCAGTACAGCACAGCTTTAAATTAAATATCTATGTCAACTCAATTCAGTATCTGATCAGTGATGTACTGCAAAACACAATCGAAAGAATACATATTCCCTTCGTGACTGCTTGCGTATATGCAATAAAAAAGTGATTTGATAAAGATATGAGTGTTTTGTAATGAAACTGAAATTTTAAGACATTGATCTTTTGTATATAAATTGGAAATTTATTATACAATATATAAATGTTATAACTGGTATATTATATCAATCCTCTTTTGGGTAATTTGATAGCACACTCTTGAAAAATATCGAAAGGTTTATTACAAAAGAACCGTTTTGCAAATACCTCTATATTTTCAAGACGTTCTCCAGATAAACTGTTCTATAGAGATCAGAGTAAGGTTTAGTCTAACGGTGAAAACTCTGGTGAATACCAAGGGTTATTCAAAACTTCCCAGCCAAATGCAAGCAGTTTTTCTGGGTGACCAAAAACGTGTGAAGTCAGGCTTTGTCGTGTGTATACACTGTCCCTTTTCTTTCTGCAAATGCTGGTCGTTTTTCTAAGACAGCTCATTCTAGGTTATAAAATTGTGAGCAGTAATTCTCTATATTTCTATTTTGTTTCTTGTTTTAGTAGAAAACACCACGTCCTGTCATGTAAGGCACCAATTCTGTCGAGTAGGGCGTAACTTTTGGTGAATACAGACCGGCTTCGTATTGATCAATTGAACCACATTTTGCTTCCCCATGACGTCTTTCAAGTTAAGTTCCGCCTTTGGCACTGATTTCTATCCTCATCTTAGTTGCAGCCTATTTGCTGAGATGCAACCAAGATGATGTATATGTTCGGTTGTGAATCGTAAGTGGAGACGTGAGTAATACATTTTTTTTCAGTTAGTTCACGTTATAAGCAAATATCGTCGCAAAAGGTGCATTTAAAAAATTCTGAAAACTGGTTTCTCTGCTAATGAGATACTTTTTGCATCCTGCCTCCTAATGCAATATGGGTCATTTTTAATTAATGACAAAATTTCATAATTATCTCTTTCAGAAGACCTTTCAGAGCTTGATGCATCTTTAAGTGAAAAATTTCCAACCCAAACCCCAAAAATTACTTTTAAATTATGCTTACCATGACAATAATATCTCCATAAATACTACAAATTTCCTTTTTATATATGTGTATACATGTGCAGCCGTGGCATTGTTTCTTTTAAAATAAACGTCATTTGTAAAAATGTAACTGGTTAACTATTCTGAAAAATAAATTCCTTAAATTGAAACTTAAAAGCAAGCGTTATTGCTTGGTTAAATGACGCTTTATGAATTAATTTCTTTCTATTTTACATTTTGGACATCAAAGTTTATGTTACGCCGTGCTCTACACTTCTCCGAGGAACCCAGACATCTGCTATCAAAGGACCCAAACCTCAGACTGCGATGGGCAGAAAAACTGTACGCGTTCTTCGATACTGTTAGAAATCGAACTCGGATTAGTGACACGGTAGATGGTCTTATGGGAAAATGATGGCACGATAGATGGTGGCATGGGAAAATGGTGGCCCCACTTCCACGCCATCATAATTCAGTGGACGCACGTTTTTCCGAGAAATCCGAACCTTTTAAAACCTAGAGAGTAAATTGGCGGACTTCAATCAGTAATTAGTCGTTAAATGATGTTTCGTTTCTGTTATTTTTCCACCATTGGAAGGCGAACCTGAATTAACGGCACACCAAAGGCTGAATTAGTTATTTGAAACGGAGCTTCTGCATGTTTTAAGAATATAAAAAATATATCACATCATTCACTTTCTTCAAATTTAAGCTCATATTCTTAAACGAATTGCATTATGTGGTAGATACGCACGTTAAGCTTCTGCAATCATCCCATTGTACTATAAGCTTACACATAAGAGGATTTTTACTGCTACAGGAGCTTTATTTCTAGATGCAAATATAACTCGAAATAAGTTTTAAGTTACCGTCATGTATATTGCAAATGGGTAAATGATTATGCTGTCATTTTCAAGTTTACAATGCGTAAATAAAATTTTTGCGATTGAGAAAAGCCACCTAAGAAAATATCTAAATTCTATCACTCTTTTATTTTGACCGAAGCTCACGCTTTTGAATTTAGGAGAGTATCGCAAAATCCCCTTTTCTTCTTTCACTGAGGTAATTTGCATCGATTCTTACTCAGTGGGTAGTAAAATTCGCATTTCATTAACTGCAATTTTTGGGAGAGTGTTCACGCATGAATTTTTTATTTAATTTCCATTCTTGCTGAGTAAACTAGAAAGTTATTTTCATTTTTAACAAAATTGTTTGGAACGAATTATCTATTTTAGTGCTAAGTAAGAAGCTATAACTTGAAACCAGCTCTATACTCTCATACTTCAGTCAATCTTTAAGCGAATTTGTCTTTGTTTCGACACATTCATAAAGTACATGGCGTTAGAAATGTTACGTTTTGTTTTATAAACAAATGTTTAAAAGCAATTTATAGTTTCTAGACTATGCAGCATGGTGTAGTATTTGTTTGTGTGCTTTTCCGAGTGCTTACCGTAATGCAACAAGTAGTCCAAATTTCAGTAAACAAACGTCATATCAGGCGGATTTTGATCTGGGCGAATGGATGATATTGTAACGTAGCTAGTAAAATTCGTGAGAGGCAATTCAAGCTTGGCCGAATTAATTTAAAATCACATTTTATTCATGGAAAATTACTTTACTTCCTCTATGTACAGGCAGCCCAGAGAAGGCTGTCTAATGGTAGCGTATTTCTCGGCGTCCAGGCCCCTCTCTTGTCTCAAGTCACTGTTACCATCCTATCCCCGGATCTGGTTCACACATGTCAAAGGTCGGATTCCAGATGTCAACCCAGATCCAGGGACTGTAATTTTATGTTAGAAATTCGAGTTGTATGGACGGAGTGTAGATCAGTAAATCTTCATGCTACAGCTAAGTTCGAAAGGGGATACAGTCAAGAGGCAAATAAGATATCTTACATGGCTGGTAAATGGGCGTCGGTACAGCCCTTTCCCCTTGCAGAACTTTTCTTGAAGTTATGAACGAAAAGTTTTAACAGGTCACTCATAACAGATGACAGCAAGGTGGAGCACAACGCAGCAAGATAACAATGCAGCCACACCAGTATGTCCAAACTTGAAGTAGGAAGGTGATGCTCTGTCATGCTTTAACTGGTGAAAGTTTATAATATATATATATATATATATATATATATATATATATATATATATATATATATATATATATTTATTCAAAATAATGAGAGGAGTACCATGATAGTACATCGAGGCCAACTTGAGTTAAAGACGCGAACTGATGCAATTACTTTAATTCTATTAATTATTCTAGTTCTATTAATATCTGCCATTAATAAAATAATTCATATACAATACAAATGCTACAGGCAATTTTAAACAAACACACACAAAATTTCAACAATAAAATCCTTTAAAACTTCACCGAGGTTGGGTATACAACCTCACTTCTGTAATACTTTTTCACGATAATATGTTCATAAACTACGAATATCAAAATACTCAGAATTTTTTTTTCATCACATTATACAAATATAATATACAAATAAAACACAATATTAAACAGAGGCTACAGCTCTACTTAGACAGTCAGCATATTTATGTTCTTTTCCTGCTCTATGAACTAAATCAAAATTTTAAAATTGAAGAGATAGGGCCCATCTCGTCAACCTTTGATTGGTTCCTGAATTACATCTTAACCATACCAATGGACTACGGTTGGTCATAATCGTGAAATGTTGTCCATCTAAATAATAGTGTAATTTTTAATTGCGTAAATTATACCGGCGCATTCTTTTTCAGTCGTGCTGTATCGTTTCTCTACTTCTGAAATTTTTTTACTTAAAAAGAGAACAGGATATTCGTTTTCTTGAGCATTTTTTTGTGATAATACACTTCCCATGCCTGTATCTGAGGCATCCGTTTGAACTATGAATTCCCGCTTAAAATCGGGCGTGTGTAGAACAGGAGGTTCGGTTAACTTACCTTTTAGTGTGCAAAAGGATTTGTCACATTCATCAGTCCAATCGATAACACCTTTTTTATTCTTCCCTTTTAAAGCTTCTGTTAAGGGGGAAGCTATTACTGCTATAGACTATAGTATCCTGCTAACCCCAAGAAGGCCCGAATTTGAGTTTTTGTTTGAGGAGTTGGGAATTCGGTAATCGCGATTATTTTTGCTACCGAATGTTTGCGGCAACCCTGCCCTACAACGTGTCCAAGGTAGGGGACCGTCTCTTGCTCAAAACGGCATTTCGAGGGTTTTATAGTAAGTCCGGCTCCTGTTATTCGTGATAGTGCTCGATTTAAATGTTTTAGGTGGAGCTCCCATGTGTTTGAAAAAATGGCAATGTCATCAAGACATGGTATGACAAATTCGTCACAACCTTTTAAAATTTCTGACGTCATTTTACAATAAAAGAATGGTGCGTTCTTTAACCCGAAAGCCATTCTTAAGGGTCTGTAAGTCCCGAAACCGGTTACAAAAGCAGCTAACCTCTGTGCATTTGGACTTAGTGGTATCTGATAATACCCTTTAGTGAGATCAAGAACGGTGGTATACAGCTGAGGCCAACTTTTCTACAAGCTCTTCAATATTTGGCAACGGAAAAAATTGTGTGCGTGTGATTTCATTTAGCTTACTATAATCAATGCAAGATCGAGGGTCTTTATTTGGAGCCTCTGCAAGTATCGTTGGGGAAGTATAATCCGATTCTCCAATCTCGATAATATTCACTTTAGTATTCGCTCAATTTCTCCTTTCAAAATCTCCCCTTACCTTTGAGAGGATTTATAAGGTTTCGATCGGACGGGTTTATCACTAATAAGTTCAATATTATGAGTAACGTGACCCCGGGATCATTCGGAAAAAATTTGGAATATCGATTTAACAAAACTTGTAACTGGTCTATCTGTTGGGGTTGTAACACGTGTGGCAGAATATTTTTTAAGCTCAACTGGGAGAAATCGTAAATATTTGGATCATACTTAATCGAAGGGAAGTCCAAGTCGTTGTCCATTAGCTTCTCGCTATTTTCTCCACAACTTAAGTCATTAAGCATCTCGGATCTGTTATGGTACGGCTCCAACATATTTATGTGATAGATTTGAGACCGCTCTTTTTTCCCAGGAAGTTTAATGATGTAATTGGTTTCTGAAAGTTTGCTTTCAACCATACAAAAGGCCCAATTCATTGCACTGCCAGTTTGTTTGGTTTAGAAGTGGCTAGTATTAAGACGAGATCTCCTTCCTTGATTTCTCGTTTTCCCGTGTTTTTATTATACCAACGTTTACGCTTTATCTGCTGTTCTTTCATGTGCCTGACGGCAATTTCTTGACATTTTTTTAACTTATTTATTAAGTTAAAAACATAATCAGTCACTGGACTATCTTCATCTTGGGGCTTCGCCCAATGCTCGTAGATTAACGTCTCCGGTGTCCGTAAGTTTTTCTCATGTACTAATTCTGCAGGAGTGTACCCTGTACTCTCGTGAGTAACTGTTCTTAGCGCGAAAAGCGCTGACGGAAGATGTTTTTCCCAATCCGATCCTGCTTCTAAGCATAAGGTTCGCAATAATGGTTTGATAGTTCGGTGAAAGCGTACTACGGGGTTTGATTAGGGATAATGCACGAAACTATGCGTAACTCCAATTCCGAACCTTTCAAAAAATTCAGTAGTTAGAAAACTTGTGAATGACGTGCCCTGATCACACTGAATTTTCCTAGGAAATTCCATCCTACTAAAGATTTGAAGCAACGCATCGGTAACTGAAACAGAACCAATATCCTCCACAGGAATAACATCCGGGTATTTGGATGATAAACAAATGGCTGTAATAACATACCGCTTACCACTATCCGTTAGTGGCAAGGGTCCGCATGCATCAATATTAATTTTACTAAACACCTGAAATTATTGGTACAATTTTTAGGGGCGCTTTGTGTTTTCATTAGGCTTGCCAGCCCTTTGACATTGGTCACACGTACGTGCGTATTTTTCCATATCTTTATAACACCCCGGCCAAAAGAAATGCCTGGTTAACTTATCCTTAGACTTTGTAACTAAGACATGAGCGGAAGTTCCTTCATGGCACAGTGCCTTAATTTCATTTCTGAACTTTTCAGGAATTACTAGCAATTTTCTTTTATGTGTCCCATACGATCCTCCTGACTTCTCATAAGCAATCCATTCTCGATAATATATCTGAAGTTTGAAGTTGTATCCGTCGACTTTTCGGCGGCATTATACAAAGGTTCAAAATATTTACTTTCTCTTTGAGCGGTAAGAAAATTTTCATGAGGGATTTTTAACAGTGTAAGTCCTTCTGCACCCTCCTCATTTCCTATCAGCTTTAAATCCCTTGGTTCCTTTCAGCTGGTTCAATAATTTCAAAATCCTCTTGGTCTCCATTTCCTTCTTTTAACGCAGGCAGTTTCTGACCAGGTTTGTACGGCGTTAATAGAAACGGGGGAAAATCTCTTTTCTTTCTCCCTAATTATCTTTGTGGTCCGGTTTCCTAGTAAATAACGAGACTGGTTCAAGCTTTTCGACACTACGGCGGCTTGGGTCTAGATTTCACCAAAACTTCCCTTTAACGTCACTTTAGCAATTTGGAAGACAGACGGGTCGAATTTCATGGGGATTTCTCAACCAAACTTTTTCCCCAGTATACATACATGGTTTAATGTATTTACTACTAACTAGGTCAATAGTTGCTCCAGAGTCCCTCAAAATGGGAAGCTTAATGCCATGCTTCGGCATCGTTTATCATATGGAGTGCTAACAGACCATCTTTTGATTCTTGAAACACATTATTTACTTCCGGGGGTTTCGTCAGTTTCAGACATTGAGGGCGTAAATGATGGGGGAATTACATTTAAAACAGCGCGGAGATTTACGTCGTTCGAAGTATTCGTCGGTCCTGGAAGCGAGATCCGGTCGACTTGTGTTTTGCGGTTTTCCTTGTTGAAGTCTATTTTCCCTGTTTTGAAAATTCTTTGCGGGGATGTCCCTTTTACGATCTTGGGAACCATTTGGTATTTTTTTTTCCGAAAACCTCTAACATTCTCAAAATCGTCTAAGGAAGATGACAATTTTATGACAGAAATAAATTTAGCCCAATTATCAATAAAATGATTGCGAACTTCAAGGGAAACGCGACGTTTCATTTGGTCAGTTACCATTAAATCCCTTAGTTGCTCATAATCGGTTGTCTCTAAACCTTCAAGCCGACCTTCCAGATAATTTTTTATTTCACAATAGAAATCTTTCCACGTAGATTCGTTTTTCGCTGATACTGCATGAAGTTTTGACGAAATTTTTCTACATTAAGTTTAAATTTCTTTAGAAGTAGTTGCATAATATGAGCATAATCATCCAGTTTTTCCTCGGGTTCCCTCGCGATTAGCTGCACAATGCTTACAGGGAAAGGTGATATTAATTGAGATACCCATTCAGATTCTTCAAGGTTTACCCTTTTTACCTGTCGTTCAAACATAATTAAATAGAGGCTAATTCCGCTCTCATTCGGGTCACATTTCTGAACCATTTTTTTAAGTCAAAATGGGGTTTCTTAACTGTTGATTCCGGATTATCAGATACAAGCGGGCTTTGTAATTCGATCTGTAATTTCTGTAATTGAAATTCTCTTTCTTCGCGCTGTTCTCTTTCTATTCTGGCTTGTTTTTTTCTTCTTCTCACAATCTCTCTTTTTCCTCCCTCTCCTGCCTTTCTTCTATTATAACCTGCAATTGATTTTTTACAAATTCCTCTTCGTAGTCCCCGCTATTCAAAATTAACCCTCTCAATTCTAACACCTTAAGTTCGGCACTCACTTCCTGTCCTAACTCCTCCGTGAGGATTTTGAGGTCTTCTTTCTTCGCCTTCCCTAAATAGGCCATATCTCAAAATTATACCAATTTCCTCACTGACAGTAATAATGTTTAAATAGCAATATTACAGCAATTGTAATAATTTCAATACCACTACCATAATCAAGGTCCATAGGCTTACCCGATATGCAATATCAAAATACTAGTGTTATAACTGATAATTATATTTATTGTGCAATTTTTTTTCAATACAAATATTGCAAACAATAACTACACCTGACATGGAATTTCAAAATATCGATATTATAAGCAAGATCTACAATTTTGAAACCCTAATGTTGTAACCAATAACTATATTTAGTGTGCCTTAAAAAAAAGGTACTGAGGTACCAAAAAACAAGTACTGTGTTTTAAAAATAACTGTACTGTTGTACTCACAAAACAAGCACTGATGTGCTTTAAAAATAACTGTACTGATGTACCGCAAAACAAGCACTGGCGTGCTTTAAAGAATATAACGATAATTATGTACCCACACATAAGCATTGGTGTGCATTTTTAACAATAAAACGTTCTGATGTACCCACAAAACTAGCACTGGTGTGCTTTTAAAAATAGTACTCATATACTGGGAGCATTAAAACATTAAAATACAATGCTATATAGCCCTAAATTTTGCTTTAAATAAAATTCAACTGAACAAAAATTAACGATAATACTCACAACTGAAATTATCATAATATCAATTAATCTAAATTTATTTCTTATATGGTCCCAATATATCAAATTATGTACTCACCCCTCTGATGAAACATTTCTAAGATTGGAGCCGCCACAGTTGAATTTGTTGAATCATCCGGGACGTAAAGAAAACTCAGAGTTCACACGTAGACAGCGACTGGAAGAAGGCCGAGCACTTTTTTCCTCAACAGCTCATTAATAGCAGGACATTCAAACTGGAATTTCTTTTGCTCGCTCCCTTCGACGACGGACGTTCCGCAATTCCTTAAAGCACTGGAATTTATTCGATATCACCGCTAGGCACCAAAAATTACTGAGCTGTAACGTAGCTAGTAAAATTCGAGACAGGCAATTGACGCTTGGAAGAATTAATTTAAAATCACATTTTATTCATTGAAAATAACTTTACTCTCTCT
>QLNU02015360.1:54172962-54185051 GCA_006491805.2 Dysdera silvatica
TTTAGGCAACTTATCGTATTTTACGAACACTTATTGCATTTTTCTAAGGCTCAAATCCTTTAGCTTTGACATGCCAATTCATTTCCTCCTGAATTTCAAATGAATACGCATACATGAAAAAATATTCAGTAGTTTGGCAGAATTAGTTTTGAACTAGTCTTTTGTCCCAATAAAGTCTCCTCAGCAGTCTTTAACAATCTCCATCAACCCACCCAACTTTTTTCTAAATGAATGAACAAAAAGCTGGAAGATACGAAGATGTATAACCACGTGAACCTCTCCCCCGTGCTTGGAGTTTTTTTTACAATGGAATACATAGCTAAATAATCACAATTAGTTTCAAAGAAACAAATGTGTTTCTGTGTTTTGCTGGGCGTTGCCATTGATTTTTATTTTAACTTTTATAAACGGCAATGTTGATTATATTAAGCGGATTGTTTTTTAATAAGTAAATTTGTTAACCGACACAGCTACAGTGGACCACTACATTTAAGTCAAAGTTTGTGAAAATTCTAACTCAACTCTTGGCTATATTTAAGATAATTTGACGTAGCATTACGCAGATTAGATTTATAAGCAAAGAACAACATTATGAGCACAAGTACTGTTGTTAAAACGTTACATTTCAACGTACGTTTTTAACGGACTTGGCCGTCTTTCGTCAGGAATACAAAATGAGAAAATAAATATTATAAAACTTGAGATGGTGTTATTGCGTGAGTATTTTGTTGCCACTTGTAAATGAATAATTAATGTGAAATTTTATTAAACATTTCCAAGCTTGAATAAAAGTTGGAGTAGATTTTGGTTCATTGACTATGATAGAAGAATTCTGAGTGATATGGACTGCTTCTAAAAAATCTAATTCATGTATTGATCTTTGATGACAGATAATTGTGGGTTGATAGAATTTGAATTTGTGGTTATGTGACCAGCAATGAACCGCAATGGCAGACTTGTGGAATTTTGCCTTCTCTACGTATATAGAGTTTTCCTTTGGTCTGTGCTGCAAGGCTCGTTTAATCTGGCCTATATAGGACAAGTTGCATTCGCAGTAGATTTAGTAAATACACCAACGTTTTAAACAAATCCTGCCACCCCGTTAAACAAAAAATGGCTTCTTTTTACACATATGTTTTTCGTGGATTGAAAATTTGTTCAACATCCTCTACCCTTTCCCACGAACACTCTGTCCTCAAAACAATTGCCATCAATAGAGGCTATAACCCGCATATAATTGATCTTGCTGTCCAAAAATTTACAAAATCAGTTCCTAGCACCACACTTTCTTACACATCCAATTGTGAATTCTCCGGCACCATTGTTTTTCCCTTTTTCCTCATAAATTAGCTCCCTTCTCTCCAAAATTCTTAAAAAAACAAACTTCAGAGTAATTCTTTCCCCATTCAACAAAATCCATGTCTCTAAACTTAAAGACAACATCCCAATTTTAAAACGTTGGGGTGTTTACCAAATCTGCTGCTGATGCAACTTGTCCTACATAGGCCAGACTAAACGAGCCTTGCAGCACAGACTAAAGGAACACTCTAAATACGTAGAGACGGCAGAATTCCGTAAGTCTGCCATTGAAGTTCATTGCTGGTCACATAACCACAAATTCAAAATCAACCAACTCACAATTATCTGCCAACCAAGATCAATACATGAATTAGATTTTTTTAGAAGCATTCCATATCAATAAGAATTCTTCTGTCATAGTCAATGAGCCAAATCTACTCCCACTTTCGGTCAAGATTGGAAACGTTTAATAAAATTTTCGCATTAATTATTCATCCACAACTGGCAACACAATAGTCACGCAATAACACCATCTCCAGTTTTCTAATATTTATTTTCTCATTTTGTATTCCTGACGAAAGACGGCCAAGTCCGTCAGAAACGTACGTTGAAATAAAACGTTTTAACAACATTACTTACGATTTGAACGTTGCTTTTTGCTTATATATCTTGGCTATATGTTTGATAAACCTTCATTTGTTTTTGAATAGGAATGTCTTATAACATGTAAGAGAGAAAGTTCATTTTTATTTAAATGCAAATGTTTGAGTAATATTACTTTGGCTTTTACTCTCTAATATAATCAATAGGCAATGAATAGAATGTACAGCGAAGAACCAAATCATTGTTACTAGCTTTCGGTTGCAGAGATACTCTGATCCACTCATTTGTCTATCACGATAATGTCCCTTTAAAACCGTTTAGATCCTCTGTCTTCATCATTTGGAAAACAACATAACGTTGATTAACAGAAGTGTGTGCCATGTATTATTCATATTCTACATTGTGACCTCGAGAAACTCCATCATTCGGCTGTGAACGTTTCAATTTAATTAATGGTTGAACAGTCATAACGTTTGGCCTCTCCTGTGTATTCTGAACATGTTGAGATACCATATTTAAACTGCGTGACGTGCTAGCATTTCTTGGTGAATTTTACCGATTAGCTCTCCAAAAAACACTGCTTATATCTGAATTTAAAGATAAATTGGGATCTCGTGTAATGACCATAGATAACAGATTAATCAAATAATTTTACTACTTCAATGGAATAGACCTAGAATAAAGAACCTTTCAAACGTGCCAAAGATTGTACATTCGAAAATTTCACTGGCACGTCAACGAGTTACTGAAGATGTCATTTTATAAGCTTATAAGTTATTCAAAATTTTATTTTGATAGTTAAAATGTACAAGATTTCTTGCACGAAAAACTCTAACCAACAGATACCTAGCCCACCCTTGGAACAAGGATTGGCAGCTGAAAGTAAGTAGTTGAGCATTTCGGGATTTGGGAAATGAGGCCGCTGAAGCCGGCTGCTGTAATGAGGACTTGGAATGTCATTCCCGTAACCTTTGATAGTTTAAAACCACTAACGATGACTATGTTATCAATTTTATCCTCTACATATGCTTGTGAGTCGTTATTTTCTGAAATGAATTTTATGCAAGTTTGTTTATAGAACAGAGTGACTGATAAATGTAGTTCGGCCTGTGTGTTATTAAAATTGACGATATGTAAACCAGATATAAAGCATTTGGAATCCAGCATACAACAGTAAAAATTCCACTAATATCTGCGAAAACTTTTATGTCAAGTTGCGAATGCACCATTATGATATTAATGTTAATTTTTAAATTTGTTTCGATAAAATTCTACAGTAGTAAATTTTCTACTGTGTTATCCCTCATTACATACTTCTCTGCACGTCATCAATACCATGAATATTATTTGCAGAGTTATGGCGCGAACACACAAAAGGTTTCACCATCACTGGAATAGAGTTGCAGTGTGCTGAGTCGTTCAAAACTGATTCGCTGAAAGAATATGCTCGTTTAATATCGTTAGGCAAAATCATTCACTGCTTCGTTAGGTGAATGAGTTGACACATTTGCTGAAGAGAGCATTCAATTTCTGTGTTGAAATTCCTCAACTTCAACGTAAGATATGACCAAAATAACGTACAGCGGTGAAGCAAAAATCTGACAACCAGTTGCCATTCGCGCAGTGATTGTGCTACAATAAATTCAAAGATGACACTCAATAGTGGATAATAAATCTATCAATCAATGTGCATAACATTTGCATGAGGGCCCGTCTTCATGTTAAAACTTCAAGCAACTTTGAAAATTCCAATAGAAACACCTAGTTTTGACTAAATATTTCGCATCTACAGCCAAAAAACCTCTAATACTAAATTTGAATTCATTTAGCTTAAGAGTTTATTAGTTTTTAACATTAGAAATATTGAACTCATATTGTAAAATATTTCATGGTATTTTTATGAATATCTCCCTAAATATGCATCATATCTCCCCAATACATTTACTACGTTGAAATTTAAAAGGCCAAAAAAATTATAATAATTGTCGTTTTTAAAATAATATCTATAATATGAATTATAAATTATAAAAATCATATTCATTAAAAATATAAATGTAAGCATATTTTCTGACGGGGATTAAAACCTGCCATTTTTACCTACTATACGGAAATTGTGCAATCTGGTCGGTAATATTTTTTTTTTTTTTGTGCTTAGACCTAATACTGGTTCAAGGCCTGTTTAGGTGGCATTATTTAGTTGCAAAAAGTAAGAAGAAAAGAATAAATAAATAGAAAAAGAATAAAATTAAGATTATTTCTTGCTGTAAATTGAGTGATATTTCTTGATCATTATTCAGCAGGCATAATAGTAAATTTAATCAATAAGAGAAAGAAAGGTCAACGGATATTATAACTTTCCGACTTCAACAGGTTTAATCAGAAAATCAAATTTCCAACCTAAAAGTTCGGGTTTTTTTTTTCATGGTGGAAGCCTCAGTAGACATTTTATGGAATATCTCGAGTTTTAATTGTCAGAATGACGCTAAAATTTTAAACTAGCCTAACTAAATAGTATGGAATCCAATTAAGATATCAAGTTTAGATATCGCTATTGCAATTCATAAAGTTGCTACCAGTTCTAATAAGAAAACCGTTCCTTATTCAAATTTTTTGCAAGTGCGTTGATAGATTTCCTTGCTCACTACCGATTGGAACCTTTGAATTTTCTGTAGCACAATTATTGCGCGAATGTCAACGGGTTTTCATATTTTTGTTTCACCAACTCTAGATAATGGCAAGAAGTAAGGACGTTCCATCGAAATCACACACTGATACACATACGTGATTCCCAATAGAGCCATCCGATCATTTGTTCTGAACTAACAATAGCAGCAAATGTGCACTTGGAAGTGATAATTTTTGCTGTACCTCTGTTGGAAGAATTTCAACCACTGATCACCTTTCAGCAAGATAATGCCCTACTACATTGAAGATTAATTTTCACTATTTCCTCTCGATGCCAGATTTCCCAACAGATAGATAGGACAGGACATTTCAAACACCATGGCCGCAAGTCACCCGACCTATCAGCGCTAAACTTTTTCTTTTGAGTTTATGTCAATGATAAAATTTATTCAACACCAGTGACTGATACTGCAATACAGAGGGGGCGATTCTATTGCTGTAGTCTCCGATGAGGTGTTAAATAATCTCAAAGTGAGAATTTGAAGACCGAAAAATTTACATGTATGAAGATGCAAGTATACTATACCAGTTTGCTTGCATCATGATTCAAGCTACTTGTTTCGATCTGTAATAGATGTCTAAATAAATATTGTAATGAGGTTTAATTCTACTGAATATCTTCTTTGTTCAGGGTTACATATCCCTTTGGATGATCTATTCAAATTTAGAAATAGACTTCATTACATTTAAGCTTTTACACTTATAAATTTTTTAAAACAACTATTTTTTAAGCAAACAACTCTCTCTTAAAAAAGTAGGAAAATGAATTTCTTTAAAAAAAGGAAAAGAATTTTTAATAGGGGGTATAACAAATTTTTAAAGAAATAGTTAATGAAATGTGGAACTAATCCTACCTGATTAAAAAAATCAGGAGAAAAGTGTCCTGGGTGAATTTAAAGCTTAAATTTTAAGGTATCAAAAACCCTAGCCTGGAATTAAAAAGCACATTGTGCTTATTAGTAAGCCACAGGGCTCAGCTGGGGGTCGTAATGATCAAACAAAGAATTTTAAAATATTTTCCGCCATGAACTTTGGAATTCCTCTTTGTCGGAAAAATTCCAAGAAACACTTTAATACTTTAAAAGAAAAAAAAACGTTTTTAAACCTTAATCCCTCAAGAACAAAAATATTTCCGAAGCTTAAGACGAAGACTTCTCTCTCTTCTAAAAATAGTTATAAATAAAAAGGGTTTTATAGCTGCGGACATAAAGTGGTTTAAAACTTTTATTAACAGTGCTATAAGAATGAAATTTATAAGGAGAAATTCCATTTTGTTTTACAGAACAAATTGATATAAACATTACTAATAATTATACTATATTTTGTATAATATTGGCTATAGTTTTGGTTAAAAAATACAATAAATATTTTGAAACGACAATAATATATTTTTGTTCGCTATATCTATCGTATTAAAATGACTAGTTATAAAAGACCTTCTCTAAAAGGCCTTCTCTAAACTTAACCAAAGATGATCTCACAGAAGCACATCTTTTTTAAAAGCTTCTATACTTGGCAGTATATACTGTTGAATTAGTATCGAGAGTAAGTTCCTTGGTTTTTCTGACATAAACAAAGCAAGTTCCCTCTAAAAGTTCGATTACTTACAGAAATAGAAGCCGTTATCATCCTTTCCAGCCGTTATCTCTTCCCTGAATCTCACCGGGCTCTACAGTACATTTATCCCAACCCGCTTTTCTGCATTATTCCAAACTCTTGGGTCCAACCAGCTTATCTGAAGACATTTTCTTAACCTTTGTCTTTCTCTTCATACATCGTCAATAATCTGTATTTTTTATACTTACGTCATTCCATATATGAATTCTCTGTGTCTGTAAAATGTAAAAAAGTTAATATGACTGATGATATTTAGACAGTTGCATAGCTTTTTCTTTTTCCTGCACAAAAAGCACGCATCACTCTACCGTTGGCAGCAGACGAACATGCAGAGCAACGAATAGAGAAAAGCAGCAGTAAGAAATGGGCTCGTGCCATTGCGGGTTTGTTTTTTTTTGTTTTGTTTTTTTTACGCGCAAGGATAGCAAATATAATGTGACCCGGAACCTACAATTTACCGAAGAACTCTAACCTCTACTACCAAAGGAACCGAACTCAGAACTACGGTGGACAAATAAACGACACGCATTCCACGATACCATTGGAAATCAAGTATCCGGATTAACGGCACGCTATGCGAGTACCACTGCGCTACAGCAGAGCAGTGTTGTCAGTATAGCGAGCACACGTGTATTAGAGAAGTATTGTAAGGAAAATGTCAGCCATGACCAGCTTGCCAAACCGTGAATAAAGTGAAATCAGCAATCCAACACCAGCTTTCTGTACTTCTCTATCAGCTAACATCATGCCTTCTCGTTGCGGAAGCCCGTCTCCACTGTATTGTGCAAGCACAGGACAAAATTGCAAAAATGTGTTGGGAATCTCTTGAGCATCCTCCGTACAGCCCTGCTTTATCCTCCAGTGACTTCCGCCTTTTCTCAACGTTGAAGAAGGAGTTACAAGATTTTTGTTTTCAAATCGATGTCGAGGTTTGGCCACCATGAGTATGTTGAGACCCTGAGCATTAAATTCTTTAGAGTTGAGCAGTTGTTAAAGTGTTGGAACGAGTACATGTATGTTAAATTAAATGACTTTGACAAGTAGTAGAATAATGTTTGTGTGAGTGCTAATGTACACTTTTCATGTGACATAAAATAATAGAAACCTACAGACCAGGGAAGCTTATATATTGAACGACCCTTGTACATACATTGGTACTACATATCCCGCCCATTTTTCCTATTGTCTTTTCCTTACTTTACCAATATCTTCTCAACTTGTCTACTTCTTCATCCACACATGTTAGTGTTTTTGCATCTTCTATTTATAAAATACATTTTTAGTTCTCAATATCCTTCTAAATTTTTACAACTCCTGTTTTCATCTTAGTCAGATTTCTTATTCCTGATTTAAGAACAGAAATTTAAGCATTACGCCGATTAACATTATTTCTCTTTAAGAGCATCATTGAAGTTTTTCTTTCCAGATAAATTGCCTATTCTCATTATATTGCGCCTTTCATTTTTGATACTAATTATTATTGACGCGCATCTCTCCATGTACTTCTGAAGCATAAATACCATACAATAATTTCTAATTATTTCTTGCACTTCTATATGTATATGCTCTCTAAATATCTATATGTATATACTCTTTAAACATCTATATGTATATACTCTCTAAACATCTATATGTATATACTCTCTAAACATCTATATATATATACTCTCTAAACATCTATATGTATATACTCTAAACATCTATATGTATATGCTCTCTAAACATCTATATGTATATACTCTTTTCCTTCAAAGGTCTTTGATTCATGACAGATAAGCACGTGAAAGATAAGAACCAAAATTGTAATAGTAAAATGAAAAATAAGTTTTACTTTAAAGGAAAAAAGAAATTAATCTGGTGCTCGGAGATACTGCTTTCTGAAAAATAATTTGTTTTTCTAAATCAGTTGCAAATATCGCACGTATTGTGCAGTGTATTATATACAATTTGCATGTAACGAAACTGAATTATTTGCACTATTAAATTCTGCCATAAACAAGCCAGAACGATGATGAAGGTCATTCACACATTATGGAAACGAATTTAAATATCCATTGTAATATGAAAATTAATACTCATGTAGGTGGGGCCCTATCATACGTTTTCTGGCTATATAAGCTGTGGTATTTAAACTGGTATTTTGTTTAACACCAGATATGCCTCCGGAAATAAATTCTTGGTTAGAAGGTTACTTGACTGCTCTTCCCGAAGAGAAATACTCCTTTTCTGAAATTGTAAAAAGATGGAAGGGCAAGGGATATACCATTTCCATAAAGAGGATTTATAATATTCTTCATCAACATGGCAAAAAACGCATGGCTATATTAATAGGCCAGAAAACTGCACCAAGATTATATCTCGAGGAAATCCGAATTAACGATCATACTCGAAAAGTGAAAGTTATGTTTGTCGTTGACAATCCACCAACGCAAAAAGCCATCGCCATGAAGTTAGGAATACCTCCTGCAACTGTAAATAAAATTATTATCCATGATTTGAACCTTAAAGCTGTACACAAACCGGAGGTTCACAAGCTTCTGCCTCGCCATATTCAGGAGAGGGAGACCAACTGCAAAAAATTGTACGAGAACTTCTTTTCGGGCAAAAAACTGAAGAAAGTTGTAACCCTAGATGAGGCCTGGCTTTATCTAAGTGATTATGGTAAGAAAAAGGAGCGATTTGCTACCACCGTCGGGATAGGATCGACCAGCAAATGTGGTTTCGCGAATACAAAGAAAGTTTCCCTAAAAGATTTATGGAGGTTGCTGAATTTAGTTGTAATGAAGAATTAAAATTACGTAAAGTGGGATCTAAGATTAAAATCAATTCCCAATATTATCAAAGAGATATTCTGGAGCCGATTTTTCGGATAGATATTCCTAGTCTCTATGGAAATAACACCCAAAACCTTGTCTTTCATGAAGAATAAGGTTCTAGCCACACTTCGAAATCAGCCAAGAATTTCATAGTGAAATTGTAAAATGAATTCCTTTTAGCCGTATCTCTATCGAGTCACTAGATGCAGCGCCAATGAATTTATGTGCGTTTGGTCTCTTAAAAAATACATTGGGAGAAGGCGGCCATCAACATTAGAGGGTTTATGGGAAATATCACAAGAGATGTAAGAGAAACTTGATATGACTGTACTTCGAAACAGCTTGTTATCATGGAAATACCGTTGCAGAGCAATATTCAAGAACCATGGTCTTCAAATAGAACATTCCAGGAAAAACAAATTTGGATTATTGACACAGAAATAACAATTTAAATTCGTTTCCATAATGTGTGAACGACCTTCTGTAGTTTATAGATAAAAACATTTAAAACAGAAGAATTTATAATATCTCAAAAAAAATGGTGATATATTCTGTAAATTCAGGTAGATGAAATTTAAAAGGGAATTGCGTAAGTTTCAGAAACTAGTAATCTCCCGAAATTACTGTTTTTGACAATGGTTCAAGTCTTTTTCATCTCGATATAGTGTAGAGAAAATAGAATGCTGCATGATTTTATCAGTAGATTTGTTTAAGGGATAGACCTAAAACCTCAAGGCAGAACTAAAGAAGCTTCAAGTCCAATCTTCCATGTTTGATCAGAAATAGAATTAATTCCTAAGATATTACTAAGAAATGAAGAAATTGTGTTCTGGAATTGCAATTTTGTAAGTGTAAGTCTTTAGAAGTCTGATTCCACTTGAGAAATGTTTACAGAAGTCGAGCCTTTTTTCCCTAAACAAAAAGCTTTTCCATGTAGGACAAAAGTTGGTTATTTGGGTTTCTAACTCAGTCAACGCATTCCTTGTTTCATTGTTCAGTAGCGGACATCAAAGGAATTTTGAAAAGACAACGAAAACTTTCATCTAACTTACTGATTAGAAACATGTTGTTAGGTAAAAGAATGCAAGCATGTTTACATGCTGTTTTTGTATATAATTCTGTTAAACTTACTTCATTTCAAACTTAAAAATTAAAGCAAATTAGGTACCAGTATTTTTTCATAAACGATCTACAACGTAACCGCTATCATAATAGCAACGCGGCTATCTTCAAGCTAGAATCACTTTTCCCCCTTAATATAATAATAAAATTACTGAAAATAGTTTTTGGCACATTTTTCCTGAAAATTTTAAATCTCTCTTTACATATTCATAAGTCTTCTTTATGACCTATCTATCACTCATGTTTCCGTTTTCCTTTTTATTATATGTACTCTAGAGTATTGTCTCACTCTCTGATACCAAACATATGAGAACAAAAAAGCTATCTTCGACATTACTAAGCTTTGTTTTTTCTACAATTTAATGATCTGGGCTTCTAAATAATACAATAAACAAAAGCTCTGAATAATCTCCACATAATAGCCTTTTATTAATGAAGTTTATGTTGAAACCATATTCCTCTATTGCACCCATTGGCTATCGTGGCAGACTTTGAATTCGCTGGGTAATGTTCGGTCACCAGTAAGCATCGTTGTCGGCAAGCATATCGTAGTTCGGAAGTCGCTACAAGCTCTCTATCCATCATAACCTTTCAAAGAGTTTTACGACGCAAAATATATAAAGAAATCTCAAACCTTACGTTTTATCTGAGGAAAGCTTCATTATTTATTAAAAATACTAAATATAAAGTATATATATTCATTATATTGGATATAGAATTATATCCCCCTCTCCATGGTTGGTTATCTTCATTTCCAACTATTTTCATTCGATTGCTGCAAATATAGCGCTCTCCTTGCTTTTTCTGCATAATTCTCATATTTTATGTTTGCATTGCAAATATCATTTCGAGAATAACGTTGGCTTCCATTTTATTAAGAAACTTTGTCAGCCTTATACGCAAATTTTAG
This sequence comes from Dysdera silvatica, assembly GCA_006491805.2. Classification (NCBI taxonomy): domain Eukaryota; kingdom Metazoa; phylum Arthropoda; class Arachnida; order Araneae; family Dysderidae; genus Dysdera; species Dysdera silvatica. Next base: position 54,184,015 of record QLNU02015360.1, read on the forward strand.
TATATTTATATACACTAAAGCCTGTCTTCTCATATGCAATTAAAGTGAGATCTGAAATAGATACTTAAGTAGAGATAGTAAACGTCGTCTTAGGGTTTTCTTTGACCAGCAAACTTATGAAAGTTTTACGATTTTTGGAGCTACGGTATTCCTTCGTTATTAAAACACGATGAACCTTACTTTTGGAGCACAACACTAAAAGACCAACTCACGTATCAAATTACCTAGACGAATCAAATTTTCCTTCTCACCTATAGTTTTTTTTCGCCTTTAGAACTTCGCTGGATGGTAGAAGCACGTTTTCCCATAAAAGTATCCCGTGGGAGTTACCATAGAAGTAGTTTGGCAGTTCCTAGTTACCAGGAGATACCGTTTTCAGCGTGACCAAGGGTACTGGCTGTATTTTTAAGAAAGTACACTCTGAGGTGCATGGTGGAAGATTGAGGATACAGTCACGCACGTACTTCCTCGCAGGTATGTTTCTTTTCTGAAGTAGAAGAAACTCGCTCTCGTGGTAAAGGATTTTAGGGCTGTTGTTTCTTTTTAAGTAGTTCAAGTGGAAAAACCAAACAAAACGCACTTTTATGTCCTGGTTCTACCTTGTTAAAGCCTTCCTCTTTGAGCACGCTTTAAATTTATTAAAACCCATTTTTGATGATTACTACTCGCTGTGAAGTTTATCGTCGTGAGCTAATGTTTCGCCCCTTCATTCTAAGACGAGATTTTTCTTTCCGTCACAGAATATTGGATTAATTGACTGGTTTTAGTAAATTGAAAACCTAGCACCTGCAGTTTCTTTAATTTAGTCGGGGAAATTTTGAATGAGTCAGCAGAGAGGGGGCAGTGAATACAGGGTTGAATACAGGGCAGTTCCACTCTGTATTCAACAGTTTAAACTTGCAAGAAGGAGCTTTTTATGGAAAAGTAAATACAACTGAGATAAGTATAACTAAGTTAATGCAAATATTTTTAAATTAAGGTAAGTATTGTTCAGTTAAAAAATGCTATTAAGTTACGAAAATAAATATTTTTAAGTT
>QLNU02015360.1:54190393-54202610 GCA_006491805.2 Dysdera silvatica
GCCAGTAGGCTAAGGAATGTTTGGGCAGGGGAGGGGGAATTGTCGATCCGTACAGGCATACAGAGACGCACAGCTCGCACTGGTGTCGTCATTTAACGTCTACCATGAACCGTCTACGATCAATCCACCCCGAGGGAATGGCTGAAATAGACGGATGGCACGGAAGGACAGTCAGAGCCGGCCTATATTCCTACAGGAGACCACCGGACACCGTTGAGTGGGTGCAACTCCGCGAAGCGGCAGAATCCAGGCACGAACCGGCCCCGATACCAGGACGCATGAAACGCCATTTATCCAATCCAGTCCGTCTAGCCAGTGTCTCATCTGCCAGCGGTGAAAGCTGGCCCTACGGGATCGATGCCGTAAGCAGACAGAGACGGCGACCTGACAGTCCGGAACAGAACGAAATTCTTCCGCGCGATCCCAGAAACCAAAGCCAATCCGCGAGGAAGGGCGGAGCCCTGTCCCAAAATAATACAAACAGTCATCAATCAAACGCAGTCCAGCGGCCTGGTCAATGTTCCAGACACTCCGCCAAAGTGAGCCGGAACCAAGACCCGCCAGCCCGGACCACGGAAAAATACCCGCTCGCCACCAGAGCTGAGACCAAACACCTAAATAAATAGGTACACTAAATCGGAAATAACGAAAACGACCCAATCACTGACCAAGTGAGTAAGAGATTCGAATTACCCTATCAGCGCGAAAGATTGTGTGAACGAAACGAAAGTCACGATAGGATCATCGACCAGCAGATGTTTTTAAAAAACCCGTTCAGGTTCCGTTCACTGTAATTAATTATTCGTAATGATTTCTCAAGAATCGATTCACGATCGACACATACTGAATTAAAAATACATCTGCCTATACCATATTTACTTAAATTAAGCTGTATACCTATTGCTGGTTAATATAATTCTCTATTTATCGTATAGAAGACTAGGGGCAGTTGCACAAATATTTTTAACGAAAGTCAATGTCTATGTTAATATTCTTTTCATGTCAGTTGTTAACACATTAGTTGCCTTTTCATTTAGATTGCGAATTCAAACATTCACGACAGGGGGGGAAACCTTTTTCTTTCCCCATCGGACAACTTTTGAAGCAGCGAGTTATAATAATGCAATTTCTAAAGGTAAACAATAATTTTAAATTTTTACGAATTGTAAGTCATCAAACTGGTCTTTTAATAAAAAGGAAGAAGGAAAGGAAAGATTCTTTTCAAAAGATGTATCTCCGATAAATTAATTTTAAAACTCGGGCGACACACACTGCCTTTCGTTGAAGAGAGAAAGACAATATTTTCAAAAATTTGCATTTGAATGCTTTTTCTTCTCAGCATTCTCTATATGGGAAATTGCTTATAAATATTGACTCTTCAAAACAAGCTATTATTTTTAGGCGTCCAAGTTTTCACACTCTGCCCAGCAGAAAGCTGTAAAAAATCTAAAGAAATGCATTTCTAGAGCTAAAATACATGAACATCAACATTAACTCTCTTAATTTTTTTATATCTTTTACAATTATATCCTAATCGTCTGACAAACTTCAGATATTCGATTTTGGAAAAAATATATCTGTTTTATTTTCCATTTACTAGGTGTTGTAGAATAATTAGTTGCAGAAATTGAAGAATATTTTAGAAGATTATTTTATAAAAATCTAATACGAAATAAAGCCCGTTTGTTAGTTTATTGTGAAAAAGTAAAATAACTTCATTATTCGCTTGCGAACACTCATGTTTTAAGATTATTATGGAAACTGCACTAATCTGAATGTGGCTCTAATTCGTGCGTAATATACATGCGTTCACACATAGCACAAGCACCCAAAATAAGATCTTAAATTCAAATAAGACTGCTATCAGCAATCCAATAAAATATAAACAGCTATTTTTACGTTTACCACAACTTTCACCAGGAGCGGTACTCATTAGAGATGTACAAAATTGGTCCCGAACCGAATCCGTGTGACGATTTTACCTGTCTCATAGAGATGGGCAAAATCGTTCGTTGATTCGGTGAATGAATGATTTCGCCCATCTCTTGTGCACGCCGGAGTTCAGTCGCAACTCTGGTGGCGTGCGGACATCTTTCTGCTGCGGTCCGGGTCTGGCAAGTCTTGGTTCCTGCTCGCTTAAGTCGGAGTGTATGGGATATTGACTGGACCGCCGGACTGCGATAGATTGATGTTTGTGCCCGCTATTCAGGGAACGAGCTCCGTTTTTCCTCGCGGACTTGTCTTTGTCTCCTGGTTCGTGCGGACGTCCTTTGTTCTGCTCCGGGCTGCTAGGCCACGGTTTCCGTCCGCGTGTGGCGCCGATCGCCTTGGAACAGCTTTCATATTCCGCGGATGGAACACCGGCTGGACGGCCTGGGTAGCATGGATGGTGGTTCGGTCGCTCTGGTTGCAGAGCCGGCTGCTGCCAGTTCCTTGCTACTTTGCGACACTTCACATCCGTTCAACGGTGTCCTGTGTACTCCTGTAGAAGCATCGGCTGGCCCGGCATGTTCTTCCGTGCCATCCATCTATTTCATCTGCTCTCCGGGGTGGACTAATCTTGGATGGTTCTCGGTTGACGTTAAATGACGACACCAGTGCGAGCAGTGCGTCCGTGTACGCCAGCACGGATCGACAATCTCCCCTTCGCCCATTGGCAGTCAAGATCTCTTGACTTTAAAACCTGTCTGGGATTCTGAGATTCCGGCGGCCACCCTTCCCAATGAAACCCTTGCACAGCCCCGTCTGGGATTACAGTGCTGCCCGTCGGCGGCCACCCTTCCCATTAACATCATGCCCACTCTAGTACTACTTGTACACGCCCTCTACATGAATTGTAGACTGTTATGAAATAGCGCATTAGATCCTGTCCTCATAGGCGTACGCAGAAAGTTCATAAGGAAGTGTTATAGGCTAAATGGGAGGGTTACAGAGCTACAACTCACATATTCCTATGTTAAATATACAAAATTTCATTGCAATGGGGGGTTACAACCCCCATCAACATCCCCGCTGCGTACGCCAGTGCCTGTCTTTCTCCTTTTGGTCTCGGGTTCGATTTCCGAGATTTTAGATATTTTAATTATTGGAACTTTAAATGTTATTACTTTTGCAGTTAGTGTTTTAGCAAACTCCATATCATGCTATGCGTTAGATATTCTAATGGTATCATATCACACATTAAATGGAATTAGAAATTACATCAACTGTTTTTGATGAACTGGATTGTAACATTTGATCTCCTGAGGACAAGGTAAAAAGATACTCTAGTTCATACATCTTATTAAGTTCAGCTCTTGTAACGTAAGATAACCGAATTTTCTAAATGAATACTCATATTTATAAACAAAATAATACGTTTAAAAATATTTATGGTTCAACTAAAATAGGGAAGAGCGATGCAAACCCTGCAAACAGAGTAAATGTAATTTCCTCTTTTTCTTCAGAAATATTAAATTTTAGTATTTCCAAATCTTTCCTTCATTTTAGCATACTTATTGATTCTATATATGTTTGTTTGATGGCGCAAGGACAGCAAGGGTCATGCAGTTCCAAGACCTATATTTATCCGAGGAATCCGAACTGCTCAAGGCCTAAGAAACCAACCCACAGGCAGACTATGATGGTTTGTCTGTTCGTTTGAATTTTTTATGGCGCAAGAGCATCTGAGCTATACTGCGCCAAGACTATGATGGAGTTCGTCGTAAGCGTTTTATTTTTGGCATTAATGATTATAACATCGTTGGTAGTTTCGAACTACGATTAGCGGCACCTTAGGTGAATGCCTTACCACTGTAAAGATGTACGACTCACTGCGCTTAAATATTATATAAAATAAAATGCATTATCGCAGTTTAAATAAATAAATCGGTTTATAGCTATTTCGGAAGCGCGTTTAGGCTTCCTTCTTCAGAACCCTAGTTACACTAATGTGACACACGTGCTAGAAAAACTATCGATGCCAAATTGCTAGTCCAAAATTAGTTCGGGTAAACCAGTTGTGGGTCCGTAGCCGCGTCTTTTGCTATGGGACGAATGAAGTTTCTCCAAATAGAGGACATGGAATTGAACGGAAGCTGATCGTTAACAGTAGAAGAGGAATGCGAAAGAATATGGAAGGCTTCAAAGAAATTGAGGTCGGCTGGTGAAGAAACTTTCTCTATTAGATGGGCCTTGTCGAAAGAAAATTTGTGGCCAGCTTCCCAGGCGTGTTTGGCCAAAGCAGATTTTTCCAGTTGTTCTTTAAGCCGAAATCGAAGGGCCCGACGTGTTTGACCAATATAAACACGATTACACTGGCATGGAATGGAGTAAATTCCAAAATAGTTGCAATCAGGAATAATATCCTTGAGTTTGGAATAACCGAGTTTATTGATTGGAGTAAAAGTGACCTTGAAATTAAATTTACGGAGGATGGAAGCAATTTTTGAAGAAATTCGTGGAACGAAAGGAATGCTGATAAAATTACAAGGAGAGGAATCTATCAAGAGTGTACTGCACAGCTTAGGTCTAGTGGGTTTCTTCTAAACCTTTATAATTTTTAATTAAATCAAATTAATAGAACACAAAATTTGTCTTGCAAATTAATATGACGTTAGGGGAATATATTTGGAGGGTAAATATTTATTTCACGGCGAAGAAACAACTAAGGGCACGTTGTATAGGAGCCTACAATTTCCCGAGAAATAATCAGAACCTCTGTTGTCTGGGGGGGTCTTCTAAACCCATGATTATCATGAGCAAAAAAACCGACGCCATTTTAATCGAACTTGGGCTAGTAGTAAAATAGACGGGCTAATGGACTTCATCCAGTGATAAATAGGTTACCGCTTCATCACTACAGACTAGGTGTAATAAATATCTAATAATATAAATATATAATATACCCTTTCAAGTTAAAAATCATTAAAATTTTTGGAATAGACGTCAGTCAATCAGTGCAGAAGAGTGGAAAGTACCTATTCCAAACCAGGGGGTTGTGTGTTCAAATCTCGTCTAAGCCAAAAGAGCGATACTTTTTTCAACATGAGCAAAATTTTTAATAAATTCTCAGAAAATTCCTGAAAATGATGCTTGATACAGCTTTCCAAAGAAGTTCAACTTTTTCTTTATATATTCATAATTTATATTCTTCCTTACAGCATATTAGCGTTTAATTTTTCTCTTTCTTCCGCATATTGTAAAACCTTTTTCTCTCCCCCCCCCCTCATTTAAAAGACCGGATTAAATCTTCATTAAGGTAACGTAAATGTTCCTTTACGAATAAATGTGGTATTAGGATTGCGGGATAAATATAAATAAAAATATACAACATACTCAGCGAGTAAGTGATCGTTAAACAGGTCAAATTTGTTTTTATGTTCCAGTTATTATTTGATAAACGTATTTTTCCACAGCCTCACAGTTTCGCCATTTTATTTTTATTTTTTTTTCGAAGTTTTATTACGTTACATATGTTTCTGCATTGAGCACCACCCTCTTTGAGTAACCTGTTAGAAAAATTTTGAATGAAATATTTCCTTTTCGTATAGACTCAGTACCCAGATAAATATCCATCAAAAAGGAGATTCACGTAAAACCAGCTTGAAATCCCTGGCGTGATATAAACGTGGCTTATACGCTGTGACTCATAACCATGGTATCGACCACGTTTAATGGCGGCGCACGAACACCTTAGACTACACCAATGCTCTTGAAGTATCTAAGACCAGCACCGATTGCCTGAGTTATAGTACCCAACAGAAATCCTACTTCCTATAGACTCTTGCATTATCTTCGCCCTTCAGCTAAGGCTAAGAGAGCATAAAACTCTTTAATCTTTCGTCGAAAGCCTAGGGGGCTGTTTGAGGAGCAGGGAATTTAATAGTCATCCAGGGGATCATTGCAGGAGTATTTGGAATCACCTCTACGAGAAGGAATGGACGAAAAAGCGGGATTGCCAAACAACCCTGGAGAATCATTTTAACGACAGGCAAAAAATAAACGTTAAGGTGGACAAAAACAGGAAAACTTTTTCGAAGGTACTCCGACAACAAATTACTGTTGAAGTAAATGTGGAAATCTAAATATATTTTCGAATACATTAAGAGATTACGTAGCTAGAAAAGTACTACGTCAAAATAATCATATGCGATTTTAACGCAAAAAAAGGGGGATAACAACAGCAAGCTGAAGAATTTTTTAAGAATCATGAATATGATGAAAAAAAACAAAGAAAGTTGTTAATTTATTAAATTTTTTAGAATCCGACGATCTTATAACAGTCAACGTATGGCTTTCAAAAGGAAACCACGAAAAATAGACATAAAAATATCATAATATATAATAACATGTTTTTTCGTTTTCTTCGTCATCTTCACAAAAAGTCACAAATGAAAATTTAAAGTATCATTCTAGGTTTGGCTTTGTTATTTATTGTGGTTTTGTTTCGTATATTTCCTATTATGGAATGCCATGTTTTCCCATATTGGATGGTTTCCAAATTAGAATATTTTTTCACAGAATTTTATCCATATCCTTTTAATAGTGTATGTGTAAAATTTGGTGCTAATCCGCTTATTGGTTAAAACTGCAGAAAGCTATGATTGACCAATAAACACATAAAGCAAAACTGTGGAAAATGAAATTAGATGAAAGAGCAAAACATGGGGAAAGTTCGGACATTCTCTTGGGTGTTCAACAGTCACATAGAACAATGATAAACTCTCTCTCTCTCCAACAATTCTACTGGAAAAAGAGCCTCGTTACTAGCTTCGCGCTACCGCTCTCTCTTTCCATTCCCTTGCTGTAAATTTTTAGTCATTTCATATAAATTTACTCAGAAAAAAATATTATTATTATTATCAGAACATCGATTACCGGTACTCGCTTTTCGGAACCGTAGGTTATTGGAAATAGTTTCTAAATCTGTTTTCCTTATTCCCTTTTTGAATCATAATTGGAATCAAATTCAACCCTAATTTGCTTTGTTGAACTCGATGCCATTCTCTATTAAAAACTAATATAAATTTGAAAGTCATTTTGACAAATAACAATTAATTTTGATATTTTGTGATAAAGATTAATTTGTTTGCTTGTATTTCAAAGACAGTAAAGGTCATGCTGAGCTGGGATCTACAGTTTTCTGGGGAATCCCAATTTCCACTGCCAATCCCCGATCTACGGTGAACAGGAAAATAACACGCGTTTTACGATGACATTGTAAGTCGAACCCCGGATCACTGAGACGGTAAATGAATGCGTTGCCGCTACTCCACCGTATCGTTGTGGATCTACATTTTTCCCTAGAATCCGAACTTCTTATGATCTAGGGAACCAGCCCACAAACTAGTGAGCAGTTAGTCGGTAAGTGTACTCTCTCTCTCTCTTTTCTCCAATAGGAGTGCAATCCAGACTGACGTACAAAGATTAAATTTCGAATTGATTTTGATTTCAAATTTTGGTATAGAATAGTTATTAACTTGTATTTAATTTTGCTCTATATATTGAGTTTTTCATTCTCCGGGAAAGCAAATTCTTTCGATAAATACATTCACGAAGACTTTCACGGCGTCTATTAATATACATTATAGAGCTTTTTGTGATGTTCCGCCGCGTCTGTTTATTAAAAACACTTAACGTTTCACTCCGTGTTATGCTGAGCATCCCCAGAAGCAACAGCTGACCAAGTTTCATCTTTAATCACTCAAGTTTCATTTTTACTCACTCATTTTCTGCCAAGCAACCAAGCGGAAAGTCTTGCATTTTACAGAGGGAAACTTGGTCGGTATTATTTCTGAGGATGTTCCGCATAGCACTGAGTGAAACGTTAAGTGTTTTTAATAAACAGACGTTGCGGAATAACCCGCAAAGCTCTATGATGTGAAAAATTCTTTCGAATATTGTATATAGACCTGGTTTCATATTAAAATAATATTTCAAAAACTAGCGTTGAAATCAACTTTTGACCTTACACCATATGGGCTCAAAATAATATTATTTGTATCCATTAATATATTGTTTATTATTTTTGTTTTTATATTAAAACTGTCATGTTTATGACCCCGTTATTATTCTAATTTATTTATTTATATGTCTTGCATTAAATTTGTTATTTCAGACATAGAAAATAGTAGCCTAGAAGCCTACCAAACCAACCTTAAGCAGCTTATAGCCAGGGGTATTAGACTTACTAGGCTGGTTTCAATTTTCAGCAAATTTGTTGGTGTGTAATCGTGTCTTAATTCAGAGGACATATTAAACCATTCTTCCCATCCCATGTAACCTGTCGTCCATATAAACGCAGGAAAACCCACGCAAGTATTGTAACAAGTTTAACTAATACATATATAATAGATTGATATATCTCTTCGTCAACGTATTTTCTGCCACATTGTATCGCAAGACCATGCTTTTAATTCGGTGATGCTTCGGGCACTGCTTTATTTTCCCCTCAAGAGAAGTCAAAAGAGGGGTTTAGCCGTTGCAATAACCCAGATTCGTACAAATTAAAGTATTAAAAAATTTATTTTCGAATCTAACCGGGGAATTATACCGCAATTCAAAAGTAAAACCAAAAGTAGATTATAGTATTCATTTATGACAAATAATATTGACACCCACGTTGAAGCACAATCCAGAGCTGTTTTTGTTTTGTTTTGTTTTAGTATAGGAGAAAAAGAGACATCGTCCCCGTCCTAGAGTCGAACTAGGGTCTCTCCGTTGATCCCAGAGTGCCTTAACCACGAGGCCAACGAGGATAGGAACAACGCTCCCTTTCTCCGTATATAAGGATGTAAGATATTATTACCCTTCTCAGGGATAACACAATTGCCAAATAATGGTCAACACAGAAAAGCCTCCGGGGCGAGTTTTTTGTGATTTTTTTTCTCGTGGGGAATTTTAGTATGACAAATAATATTGACACCCACGTTGAAGCTCGAAAAAGAGACCTCGTCCCCATCCTAGAGACGGAGACGAGATCTCTTTTTCTCCTATACTAAAAGAAGCTCTGGATTGAACTTCAACCTGGGCGTCAATGTTATTTGTCATACTAAAATTTCCCACAAAACAAAGTGGCAGAAAACTCGCCCGGGAGGCTTTGTGTGTTGATCAGGATTTATCAATTGTGTTAACCCTGAGAAGGGTAATAATATCTTACAACCTTATGCATTTGCACAGTCATCTTGAAGTTGACGACTAAGTATATTCTTTAAGATCGGGCCTGAGATATATCAAAGATATTTTCGTAGAATGTGGGTAGTTACAAGCAAAGCAGCCATTTGGAGTTGGTGTATTACAACTTTGTCAATTCCTATTGAATTCAGATGGTTTTCAAAATTTAGTGGGATTGCTCCCAATTATTATTATTTTTATTATTATTACATACTATTATTTTTATTATTATTACATACTGTTATTTTTATTATTATTACATACTATTATTTTTATTACTATTATTATTATTATAATTATTACTGTTGTTATGTCATTATTATCGTGAACGTATTTTCACACTTGGCAGTATGGGCTTGAAAGGAGCGAGATCACATATAATTAAAACTTCTACTATGTGCTTATTATTATATTCATTAACTAAAAAAGTATTTATTTATAAAAACAGTAAGTTTTCGCTTCTCCATATAAATTTTACTTGAGTTTTACCTGTACTCCAATGACTGTCTATGCCTTTTGACAAAATCTTAAAACTGCTGTATAACTAATATATTAGCATTAAAAATCGTAAAATATACTTGCTATAAACATATTTTATTCAAAATTTCAATTGACTTAAAAATTCATATGAACATGCAACTTACATTCATATATGTGGGAAAATCATACAAAGGTTTAACTACGAAAGCTTGTGTTTTAAGTTTTATAGCTATTTTATAATTTTTACCTTGTTTTATCACAAACTGAATTACAGCGGGTATTTGGTTTAAAATGTAACGAATACTATAAAACTTAAAGCATGTCGAATTCATTTTTTAACTTTTAACATTTATTTAAGAGAGAAAAATACATTAAATATCCCTAAAATCTTTCAAGACTTTGATAAAGAAAGGTTCTTTTTATAAATAGATTGTCATTCAGGTATCACTTTCAGGTGTTGATTCTGTCGTAAATGCTCATTTAAAAACCTTTGAAATATAGAATTTCAGAGCAGTCCACAAACTTAAAATATTATGTTTAAGAGACGGTAATTAATTCGCTACTTACTATACTAAAAATACTATCTCAAATTAAACGTTGCAATAAACTACTAAAATGGATACTGATAAGCTTTCCACCTGTATTTTAAAATTTTAATTAAAATTTATCTTTAAGCTGTAACATCTCATACAAGAGCTCCGTTTACATAAACTAAAAACAGGTATTACAGGTGAGAACTATTTTCGTAACATTATCAAAGCACACTTTTAAATACATTCCAGGTAGTGCAACAATAATCTTTAAAACCTTTCCTCCCATTCTCGTAATAAGAAAAGTTCGTGAAAGCGTGAAATGAAAATTATATCATTCTCAATATGTTGTGAAAAGGTGTCGTTATTATTATTAGTCGTTGTTCAAAAACTGTTTCTAGGTAATTTTCAATTACCATTAATCAAAAGAATTTCCCATTTCACGAAAAATAATTTTATTTTCCTTGCCTGAAATTAACATTCGTTAAATTTATCTTTTGCCGCATGTTGTCTCTAATTTTTGGCTCTTCTTTTTTTCCAGAAAATTTGCATTCGCTGCACCTCGCTCGGCAATCTCAAACAAATGGATCGATAGAGCGATAAGGGAAGGGGGAGACCACGTCAATATTCTACATTGTTGCACGCAATCTTTGGTGCAGTTTCGTCGACAGGGCCATCAACATTCAAAATTCAATGTGTTCCAATTCTCACGACTTTATCAGCTAGTTGCTTAATGAGAAAAATTAGAAGCCATAAATAAATTAAGAAAGGATTGCATTACCAAGAGAAATCAATGGAGAACTAAATTATAAAGGGGTTGTCAAATTCTAACGAATTATTGGAAATGAAGTTAATTGGTTGTTATTCTTATATTAAAAAATTAATTGTTGGTACATAGTAAAAGAACAAAATATACATGCTTGCTCAATAACTAAAAAATAACAATTTCTCGCCAAATAACGCAACCAGGCTTTGTTTGTTTGTTTTGTGGTTTACGGCGTAAAAACAGTAAAAGACGTGCTGATGCCGGCACCCGCAATTTTCCGAGGAATCCAAACCTCTTAAGGCCTAGGGAACCAACCCCCAAAATACAGTGAGCTGTTAATTGGTAAGCACTTTGTTTTTCATCGTTGGTAGACGAATCCGGGTTAACGCCACATTAGACGAAGGCGTTGCCAATGTTCCACCACAGAACCCTGTAACCAGACTAGACTGATTGACAGTAATTAGATTGTGATAATTATATAAGATATATCGTATATAATACTTGGGAAGCTGCAATGGGGGGTAAAGATGACGACTTAGTGGCGTTTGATCGATGAATAAATAGTTGCTACGAAGTTGAAAGTTAGTTCCAATTCAGTGGTTTTATAGAACTTCTGGTTTGTTTGTTTGGCTTTTTTATGGCGCAAGAGCATCTGGGCTATACTGCGCCAAACATGGATTTCCTTGTATGGGTATTGCACGTTTATGTTAATATTACGTGAAATTCAACAAGATATCGCATAAAATAAGACTGTGAACGAGTAGTTGACACTAAAAGGAGTTAAATTTGCCACATCGTAACGACCATCTAGGAGACCACATTGTGAAGAATGTAACGACGCTATTCAATGAAGGAGCATTTAAGAACCTTTGTAAGAAAATCGTTTGACAAACCGTAACCCGAAAGGTTTATAGTAATCAACGCGCATATCGAATAGATAACGATACTCACACATTATGATTAATTATTCTTAAAATACAATGCTAATATAAAAATACTTGGCAATACCGCTATCTAACGGCTAGATGCTAATAAATCTAGTTAATTTACAGCGCGTTTCGGCATTACTAGTACCTACGAGTTCAAGCACATGCGCAGAAAGATTGATCCGTCGCTCAGCAGGGGTGCGTTAGAGGGCGATGGGACGCGTTCGGTCTGCCGCTAGTGTCTAGTATCCTTCTGAACTGGAGTCAGAGGCGCTACTATTGCGCCAGCGGTTCAGCGGTGGAGCTGTATGCAAAACTCTAGTTCTCTGAATTTCAATGATTTGTAAGCTGAAATAATAATG
>QLNU02015360.1:54209357-54221261 GCA_006491805.2 Dysdera silvatica
TTTATATTTTAATTATATTTTATATTTTAATTATATTTTTTATATTTTAATTATGTTTTATATTTTAATTATGTTTTATATTTTAATTATATTTTTATATTTTTATTATATTTTATATTTTAATTATTATATACAATTAAATAATAATGCTTAAAAAATGAAAAAGCTCCCTTAGTTTTTTAAAACTGGAAAATAAACTTCGATTTAAAAAAGCATGTGGGAAAGGGTGAGAATAACCCATTTATCGGTTTGACTATAAAAAAGAATGATTTTTCTGTGAAGTCGAACCCGCATCTGCGCAATTTCCGTTTAAGAGCTTTTCCCATTAAGCTACAGACTTCGATTCCCACCAATCCCAAAGAGAAATCATTCTTTTCTTTGCGAGTACTTAATCATCTATTACAAACACATCATCCGCTATGATGAGAAAATTACTCTAATTGAATATCAACGCTCATCTCGCTTTTCGGACGTTTGCCTTTTTTGACTTGTCGCCTGGGTTTGAAAAGCAGTCGAAAGTACTACACCATTCTTTGCAAACTTATCCGTGGTGAAAGCTTTATATACGCTCACAGAGAGGAGAGTGATCGTCGTCTGTAGCTTAATGGGTAGAGCTCTTAACCGGAAATGTGGGTAGTGGCGGATTAAAGTTTTTGAGGCCCCTGGGCTACTTGTATTGTGAGGCCCCCAGTAAAATAGTTCAAAAGGATCGTCTACAAGAGAACACATCTCTGGAGGCCCTCTAGCTGGCGGAGGCCCCTGGGCTGCAGCCCTTAAAGCCCATGTGTTAATCCGACCCTGAACGTGGGTTCGACTCCCATTTAACGCAGAAAAACATTCTTTTCGTTGCGAGTATTTGATCAGCGATAAAATGTACAAACTCCAAAACTTAACTGAAAAAATATCAGTTTTACCAACTAAAATTAAAAGCTGCAGTTTAATGGTAAAATTAATCAGTTTCAACTTTAATAGCGAATTTGCGTTCTACCCACATTTAAACTTCAGTTAGAGTGACCTAAATTGGTGTTAAATCCAACTACCCCAACTCTTAGGGCCGATTTTATCATAATCTCAGTTAAATCTAGAGCTGGCTAAACCTACTATAACGTAATTTAATTTGCACGTATGAATTCAGTTTAGTTTATAAAAGTTTTACCAATGAACGTGTTTTTTAAACTTCGTTCTGTTAACTTGGACTAAAGGCAACGAATATGGATACAATCCATACGTTCTTTTGTCCAACTGACAGATTAATGGAGTTACTTTTGCGATAGCCATTCTAATTTTTGTATTCATCTTGACACAGTTATACCAATGAACACAGACGGTGCATCTATATTGTTTGATTGTAAGTTGTAATTAGAACTTTACATATTTTTAAACTGTTGTCGTTGTATGTAAAAATTAATACTAAATTAATTAATATATATTAATTAATAGTTAAATTAATAGATAATTAATTAATAGTTAAATTAATAGATACCAATTAATAGTTAAATTGACATATAATTAATAGCAAATTTATATACTATAATAGTATACTATACAAATTAATATATAATTATATAATTATATAATAATATAATAATTAATTAATATAATAATTTAGAATTATTATCTAAATTAGATAACTAATTAAAATAATTAATTAGATAATAATTAAAATAATTAATTAGGATAATACCAAAATAATTAATTGGATAATAATTAAAATAATTAATTAGATAATAATTAAAATAATTAATTAGATAATTAATTAGATAATAATTAATATAATAATATAGATATAATTAATTTTTGGATTAATATTCCAATAAATTTGATATATTTATTAAGGTATGTTTAAGAAAGAAAATTTTAGTTGGGAAAAAGTAATATTTCCCAAAAATTCAAATTTCTCCGGTAGATGGTAGCATAATTTAAATTCGCAAAACAAAAATATTTCTTACTTTTATCTTGCGAAGTCACAAAATTATTTCTTGTTAATATGCAATGCTATGATTTATACTAATTTCACTTCACACATTTTTTGAGATAGACCTTTTTTTTAGATACATAATGTCGAATAGATGCTTCATTGGCATTCATCGATAGACTATTACAATCATAATAAATAAGTATGGCTGTCGTTTTTTAAGATAAACCAAATTTAAGATATTAAATGGGCCAAACAAATGTGGTTGAATTTAATTCCAGTTTAAATTGCTTTAACCGAGGTTCAACGCAAAGGTAAAACTCAAACTCTTAGTTAAAATTTAAACTGCCTGATTTTGCCTGAGACTGATGATCTTTTAACTTTAATTAATGCAACTAGCACTTTTTTCATTTAACGTTTTAAACCAAGATCACCTATACTTAGAAGACCAGACAAACAGGATCGTGACGTCTTAGAAGCAAGCTCATTCTTATATGGTGAACGACCTTTTAAACGTTATTTTTCAATAAAAAGATAGGGAAAAAATTGTTAGGTAACGTTGCATGAAAGGTATGGATATTAAATAAATATCAAAAATTTATTTCTGCTTGCTGACTGGAGATTAATCATGTGTTTCATACTTTCCCCGCAATTTCACTCATTTGCAAAGAATTTTTGATAAAAAAACACCCTTGCTCAGTGTTGCCAGATCTGAAGATTAAAAAGTAGCAAACTGTGCTCCAAAAGTAGCGGATTTGAACTATTTGTAGCCCAAACATAAAAATGAATTATTTTGCAACTAGTAGCAGTAGGAGCTCAAATAGCAGCCTAGGAAAAGGATAGGGTCTACGGTCCCCTCCGATACGGCTCTGACATGTGACAGTTCATGTGCCCTCACGTTTACTCTCTGAATACGGAATATCGTAATCGTATCTCCAATAGCAGCCTAGAAAAAGGATGGGGCTTCTAACCGTCCCCGATACGCCCCTGACATGTCTGGAAATTTTTTTAACCCTTGGATTTGGCATTTTAACTGCCACTACACGTTGTGTGTGTGGTTTTTTTTCGCTCATTGAGCGTTTTCACTGTTTAAGTCTAAGATAGGCTTATTATCCAGATATACTTTTATAAGCGGGTCAACATAATCATCGGTATACTTGCATTGCTGAGCGAAAAATATAACTAAAATTGAATGGAACGCAAAATTACACTATAAATAGCAGCTTAACTATGAAAGTACTGCCAAGTTAACGATTTTCCACAGTATCCCGAAGTGTACAATCTAAACTTTAACAAGCACGCACCATTATAATCAAGAGCGGACACAGGGAGGAGATCATAGGTTTCATGACCCACAAAATATAGTTTTTTTTACTGTAAAAAAAATATTTTGGGGGGTCATGACCCCTATGACCTCTCCCCTGTACCCGCGTTTGATTATAATTACGTAAAGCCTCTAGCAGGAGGAGGCGATAGGAGGTAAAGAAATCCTCATCCGCCTTCTGCGCATGTGCGCTTCGTAAATGTAAGCACGTTGCCACTTAGGTAGTAGTAATGCCGAAACACGCTATAAATTAACTAGATCTACTAGCGTCTAGCCGCTAGATAGCGGGAGGGGAAGGAGCTTCTCCTAACGCGTTTCTGCGCTTACGCGTAGACGTGACTTTGTCAGTAGTCAAGCGAAAACAGTCCATAACTACTTCCTCTAAAACAAACTACTATACTCCTCTAAAATACCTTTTCTAAAGTACTAAAATCTACCTATACTCCTCTAAAACAGTCCACTACTACCATAATTCACAGTTCATAAATACCTCCATTCTTTCTCCTTTTTCATTTTCCATGCATGATTAAACAATTCCTGCCTTATAAGGGCATAATTGCCCCTACTTTAAAGCCCCCTTGCTCCCTCCCTCCCCCGATTACATAAGAGAAGCTATTTTCTCTTCTCGCCAGCTGTTAATTTTCTAGCCAAGTAAATATTATTGGATGGAAACTCCGGTAGGTATTTTTGTGAAGTCCACGCACATGCGCAGAATGCTGATGGGGATTCCTTTACCTCCTATCGCCTCCTCCCGCTAGAATCTTCTATAATTACATACTGAAACACAGGAAAATAGAAAAATTGATTTCATTAATGTGGATCCACAGTGTGCACCTTCGGGCCTATGTAGCGTACGAGTATATAAAAGAGGAAGGTTTGCACAGAACTACAATGTTAAACGAGTTTCGAAGTCACGTGACGTCCATTTTAGTACATATAAGATCTCTGTGATTAAAAAGTACCAAAACAATAATTGAACCACATAGATCTTTTATGAATTGAACGAGTATCGAACATGTTAAGTTTTAGTGAAACTATCATTCACTGCGAATAGAAATGTTCAACAAACAAAATTTTTATTGTATTATGTAATACTAATAATATTTTGTGATTTTATATATGAAAATAAAAAAGTAGTCTCATTTTGTTTGGCGCAGAATGACCCTTGCTGTCCTTGCGCCATAAAAACACAACAAACCAAAAAAGTAGTTTTCAAATTTATAGCCTGAAGATAGTTAAAAGTAGCGTAATTCGAAATTTTTGTAGCGAGGGCACTTAAAAAATCGCCCAATCCGCTACTTGTAGCCCAATCTGGCACCACTGCCCTTGCTTGTCATCAACGTAGAGTTCTCAAAATTATTGGGGGGCAAGCACATTTTATGTACATTTATACATTACAGTATATGTAAAATCGCAATTTATTTCAGATTATTGGGGGGAGGGGCTTGGGCCCCACGAGCCCATATAACTCTGCGCCTATGTAGCTTGTTAAGCATTTTTAAGCTTATACCAATAGCTGGTTTACTTAAATTACAGAACATAGAAAGAGAAAAACATACCTATTTAAAAAGTTTGATAAAAAGTTGGAGATTCTAAATTCTTTAAAATACAGTCTACGTAGTATACTATTGTATTTTTTGTCTTTATGAATATCTTAATGGCACTATATAATTATTAAAATAAATATTGTCCATAATTTATGAACTTAGAAAAATGAATATATAATTTAATAACACAGAGTAAGTACTATAAAAATTTATCGGAAAAATACTTCACGCGTAACACTTTAAAGAAATCCGTTTAAATGCACAAACCGTTTAACTGCACTAAAGTTCCATTGCTGCGTCGATGTGTACGTGTGTGGTTTCGAAAGGTGCATAGAGTTTTGAGTTACCACTTAATCATGGAATTAATACTTCTATCGGTAAAAAAGCTAAAAATTACAATTTCAACAGTAAAAAATTAGCTGGTAAACAACACGTTCGTTATTTGATATAAGTTAACAGAAATGCAATAATGCTACTAGGCGTTAACTTAGATAACGAAATATTGAATTTATCTACAATCCAAACAAACATAAAAATCATGACATAATACAATCAAATACTCATATTAGAAATTTCACAAACCTTATAATCACATGTTATGGAACTTTTGATCAATTAAAAGTTTCTTTAAGCGAAACTTTATAGTATTACCACCATTTTCAAAATTATGAAACAAAATTAATAAAGGATTGAAAGTTAGGTCAAAAAGGCATGTGTCTCCAATTTTTTTACTCAATTTAATGCACATTTTTTTACCATAATACCCAGTCAAATTTTATAAATTTTCCCACAAGCTAATTCCACATGTCTTACAACTCTGCAAATCAATATGCACCATTTTCTTACCATAAGGCAGAGTATAATTTTCTTACCATAAAACACACTATAGTTACTTTTACAGATTTGTAAAGAGTTATAATTATTTCTCACAACCCTTTAAACTAATCTTTTTAGAAAGAAAAATTTCACCCAATGCTTCCTAGCACACTTACCGTTTATAAATGTTTCAAAGTACTCATGTCACACGACTACCAATTCTTCTAACCAACGCATACAGCAGTTAGTAAAAATTTTGCTGCCAATAGGAATATGAAAAACAAAGAAGGTGGCAAATCATACCATCTCTATAAAGATCCGCAACGTTTCAAGAACTACTGTTCCTTTTATGAAAGGAAGTGTCGAGAAAGTGTAGATATCCTGTATTGAGACAACCCACAAGATACTCTCCGTATTTAAACAAGACACCTACTTTCTCAATATTTTATTTGATAAAGGGGACAAAAGTTCTCAGAACGTTGCAGAACCCTATGCAAATGGTATATATATATGTTTTCTTCTTCTTACTTCTTCCTTCACACATTCTAACCACCGATACAAATTTTTCTAATGATGGCCAGCCCAAGCCAATCATTGAACGTTGTTATCAATACATGCCTACCGCGTTTGCTTCACAGTTTACCATTCACAAATTTTAAGGAGCTATTGGCACGCCTTCCGTTCTTTGAACAAATATTCTCCCATTTTTGTTCAACATGGTATAATTTGTTCATTTATAATATTTTCCGCATGCTATGCGTCTTGCAAATCTGAACCAATACATAAAATTGTTTACCATGGTATAGTCGCTGTTTACAAATTCATAACATGTCTTTCGCATCTTTTTAACCTCAATGTTTCTATTTTTCAATTTTTTTTCAACTTAAGCCCTATTTAGAAAGGTCATTATTATCAGCGTAGAGTTTTCAAAATTATTGGGGGGGTGGGCAAGAACATATTTTGTACATTTATACATTACAATATATGTAAAATTGCAATTTATTTCAAATTATTGGGGGCTTGGGCCCCATGGGCCCATATAACTCTACGCCTATGGCCATTATATTAAACAAATTTAAAAATTTCCCTCCAGTAAAGTGTAACTTATACTTCACAGCTTAATCATAAAACAAAAATGACAGTTAAACAGTCCTGTCTCTGAAATACTTACTTGCTAATTATATATCAAAATGAGTTTTTGATAATTTTCTCTTAATTATGGTTTTAATACAAGTTACAAGTTGTAAATAAACGAGATATACAAAAATTACTTAAAATAGTTTACTTTCAAAAAATGGGGAGTTAGTGAGTTGATCCACCCCACCATCAAAAAAAAAATTCATTCATCTATTAAGGAATCAGTGAGTTACTCAAAAGTGTTAACTTTCCACAAGGAGTCATCCTACCCATCTACAGAACAATCCACTTGGCATTAAACGCATTAGAAAATATTGTAAAGCCAAATTCGAATTTCATTCCCAACAAATATATAATCATTTTTGTTTAGTGAAAATGAAATATAATGCATGTATACAAAATATGAACTATTATATATAATTTTCTCATCCGACAAAATAAATTTATTAAAATTAAGCCGTGCTGCCATCTACTAGCGATATTTAGAAAAGTTAAATTCTTTTTCATAGACATATTGTGCAAAACAATTAAAATTAAAACTAAATCTGAATTTTAAATACAAAAGATATTTAAGTAAATTATTTGAAAATTGTTATAATCACATATTTGGTATTCATATAATAATTTTACCTGAATTTAATTAGCGGAAACGAATAATCTAACAATTTTATATTTTTAATTCGTCCTGGATGAATATTTTAATTTTTTATTTCCTTATAAAAGCATTTTACACTTTTCTTTTTAATACTTCAAAATTTTCTCAAATATTGCCGGAATATAGATACAACCTGTAAGTCAGTGTTTCACAAAGTATGGTCCGTGACGGCCTATAAAATTGTTCGCAGAATTTCTCAGGAAATATATTTTTCGATTTTTTCCAGTGGAAGGTCCCCAAACTTCCCCATCTTGACGGTCTGCGATAATTAAAAAATGCTTAAAATGGTCCATGATCGACCAACGTTTAAAAAACACTCCAAGTTCTTTGCTACAATTATCCCATAGTAAAAAACAAATCAAAATGGTTGCCATAAAGGTTAACTCCCACAATCGTATTAGTATACAGCTTGCTTGCTTGTTTGTTTGTTTGTTTGTTTTACTTGCTGGAAGTTGAACGCGAATTAACGGCATGCTAGGTATTACTAAGTGTTACTCATAGGCATACGCAGAAAGTTCATAAGGGGGTTATAGGCTTAATGGGGGGTTACAGAGCTACAACTCATATATTCCTATGTTAAATATACAAAATTTCATTGCAATGGGAGTTACAACCCCCATCAACACTCCTCTGTATACGCCAATGGTGTTACTACTACGTGGCACCGCAAGGCCTTGAAAGAAGTTTATTTATTTACCTTTTATATTAATTAAAACTATCATTAAATAAAAAATATGTCTATATAATTATTATTATTAAATATATACAATTACTATATTAAACTATATAATTATTATATTAAAATATGAATTATTACATTGAACTATATAATTATGATAAAATATGAAATTATTATTGAACTATATAATTATATTATTAAATTACATAAATTATTATTATATTAAACAATAAAATTATCATATTATAAAAAACTATGCTAATACATTTCCATGAATCGCACATTATATGCCAAAGAACTGTGGTTTGGTCCCTTTTACCTTAAAGTTGGGATATCTTAAATTAACAAATACGAGTAAAACCTTCTAATTGCATTTCTAAATATTTATATGTATTAACTTCAAAAATTGTGCGATGAATTCGTTCCCTCGAAATGGCCAGAGATTTACAAAAGGATTCAAAATATCATCATTTAATGTAATATGCATATACTGGTAATGAAATAAAAGATGCTTCTTCACACACACACACACACATAATAAATAGATGAAGTACGTAAATCGAACGTAATACAGGCCTTTATAAATACAGGAATAGAAATCAAATTTGTGAAAAATTCAAAGTTGTTCTAGAACATATAAGTACATCTATCACCCATCACGAAAACAAAGGAACATTTTCACTCCTGGGAAATTTATTTTTGTAAAAAAAAAATCCTAGGCGCTTCCAAATATTTCTTTGTTGTTTTATCACTACCTTTTATCCATTCCAGTATTTTACTTTCAAATTTGTGGCATTTATACGGAAAAAGGAAAAGTTATTCCTTTTTTTTTATTCGTCTTCTCTTCTAGCTTGACTTACGAGCATTTCTCGAAAGCAGCTTGATCCTACCAGTCAGAAAAAGAAGTTATTCTAATTCATCATCAGATTTACATTGTCAAGAAATGGCAAGGATTTATTTTTTTATTCTTAAACGTCTATTTATGGATATTTCTTTCTAACTGAAAAACTATATTTATATTCCTCTTTTCTTGTGATATATTTCATATACGACTTTCTTTTGCGCGTGTATGTTTAAGGAATTGAACTAAAAAGGTTTATGTTGTTAGTTGTGTGATATATTGTAGTTCCTTATATTTTCTTTTATAACAAAATTTAATAAAAACATTTGGCATTTAAATCAAATATATTTTTATTTTTCGTACTTCGTTTCGCGTAACGATTTATAAAAGTTTTGATGTCAGAAACCACAGGTGAGCCCAATTACATTTTTGAATGAAAACTAGGATTATGCTTTTAAAAAAAAAAGCTATGCTGCATCTAATGCATATAAAATTATGCTTGGAACACGTTCGAATTCAATTTAAAAAAAATCTTAACTCTATAGGAGGAACATGTTTTATACGATTTACATAAAATAGACCCCGAGTGAACGCAATTCTATGGTTAGACAATAAACTAGAATCCACAAGCCATGCTACGTCTAATGTATGGAATGTGTTGAAGACATGTTGAGTTCAATTTTAAAAAAAGCAGGGCACTATAAAAGAAATCTTTTAAACGATTTTGGCAATATGGAATACAAGTGACCTTAATTCTATCTTTAGATAAAAAACTGGAACTACACTACATCTAATGCATATGGATTAATGCTAGGAGAGTGTCTTGTAGCTATTACTATGTTCAACTTCCTTTTATACCTTATTCACGTTTTTGTGCGGTATGCATTGTATATAGTCCGTTCGCGGAAAATTGGCGGGTAGCACCGTTAGAATTCAAGATAGCTGACGTCGCAGACGGGTTATTTCATTACAGTAGAGGAAAGGGCGTCTTTCACCGGTTATCGCTTACTCCAAAACGTACGTATAATATGCAAATTATAGTCGGTGGTATTTAAGGAGAAGGGCGAAGTGAATGTAATCAGTCGTTGAATTATAGACACTTGCGAAGACTCTGAAGAAGCTACAATCTCTGGACGTGGAAGACGTGTAAAATTTCAGCAGTTAACGAAATTTGAGGGAGGTGGTCTAATGGGACTTTTTGAGGCCGGTTGGTCGTATTGTCGCGGCCTTTTTCACAGCCCGACATTGCCAATTATCTAAGTGTGGAAAGGTTCCCATACCTGCATGCAGAAAGTGCGTACTCAGGCCTTAAAGGCAAAGGAGAAAGTTTCGGCAAATGAAGGACATAATCGAATAATGCGAACTATGTAAAAGGCATAGATAGAACTCACAAAGAATGATACAATTTGGAGAAAGTTAAAACCAGATGTACCCCCACCCCCTCACACACACACCCTTTTACCTAAAAAAGGAAGTTTAAGAGGCTAACAACCACCTTTCCAAACGTTGTCCTGCAAGCAGTAATGCGTGTGGCCTTCTAAACATCAGTTTTTTTCCCCCTTACGTAAAGTGTTATTCAAGATATCCAAGAAAGAACTTTCTTTTATAACAAAATGTTTCCTATCACAATAGTGGATCTAAAACTGGTTGTCTGGGCATAGCAAAAGTTAGCAGTAACTTGCTGATCTGAAGAAAGGATACGAGAAGTAATATTTTCTTATTGTGTGCGATGCGGTTTTAGTTTGCTAAACCCGTCACCAATTAGACGTCGCTGAGCCCCAGATAACGCACCTGCAGAGGGGAAAAGCAAAGGGCGTTTCATCTCCATTCCTCCATCTGTGATTTGAGGGTCAGTGTACCTTATTAAAATTCTTCACGAATTGAAAAATTGGTAGGCGCTTAGGAAGAGGGCGCTAAGATAGAAAACAAAAAGAGAGAATTCCGGAAAAGGGAGAGGAGATTATTAAGTAATTCGCCAGTGACGAAATGGGAGATTATTAAGTTTTCCTGCAACGAAACAGGGGGACGATGATCTTGACCAGAGAAGTGGAAGTTTTTCATGAGGGAGATTAAGTCTTTCTCCAGCAAAACAAGAAATGATGATTGGGTCTCAGCCGAAAATAGTTAGCTTAAATAGAACGTTTGTGAGTACGCAAGTTTTGGCCGGGCTATGAGACGAATGAAAACGCTTATGTAGCAGAGAGTTACCATGAAGTCTGTCCTGGTGAGTGATCTGTTTTTCAAGTGTTAAGGCATTCTTACCCCATGCAGTGACTTGACATTGAAGGTTAAATTCCTATGATTTAACATTTACTTAATTTTCGAGATAATATCTCCCGTATCTCATAATTATTATTATTAGGGAAAAGGTAATTAGTAGTTAACACGACCCAATATGTTTCCTTTGTCTATTAGTATAGTTAGTGTTGTGCTACCGTTTTCATATTCCATCTCTTAAAACGTTAATAAATAATTGTCTTGTTTCTTTAACTTTTCTATCTGAGCTCATTTTCCCCGTTTTTAAATTATTATTTATTAAGAACTTTATCTCACGGTCTATGGACTATATTGTCGCGGCCAATTTTTTAGCGAAACCACTCTTAGTTATTGTCACAATTTTTAGTTAAGCCATTTTATTTATTTTAGATTTAACAACGTCAACTTTTTAAGGTTATCCTAAAAGCTTTCCATGATCACAATTTAAGTTTAATACCGTGGACCATGGTAACATGTTTCAACGCATTCTGGACCTTATAAATTACAATCAACATAAGTGGTTAGTATGCGGTGATTTCAAAATGATAGCAATTGTCTTCGGTCTACAAGGTGGCTACACAAAGTACTGTTGCCAGATATGTCAGTGGGATAGCAGCGTGAGGTATGACAATTACAAACACAAGGAATAGCCTCTATGAACAGCTTTGTTGCCTGGAACTAAAAACGTTTGATACAAACCTCTAGTGAACACTAACAGCATTGTCCAACAACGG
>QLNU02015360.1:54221361-54236006 GCA_006491805.2 Dysdera silvatica
TAAAGTTCGTTTGAAAATTTATGACATCATCTGATTTGATAATTTTTATGTTGTAAGGGGGTTATAAATGTACATTTGTATATAAGGGGGTTCAAGAAAATAATTTTGTCATTAATGTTAATATGGTAAATAGACAGCGTAAAGCGAGTTTGTAAAAGAGATACCCTGTATATTTACCATATATAAAGAGTGCATGAGCAATTAAGGATAGCAGTGCGACGCTAGCGCCGAAGTTTCCCCTGGAGTGACACGCTGATATTACAAGAAAAGTTCGGCGGGATGTGAAACTAAACAAACGTAAGCCGATGTGCTGAGCGATTTGTTAATTGTACTACTTTCATTTACCCTTCAAGTTACTGAATAAAGTTTATTTCATGATGTTAGTTTCCCCTATAGTCTCCTAATTTTTTTTAAACTGAATTTGAATATGTTTCCGGGGAACACTTCCTTATTACCTATAATTCCATATGCGTTAAATAGTTTGTCGCATAGCTTGTCTCAAAATATAATTGAGGTCATCAGTGATCTTCTTTACAGAAATCGCATGTTTTTCTTATGGTCTAATGGGGTTTTTTATATTAAATTTGATTATAATAATAATAATAGGTTTTATTTTTCACTTGTACAGTACAAATAATATGCATTATATTATTTCTTCTTTTGATATGTGGAAACAATTTGACCATACAAGGAAAGTTCCGAGGAAAATATCTTCTTGGATGTAATAAACCTAGGACCTCGAATAAATTAATCAAAGACAATCATGTTAATAGCACCAAGTTAAATACAAAAATTAATCTATTTGATATTAGTTCACCACAATCCACCAGGTCGTTAGTACATTATAAATTGAATTTGTTACGAGACCAATGTTGAGATCAAGTACTCTCTTAATTTATTTTTAAATTTTTTAATTCCGTTTAATTTTTTTATATCCTCAGGTAATTTATTCCAGAGGTTAGGACCCTTGAAATTAATGTTACTTTCCACTGTTTCAGTTCTTATTTTCGGCAAGATTAAGTCATTATATTTTCGGCAAATATTTTTTTCTCTTTCATTATATTTAATTTTTATTAATTCCAAGTGCTTGTTTTCCTAAATTTTTTCAAACATTTTAATCAAAATACAGTATTCATGTATTAATTCAAATAGTATGATATTGTATTTAATTAATATATTTTTCCAGTTCATTCTATTATTCTTGTTAATTAGTTTCATTGCTTTTTTCTGTATATTTTTCAATATATTTCCATTAACTATGCCAACATCTCGCCATATACAGTTGCAATACATAAGATGATTCTATATCATGGGGTAATAAAGGTCAATATTAATTTTATCTGTCAATATATTACCTATTCTTCTTAGTATGCCTAATGTCTTTACTTGATTTTTTTGTCGGAGAATTTACTTGTTCATTCCAATTTAATATATCTGTTAGTTGAATTCCTAAAAATTCTAATTGTTGTACCACTTCAATTTGTTTATTGTTACTAATTAAGATTGAATTATTGTATATGTCGATATTAATATTTTTGCTTCTACTTCAGAAAATCATTACTTTAGATATATCTACATTTAATTTCATTTGATTTACATAAAACCATTTCTTTTTTTTTTTCAGTATAGCCCAGATGCTCTTGCGCCATAAAAAATCCAAACAAACATATTTTTTTTCACTGATGTATATTTCCATTAATCTTTTTAGGTCCTGACCAGTCACTATGACACTTGTATCATATGAAACATTAAATATATCGTTTACATATATAGAGTACAACAGTGGTCCCAAATTGGACCCCTGCAGCCTCCATAGTTATTGCTACTCATCATTTTTGATGTTTTACCTCCAACACACACTATTTGTTTTCTATTATTTAAATAACTGTATAATAATTTATTAATTTTACCTCTTAATCCATAATTATTTAATTTTGTTATTAATATCTTTCTATTTAATACATTGAACACCTTACTCAAATCACAGAATATCCCTATACTATATTCCCTATTTTAGATTGCTTCCTGTATTTTATTTATTGTTCAAAGTAATGCTTCTTCTGTTGATTTTCCTTTTCTAAATCCATATTAATATATATTCATTAAATTATACTTTTATCAATAAATTTTTTTATTCAATTGTAGTTTTTCAAATAATTTTGCAAAATCTGATATCACTGCTATTGGTCTATAATTTATTATAATATTTGGTACATATATATAATTGGTATTATATATAACTGGCCCATAATTTTATATGTTCCTGAATATCATTCTATGTGCGTTAGAAGCAACATAGCTTCTAGTTTCTTGACTCAAATTAGAATTAAGGTCACCTGTGATTTCCTTGGCATAAATCGTATAAAACCTAATTCTGCTAAAATCTCCTGAATTTTTTAAAATTGTATTTGAATATATTCCCGAGTAGACACTTTCTGAATATCATTCTATGTTCTATGAGTTCTAGATGCACTGTAGCTTCTAGTTTTTTGTCTAAAAATAAAATTGTGGTCCTTTACTGAAATTGTAGAAAATATTTTTTTATAAATTCCAGTTACAATTCGAGTTACATTCCGAAAAAAGTCACTTCCTTAAGTAAGTAGCACCTCCAAAACCTTTAAATATTTGCAATCAGCATCAAAAATACTCTTAAATAGTGCAAATAACTTTTGATAGTTAATGAGGAGGAGCATTTCTGCAAAAAACTAGAAGCCATTGTGCATCTAACGCACATAACGCCTCTGAATATAACTTTATAATAGCTCAAAAGTTATATTCAGAGGCGTTATGTGCGTTAGATGCACAATGGCTTCTAGTTTTTTGTCTAAAATAAAATTGGGGTCACATCTGGTCACCTTTACAGAAATTATTGAAAATGTTTTTTCATAAATTCCAGTTACAATTCGAAATTCCGAAAAAGTCACTTCCGTAAGTAGCACCTCCAAAACCTTTACATATTCGTAATCAGCATCAAAAATACTCTGAAATAGCGCTAATAACTTTTGATCATTCATGGGGAGGGGCATTTCTTATGGGACGTGGAACTCTTTCATTGAATTGAACTGTTATAGAGGTATATTTAAAGGCGGATTTACAATTTTGCCGTCTGTATGTTATTCTAGAAAAAACACACTGGGAATTTTCCAGAAATTTCAAGTATAAAAAGAGACAGAAACATAACATGGTCATTACTCCTGATGAAGGACTGCTGCTGATGCGTCCGAAAGCTTGAGTGATCTTTTTCATTGCTATTTTACCAGTGTTTAACCTTTTGATTGGTTGATTTGCGCAAGGATAGCAAGAGACATACTGCGCCAAATAAGGTGAGAATGTACACACAGTTTTAAAATAAACTAAAATGGTAAAAACATTGAAAGTAATGTATCAATCTACCCTTTTGTACAAAAATTTTTCTTCGCTTGTACTTTGTATCTTAGTTCTATTATGTATGAGGTGTGATTGGGAAGTTTTAAGACAGGTGGCGCCACTGCTTAATAAAATGGGCTAGGTTTGCCAGCTGGTATGTAAAGGGAAGCTTGTATTATTCTTAAAACATCCTGAAAAAATCGCTGCAATATCTGCTCAGTAGAGAGTGGCATCCTAGTGAATGAAAGCATATTTTCGGTTCTCGACGGATTATTGATTTCGCAAAATAGATGAAAACATGGAGCAACGCGTTCATGTCAAATTTTGTTTTAAAACCAGAGAATCTGCTTCAGAGACTTACAAACTTTTAAAAACAGCTTTGGGGATAAATGTTTCAGCCAATCAAATATTTTTATCTAGGTCAACAGATTCAAACATGGCCGTGAATCGATCGAAGATGACACCCTGTCCAGCCAACCTTCCACATCAAAAACCAACGAAAACATTGTGAAAGTTCGCGATTTAGTGCACTCTGACCATTACGTAGACTTACCATTAAGGAAATGACTGATGACCAAAATTTAAGTTTCTACGTGGTTCAGTCAGTTTTAACTGAAGATTTGAACATGCATCAAATGTCTGCGAAATTCATTCTGAAATTGTTGTCAGATCAGTAGAAACGACACTAATTCGTATTGTCCCAACAACTGATTAACCGGGCCGAAACTGAACCAGATTCGTTAAATAGTGTAATTACAGGTGATAAATCATGGGTTTATGGGTATGACCCAGAAACAAAAGCACAATTACCGCAGTGGAAGGGTCCAAGTTTGCCATGACTGAAAAAGTGTGACAAAATCGTTCAAATGTGAAAACAATTTTAGTAGGTTATTTTCGATTCTACGGGTATAGTGCATCACGAATTTACCCCTAGGGGGCAAACAGTCAACCAAAAATACTATGAAAGTGTCCTTTTGTTTTGCGCGAAAATGTGCAGAAGAAAATACTTGCGCTAGGGACAAAGAAGACCAACCAACTGGTACGACATTCTCAACTGGATTTCAAGAAACCACCGAAGACCTAGAAAATATCCTCAAACTCGATGGGTGGATGAAATAAAAAAACAGGTTGGGGTGACATGGAAGCGAATTGCTCATTATAGACTTGTGTGGAAAGCATTTAGAGATACCTTCATCCAGCAATGGATAGATAATTTTTGAATATGATGATGATGATAATGATTATATATATACAGGGTGTCCCAAAAACATTGACCGTAGTTCTAATTTCTTAAATATTGATTCTAGACATATGTGTTAAATTGGAAAGTGGCGTAAAAAAAAGGTGCAGAATTTTATGAAATCGATTAAAATTGCAGAGGATTATTTTTTGAAAAAATACAAAATTTAAATTTTTATACAGTCCCTGTACACAAAAATTTCCAATGTGTTAAATGTGCCCCATACTCCAATAAGTTAATATACAAAATTTCAGAATTCTAGTGGAAAAAGTACCAGAGATATTAATACCCAAAATAACTGACTAGCAACTCTTTTTTGAAGGGAGCAATAGGTATATGCCGAGAAGAGGGGAAATTCACGCTGCTAGGTCACGTTATTTTTGGGTCTTGATATCTCTGGTTCTTTTATCCACTAGAATGCTGAAATTTTGTATATTGACCTATTGGATTATGGGGCACATTTCACTTATTGGAAATTTTTGTGTACGGGGACTGTATAAAAACTTAAATTTTGTATTTCTTCGAAAAATAATCCTCTGCAATTTTAATCGATTTCATAAAATTCTGCACTTATTTCTACGCCACTTTCCAATTTAGTACTTTAGCTTTTTTTATTTTAACACTTTTGAATTTAGTCCAGTAACAATATTTAAGGAATTAGAGCTGTGGTCAATGTTTTTGGGACACTGTGTGTGTGTGTGCGTGCGCATGTGTGTTTACACACACAAAAACTTTCATACATTGAAGTTTCGGTGAACCTCGTGATTTAAAGTCTCCATTACATAGAAAAAGTTTCTATATATGAAGTTTTTATATATATATATATAGAACTCTTAGTTAACGAGAAACTTGAAACAATAAAGCACTCATTATATCTGATCGCTCGCTAAATCCAATTTGGAATTTAAAACTCCAAACTTCGAAAATTAAGTTTGTACAGATAATGTATGTATGCAACATGCATGCAATGCTAATTAACCTTAAAATTTAATGAAGAATGCATCATACTACCACTCAAATTTCAATACAGTAAGTTGTTTTTTTTAAAATGAAGTAGAGATATTTCGAGATAAATTCGTGGGGTCATAAAACTTTCGTTCATTAAAAATGATTACATTATATTGCATTTAATCATCATACTAAATAAAACAAATATTTTCCTCACAAAATCCGAAAACTCTGTAAATGCAGGCTTGTTATAAATGGGTCCTCTACTATATCAAAAAAATTTCAATGGAACCGTCAACTTAAATATATGGAGGCCCTACTTTGTATTACTTTTAATCATGATATTAAGAATAAAATTCATGAGCTCAATATTAGAATAAGAACAAGCATATATGATTCAAGCAACAAGGATCATAAAATTTTATTTAGATATAAATGGAAGACAATAAAGATAGGTTGAAAATGAAATGCTTTTCAATTTTTGGTCAAGATGGTACAAAATTTTGTTACAGAAACTTAAAAGATGAATTTAAACAATGGTGCTTTCAAATACTTTCCACACATCACTAACTGACATTAACAAA
This sequence comes from Dysdera silvatica, assembly GCA_006491805.2. NCBI lineage: Eukaryota > Metazoa > Arthropoda > Arachnida > Araneae > Dysderidae > Dysdera > Dysdera silvatica. Next base: position 54,227,500 of record QLNU02015360.1, read on the forward strand.
TTTAAAATATAGTTATAAACAATGTTTGATGAGAAAAGAGGTTCATCAGGTTTACATATCAAAAAAGTATAATTACTTGTAAATTTAAACAGAACTTTCAACTTTTAAAATTAGTTTTTGCATGAATTATTACAAAGCCAATTGAGATTCAAAACTAAGTCAAGAATTATATAATGGAGAAATTCTGAAATTAAAACATTTAGACACATTAGAAACGGTGAAATACATAGACTGAACCTAAATGCTATATGTAAGCTGATAAATCTTATTTACTGTATAACCATCTGTGTGGCTAACCATGAAACTAGTGCTGAAGTAGATAAAAATAAGCACATATACAAATTATCGCATAGAACTAGAAAACCAATAAAAAATATATAACTTATAAGAAAAGAAATAACATATGGTAAATACTTTTTAAAAGACAGTATTTTTATAGTACTACCTGAAGTATTCTGCTCATCCAGTTTAGCATAGTTATAATTAAAATAAATATTAAAAAGTAAACATCATTGGCAAATTTTAGTGCCATACTCCAATATAGTAATAAGGGATAGAGTACATAATTTTTACACTGGGATTTCTTGACAGAAAGAATGAACATACATTACTGGTAATTAGAATTAAAGTAGAATTTGATTTTGATTTAAAACTTTAATTTTTGAAAAGATGTTAAACTGACAATACTCTAGCAAAATGAATAAAAAAATAGAAAAAATTAATTGGAAAAGCCACATTTCAACAAGAAATATTAAAAATCAACTAATAATAGAATTATTTATCAAATAATTCTATTATTAGTTATAACTAATAATAGATTTATTTAGTTTATTTTATTTATAACTAATAATAGATTTATTTATCAAATGTAAACAACCAGAAGTAAAAGATACAGGCAAAACATCATGCAACAAACATTGATTAAAAAAAGAACATAGATGGCACCTGAATAATACATAACTTGTGGGGAGTGGAATATATAGTATCCATGGTTGTAAAAATATTCAAGAAAAAAGTAGTATAGCAGTTCTTTAAATTCTTAGACCACACATTAATGCAAAATGAGAAGGCTTTCAAATGTTATAATTACATTACCTGATGGTTAAAACTGGATAAATTTTATATATATGCAGGACTCAACAAATAACCGGGGCATGGTTCCCACTCCTTGGTCCAAAAAAATTCATGATTCTAAGGACTTTTCAAAACCAAAAAAAAAGATCAAGGACCTGAAATTTTTTGTAACAACTTAAAGCAATGCATGTGTAAAAATTATCAATCAAAAAGAAAAATATGAAATATACAAAACAACAGATTTTAAATAATATTCTAAAATAATTTATTTTTGAAAACAGTATTTTCCAGGAAGGGCTCAGTCCCCCTAGCTCCTTCCTAGGTACAGCCCTGCATACTGCTGCTACTACTGTTAAATGCATCTTCCCATCTCCTGGAATTGAACTACAATGATTTTTAAGCTATGTAATCCTCTAAAAATATTATCTGGGTAAGTCCTCTAATAAAGTAGGTACCTGCTCCCACCTCCCTCTGCATATTTCCTTCAAGTTTACGCTCCTGCTAGTCATATTTGTTTCCGTCTTGAGGCAGGCGAAAGTACACTAGAAAATAAATTTGGGTGTTTTTGCTTTGAAAATATTAAATGAGTGTCTAATAAATAAAAAGTGCAAGTCATTCAGGACTTTATTTAAGTGGAGTTCTATTGTGTAAGACTTCCAAAACCTATTTAACAATGATTCTGTACACAAATGCTATAATCAAAAGTGACCCTAGAGTTTGCGAGACCCTATACAAGAGGACCCGCATATAACGAGGAGTTTAAGACCAAAAAAAAGTGCTCACTATCTCCAACCTGCAAAAGATTTTGATCATTAAAAATAATTGAATTCTTTGTACTTAATCATTATACCAAACAAAATCTATACTTTCCTGGCTATATACGGAAACTCGCTAAATGTGTGCTCATTATAAGTGGGAGCTATTGTGTTTGAAAACTTTTCTAAACGTTTTTGATTGAGGGGGAAGATGAGAAGCAAATTATTAAAAGGAAATGAAATATACATTTAAATACTGATCGTATTTAATCAATGACTCAAGTGTTTGTAACAGAATATATTAACATATAACCTGAACATTGTGACATAGTTTTGCAGGCTAGCTTGGGCTTCATATCTAAATTATTGTTCAAATCACAATATTGTTGTTTGCATAAAGTTTATTCATACCTAAAATTGTTCGCAAATATTCCATACTGTTTACTTACTTTATGCGTCTATAGCGCGTTAGGTAATTTGGGATGCGATCGATGGATTAACGAGGCCTCCAAATAAATTACATTTACACATAGGTCTTAATAATGGAATCAATAATATTTATTGTAACTTTTTTCTTCCATCCACTGCAGTTATTTCGAAATTAAAAAATAATTAATCCAAACTTGTTATAACTACTAAGACTCACTTTAGTGACAGTATGGAAACTATTCCCTAAAAGTTTGACTCCTTTTCAACCACATGCCCACCTTATTTACAATTTCTTTTCCCTTTTCACATTAAATATCGGAGTCCCTTCGCACTTATATAGGTCCTAAATTAACTTCACTTTTTGTTGCAAAGACATAGTATTTTGTAGTAATATCCTGCTTTCTTTTAAACAGAGAACTTTTATGCTATTTAAAATTGTTACTAATAAAGTTATTGTCAATATGAAAAATATTTGAATTTTCATATTTTTTCAAAATTTAAAAAATCAATGCAACTAATGAAGTACACAGCTGGCAACTTTCTGAGGTGGATTCAGTAATCATCCAGCATACACATGTGTGAGGAAGTCATCATAAAATTCAATTTTCATTAAAACTAAAACAATTTTTTGTACTTCTGTAACAGGTTATAGTATATATGTTTTAGCAAAGTTATGTTTAGACTGACATGAAAGAGTTATAGTGACAATTCTAAATTTAGGCTTTTTATGAAATCAAGTATATATTACCATAAAAAGCTTGATTTTACTAAGCAGCAGGCACTCTACTGGCTAGTTCTCTATAAGTGAAAATCTTTTTGCTTGTTTTTCAGAAATCAACTGCTTTGTGTGTTTGGGTTTTTTTTGTTTTTTTTTAACATACTTGAGATTTTAAGAAGTGTCTTTTGTTTTTTCGATAAGGAATAAACTTATGAGATTTTGTACTCGGGTTTGGTCTAAAATTTGTTTGATTCTTTCGAATGGCACTATAAATTCTTTCTGCAGTGGCATGCTATGTGGCATCAGCAATATACACAACATTAATTTTGCACCCTCCATATTTCTTTACTCCAGAAAAATCTAAGAAATTTCATTCTAATGTAACATCCTTTCTTAAACACTCATCTATACTTCCAAACTGAGATGATCCGAACTCAGATTCGAGTAGTAGAAAATTGGTCGACAGCTCCAATTTGAGCATTTCTTGTACGAAAAATTTTCTCATAACTTTCGTCCTAATTAATATAGAGACTCAATATTAGTATCTTTAGAAAGTATTTAATGTGGGCTTTCTTATGATATGCCACATGAATATATATTTCAAATTTTTATTTTCAAGGTCAATGCATTTGACCTTTGATCTTGCATATTTCAAAAACAGTATTTTAATTTTTTTTTTTTTTAAACGAACGTTATTCTTTCATTTATTTTCTACCATATCTGAGAATTTCATTCTCGGACCGCCATGGGATACCGATTAATTAATTTAAACATACTGTGCATGTACCCATTTTCATTCAAAAATTATATAATGCACTTGTTTTCTGCCATTATTGTTATTTTAATTTTTTTTAGAAAATTATATGTTACTCTTCCATTTATTTTCTACAATATCTATGAATCTCATTCTGCGACCGCCATGCACTACTCGAATATTCGAATTAGAAATTACATTTATATACCAAAAATGGCCTTGCATGCACATTTCTTAAAAAAAAAAAATACTTACAGATCTTGGCAAATAGATTTTTGGATGCAATCAAGAGTTCTAACATGTTTTGTTAAAAAGTGTTTTAAATTTTTTTTACTGATATTATTGACCCATTTCACATAAGTAGAACATTCTCCGAGGGGAGGGGGGGTATGTAGTAGGATGGACATTTCAATAGAATTTTCTGGAGAACAGGGGAAAGCAAATCTCTATTTAATCTTGTTATTTCCACTCACCAACACTTCCATTAAAGCAATTACAGATGTTTCACATCAATCCTTCAGTTAACAGATGGCTGGCCAATGTAGGCTGGCAATGTAGGTCAATGTAGGCCACATTGGTCATTAAAGTTATTAATCATATGTCAAGAAAGGAGGGGCTTGGTAGTCAAATCTCTAGGGAGAAGAGAAGAGCAAATAATGCTTAGAGCTCAGTTAAAATAGTTCAGATTTTGTAGACTACAGACTTTGATATTCAGTTTTTGGCATTTCAGTTATATGCTTTATTCTGATGATCTTGAGGGAAATTGTTTAAAGGAAGGAGGCTTCTGTGCCGAAAAAATATCGGAATAGCCAGTGTATATTGCAACTCATTCAATGAACCAGATCATTCAAATGTCAGAAATTTTTAAGGAATGTTCTTCCTTGGATGGTAAAAAAAAAAAATTCCATTTTGAGAGGGAGAAATATGATTTGTGATAAATGTCCGAAGAAGCTGCAGTTAATAAAAAGTTCAGAAAGTGAGGATGACGTTCCAGTTGCTATAGCAGGCACAAGTGGAGCTTCTACTAAAAAATACGAGATAGTTGCTAAATGTGGTGATCAGACATCATATACTTCCGATTATAAAGGAGAAACAGCAATATCTACATTAAATGAAAGCTTGAAAAATATTTAGGAAACACCAATAAAAAAGAAAAGACTTGCTGAAATGAAATACCCAAGAACTAAACTAAAAAAAGTAAGCAAAGTTTTAAAACAAAAGGTCATGACCATTCCTGACAGTGATTCACCTTCTGATTCAGCTGAATTGGGGATAATTTCTCAGCTAAAAGAAAAATTCAAGAGCACTGAGAACAGAATTTTACATATACAAATTTTAACTATTTTCCCTAAGAGTTGGTCTGCTAAAAAGAAAAAGAATTTGGAGTCAGTTATTACATGGTGAAGAAAGCTAAGCAACTGGTCAAAGAAAAAAGAACCCTAACATCTCCCAACCCAAAACCTGAGCAGACCGTAAGTCAAGTAACAGTAAGCCTTGTGTAAACATTTTATAGCAGTGATCACATAAGCAGGGTTATGCCAGGAAAAAAAAAAGAGTGTCTCAATGAAGGTTGATGGAGAGAAGACACACATACAGGAAAGACTGATACTGAGTAATCTAAATGAAGCATTTAAGCACTTCGCAGATAAGTACCCAAAACTTAAAATTGGATTTTCCAAATTTGTGGAACTTAGACCAAAAAACTGCATTTTGGCTGATACTAGTGGAACACATGCTATCTGTGTTTGGCATATTAATCAAAATGTTAAATTAATGCTGCTGAGATGCAAATTGAAGGAACTGAGTAAAGAGAAAAATGTTCCCATTGAGTCATACAAGACGTGTATGGCACTATTACTCTGTAACCCTACACAAATAATTTGTTACTGTAATAATATGAAGCTGTGAAAATTGCCCCAAACTTGAGGAATTTAGAAAATACATCGAACCGCTTTTTCGTGAAAATAGTATATAAACAATAACATATAATCAGTGGTTAAATGTTGATCGCTCAGTTCTCGAAACTTTGTCTGCTAATTATGATGCCTTCATTGAATCATTTATTGAAAATCTTTCTGTGCTTCAACAGCATTCATTTATCGCCAAACAGCCATCTTCTTTAATGACAGCAAAAAAAAAATTTAAATGTAGTGAATATGTAATTGTTTCCAATTTCTCAGAAAACTATTCATTCATTCTCCAAGATGAGGCTCAAGGGTTTCATTGGAATAACTCTCAAGCAACCATTCACGGTATATTACAACAGTTACCACAGCATAAAAAATATTAATGTTGTTATAATTTCTGATTGCCTTCATCATGATACTACTGCTGTTTATTTCAAAAACAGTTAATTCGGTTCTTAAAAAGAAAATTCAATGGAACCCCAAGAAAAGTTATGTGCTTTTCTGATGATGAAGCTGCTCATTATAAGAACCATAAAAACTTTGTAAACTTGTGCAGCCACATAAAGGATTTTGGAATCCATGTGGAGTGGCACTTCTTTGCCACAGCTCATAGGAAAGGAGTATCAGATGGCGTAGGTGGATTTGTAAAAGGACTTGCAGCTCGAGCCAGCCTTCAGTATCTGTACACAGACCAAATAATGACTGCTCAGCAGTTGTATGAATGGGCATCATTCAATATTTTGGGAATAAAGTTTGCTTACATCACTTCCCAACAGTATGAGGAAGAAAAAATGTTTTTAAAGAAGCGCTTTTCGTCCTCTCGTGCTGTACCTGGCACTCAGAAGTTACACACCTTCATACCCAGTAGAGGTAACATGCTTCTATATAAAATATATTCCAATTCTACAACGGGTGAGGAGGTAAAAGTTACAAAAGAACAACTTGAAATAGAAGAAATAAACGGGTATATAACATGTATATATGATGAAGAATGCTGAGTATGTGCTTGATGTCAAACATGAGACAGAAAAAATTAAAATTAACTTCCTCCATCCCCATGGTCCATCATCATCTTGACATGTAAGACATGCCTGTAGCTTCAGTACTAATTAAAGTTGATCAAGAACTGATAGAACCTACACACTATCCCCTGAGGAAATGACTATTGCATCTTGTAAACTAGCTAAGAAAATAACATCAGGATCATGCCACGACTGACGACTTTAGTGAATGAAACTGTTTCTTCAACTTGATAATTTAGTAAAATCTATAAGATGTAAGGTTTTCCTCTTTTCATAGGTTTTGAGGTTGTTGTTTTTTTCTATCTAAGTTATCCTAAGCCATATGTTCAAATACACACTGTTTTTACCTATTAGAATCTTCAATACTGTGATACAGCAGTTCAAATATAATCCCCTTATTGTGTATTAAAAAATGTAAAGCCATGCTTATTGTTTACTATTAATGACTCATTAAAACCCACCTTTTTACATCTAATGACAGAAAACTAGAGCATTAAATGATATTTTAATAAAAAGGAATACAAGCACAGTACGTTTAAATTAATTACTCAGTATAACATGGTGATCCCAGAATGAGATTCGCAGACATTGTAGAAAATAAATGGAAAAATAACATATACATTTTTTTAAAAAATTAAAATACCCTTCTTGAGATAGATATGCAAGGTCAAAGGCATTGACCTTGAAAATAAAAGTTTCAAATACATATTCACGTGGCATATCATAAGAAAGCCCATGTTATATACTTTCTAAAGATACCAAAATTAAGACTAATTAGGACAGAAGTTATGTGAAAATTTATCACACAAAAAATGATCTATCGGTCCAGTGTTGTGTACAAACCATTGTTGTATGTGTGAGTGTGTCCAAAGTTGTGTATTTCAGAAACTGATAGCAATAGGGACTAATTAGTGGGCATTGATTCATTTCTCTGCAAGTGGAACAAATAAGCCAAATTTCATAAAAATCTGAAATGGTCAGGGTGAAAATCCCATTTTTTTAGGTGATTTGACATGAAATGACCCATATATTCTACAGAAGAATAAAACTTTTTTTTACATCCGCTATTTCAGTGTATTGTAAAGGCCCACTTTGCAAAGGGAATTTTTTCAGCATGTGTAAACACAGCACTCCCAGCAGATTTTTTGCAAAAAAGTAGTGGTTTGTATATGTGAGTTTTTTTAAAAATAATTTTCATTCAAAATTCAAATAAAGCTCCTTGATACCCTTGTTCAATTTTTTTTCATAGATGATTTATATTTTACCCTACATCCCCCCTCCCCTGAAAAAATGTAATCTAATAAACAAGAAGTACTCAAAAATAAAAGTGTGTTTATTTTTGTCAAAATAGAACCTAAATATTTCCAATGCAACCTCAATAATTACTAAAATTCAAAATAAAATTCAATTCATTAAATTACGATGTTTTTAAAAAGTATGGAACAATTTTGTTAACTGATATAATAGTGTTGTTAACAAGGGACATGTACTGAAGAATTAATCTTTCAGAGGTTGTAAAAAGAGTGGCACTGCAACAATCAAATTTCTGCGAAAGTTATTTCCATATTCCTTTAAAAAAAAGTTTTATTTTACCATAAAGCGTGAAAATAAGAACTGAAAAAACTTTTCATTCCTATTGCAAAATTCTGATATCATACTTGCCAACTTTAAAAAATGTGCATCAATAAAATTATGCATAGGGCTATGTTATCTATAGTAAAACAAAACAAAAAAAAAATAGAATACTGTTTATTCACTAACATTTATTTTGGAATATACATGCTGAAACATTAAAAACCTTCAATTTCAATGTATCGATTTGTTTTACAATTTTTGATCCCCCCCCCC
>QLNU02015360.1:54255599-54266047 GCA_006491805.2 Dysdera silvatica
TTCTAGTTGAAAGCTCCTGTACCATGTCTTGGAGTTCTGACGGGTTTCTTGAAAAAATAACAATGTCATCAGCAAACCGCAAATGATTTAAATATTCACCATTTATTTTTATTCCCTTGTTATTCCAATTTATCTGCTGAAAAATCATCTGTAAAGCTGAAGTAAAAAGTTTTGGAGAAATGGTATCTCCCTGCCTCACACCTTTACCAATTTTAATAGTTTTGGTATCTTTATGTAACCGAAATTTTGCACTTGCATTTTTATACACACATTTCACCATGTCAATGTACACATCCTCGATGTCTGTTGATCTTAAAGAGTTGATGACTGCTGATGTTTTAATAGAGTCAAAGGCCTTCTCATAGTCAATAAATGCCACACACAATGGAAGTTCATATTCATGTGTTCTTTCAATTAATTCTCTTAATACTTGAATATGGTCCACTGTACTGAATCCACTTCGAAATCCAGCTTGTTCTCTTGGTTGAGCTGCATCTAATTTTTTCTGCAGGCGATGTGTTAGCACTTTTGTGAAGATTTTATAAATAGCAGGTAACAAGCTAATTGGTCGGTAATTTTTTAAATCCTCTTTATCACCTTTTTTATGCAAAAGAATTACTGTTGCAGAATCCCATTGGTTTGGTATGTTACCACTGTTGAGGCATTTGGTAAAGAATTTTGCGAGTATGTCTTCTACATGTTCTCCAGCTTCTTTTAAGATATCTAATGTAATGCCATCATCGCCAGGGGATCTTCCTTTCTTCATACTTTTTATTGCAAATGCTACTTCTTCTTTTAAGATTTTAGGAGCTGTTCCTTCGACTATCTCAGAGTCTTCGTTTAATCCACTGTTTCCCTCATACAGCTTTCTGTAGAATTCTTCAACTCTTCTAAGTATTTCTTCCCTATTTCTTGTTACAGTGCCATCCTCTCCTTTTAATGCAATGATGTGTTTCTTCCCAATAGACAAACTCCCTTTAACAACCCTAAGGCTCTTGTTGCTTTCAATGGCCTTCCTTACTAACTCACAATTGAATTTTCTTATATCTTCTTTCATGTTTTTGCGCAAAGTTTTGCAAAGTTCTACATACTCGATCTTGCGACTGGTATTTTGATTGTCCACCTTCATAAGTCTTCGCCTTTTCATGAGTTGTTTCGTCTTCTCAGATAATTTGCTATTCTGCTTTTTACATATTACACCACCAATTTCCCCAGCAGTTTCAATTATTGTCTTAACAATGTTTTCATTTGCTTCTGAGATGTCAACTTCTTCAATAAGTCCTTCCAGTGCAGAAAAGCGATTTTTTAATTCCAACTTGAATGCCTCGGTATTTTCTTTTAATTTCTTTAAATCCACCCTCTTACATACTTGTTTCCTAATGAGCTTCTGCCTTTCTAGTTTAGTATTTAAGTGCATTTTACATCTCACCATTCGATGATCACTTCCAGTATTAAATCTGTTCAGTACGCTGCAATCTTCAATAATTGATTTCTTGTTTGCCAGTATATAGTCAATTTCGCTGGTTCCTCCATTGGGGTGTTTCCATGTCCATTTTCTTTGTAGTTTCTTCTTAAAAAATGAATTCATGATGCTAAGATTTTCAGCTTCGGCAAATTCTATGAGTTGATCGCCACGTTCATTCCTTTCCCCGTATCCGTATTTACCAACCGATGTCTCTCCTTGTTCCTGTTGTCCAATTCTTGCATTAAAATCTCCCATGATGAGCTTGATGTGTTGTTTCCCCTTGGTATGTAGCTGTTTGATTTCTTCATAGAATTCCTCAACCTCCTCGTCGGTATGGCTTGATGTTGGTGCATATGCCTGTACTATCTGAAGTTGGTATCGCTGGGTTAGTTGAACAACGAGCCTCGCTGCTCGATCTGACGTGCTTTCGACTTCAAGAAGGTAGTCTTTAATTCTTTTGTTGATTAAGAAGCCAACACCACTTGTTCTTCCAGTTTCCGTTCCTCTATAATAAAACAAATGTCCACTTTTAAGTTCCACCAACTCTTCACCTTTTCTTCTAACTTCACTGAGTCCTACAATGTCCCATTTGATCTTGTCAAGTTCTTCTTCCAATTCTTGAAGTTTTGCTTCAGAAGCAAGGGATCGTCCATTATACGTTGCCAAGGTCAATAACAAACGGCAGCCTGGGCCATTCCAGTGATTCTTAGCACCCCCTGCTTTCATGCCACGCTGACCGCTGCCTTGATCAGGAGCACTCCAGCACCTGGAGACTAGGGGCCATGGTTTTTGGTGTATTAGCATATTGGAGGAATTAGCCATCATTTCACCACGCTGGCTAGACGGGTTGGTGAATTAGCCCTCCCCTTCCGCCTTTCCATCCGTGCAGCAAATATTAATTTGCCTCTTGGATAGAAAGCCCAGCCTGCACCACTTGAAGGCGGGGTAGGACACTAGGTTACTGGCCCGGCCGGTTCCACACATCGTCACATACGTTCAGCGTGTGGGTCTCCTTCCAGTTAGATACCAGCAACCCTTTTGCAGGCCATATATATATATATATATAGTAATATTGCGATTATGATATCTGTTATGTCATTGTTCTTTCTATTTGTAAAAAGAGAAGTTCAACTTCTATCGTTATGAAGAAATTTTTCCGATATTAGAAATATAATGCTGAAATTTACTGAAATTCATAAAATATGCATTTATTCTAAAACTCCCGTTTATATATATAAGCATTATATTTCATATCGGAAAAATTTCTTCATAACGATAAAGTTGAACTTCTCTTTTTACCCCCGTCTTAGAAGAAAGGACAAGTGACCTGCTAATGTAAGTGTTTAATCATGTCCTTTTATTATTATTTTTTTTAATAATTGCATTTATAGCTGAATTAGTTACTATTCTTATAATTGAAACGAAAGGTCTAGTTCTAATGTGCTAGACTGGCAGTCATAGGCGTAGCCAGGGGGCGGTTTTGGGGGTTGTAACCCCCCATTGCAATGAAATTTTGTATATTTAACATAGGAATATATGAGTTGTAGCTCTGTAACCCCCCTTATGAACTTTTTGCCTACGCTTATGCTGCCAGTTGACCTAAGGTCAGATTAAGTATAACAAACACTTACATAGGGTAAATTCCACACCATTATCTACTAGTGATAGGCGTTGATGATAGTTTATCAGAGATAGACTACTTGCAAAGTTTTATAAATACTGTCCAATAACTTCAGTATATATATGAAAAGAACCTTTTTAGCTATAAAAATGTTATTGAATAATGGAATGGAAGACAAGGTAAATTGTTCGGAATATCACGAGACACGTTGTGATATACTGTGATTAAATTTTTGCTACATGCAGCATATCATTTTGGATATCTCAAATGTTTCTACTCTGCTTGTTAATAATAAAAATAAATCTATTTATATTAAAATGGAGGACATTCGTTTTTCAGTTGAGAAAAAAAAAATATAAAGTTAACTTTTTTTCCATTTTAAGCGGGTTATATTTCACTTTAAGTGCATATACATGGGTGGATTTACGATTTTGCCGCCTGTGGGATCACATACAGTGCATTCGCGCTCAGTTGTCGCCCGATACCGTTACCAGACGGGTTGTTCCATTGCAGTTTAGGGAAGGGCGTCTTGCTGTAACTGGTTTTTTACAAGGGAAAACCAGTTACGGCAAGACGCCAAGGTGGGATAAAGCGGCAAGTTATCAAGAGCGATTCCTGATTGATAATGCTACCTGGCTAATAGGAAATCTTATATTTTCTGACAATGTGAGTCAATCTACACGAGGTACGTCAACGCATGATGGGCTAAGTAAGAAACTGGTAGGCCTATAAAGCGTTATAGTGCATGTGGCGGTTAAGTCCAGAAAACAAAAAGTTAAAACCCTAGTCTAATCAACCAGCTAAGCTGAACTAACTGTCAGCGGCGGCTGTAATAAAATTACGGAAGGAAGGAAGGTAAAAGGGATTCTGCTGCCATCGTAAAAGAGCTTGGTATTGTATCTCCAAAAAGAGGCACAACAATAAAGAAGGCCCGTATGTCTTACCTTCGAAAGCGAGCAAATCTTTCTGCAGATCAAGCGCTGGCGTTAATTGTGGATGCCAATCTTTCAACGCGACAGTACAACATTATACGTCACGGAGTCAAACCCTTTAATTATAAATTTTATCCACCTCATTACAAAGTTAAAGAAGCAAAATTATTATATTATCCTACTGGGATTATCGTAACAGAAGTATTAGTTGAAATAGCACTCCAATCACTCATTGACCATACCATAACACGATTATGTAAAATTCAGGAAGCATTTCGGTCTTTGCATTTGCCCGAAAACAGTGTTCTTAATATAATTATAAAATGGCGTTGTGATGGGTCGTAAAATAGGTACCGCTATAAATTTTCTGAAGAGTGTTCTACAGATGAATGTTTAGTATCTTTATGGTACCTATACAACTTTGATCGCCTGTACAATATTGATGGAACCTATACAAGACTGATGAACTAGAATCAGTCGCTGTGATAACTACGGAACTCAAAAAAGTTGAAAACGAAATTTTTACACTTTCGTCTATTAAAATGTTTTTTGATAAGACGCAAGTTATTGTTTAAACCTATATTGATCTTTTGTATGACAGATGGTAAGGTTTGCAATGCGGTGTCGTCATGTGCTTCAACACAGACGTGATGTTTGTGTGGAGCAAAACCTAGAGGAATGAACAATCCAAATGTACTTCCTAAAAAGGAGGCAAACTAAGACTTTATTATCTTTGGAATATCGCCTCTACATCCGTGGATACGTTTATTTGAATGTCGACTCTACATTTCTTACAGGAAATAAAAGCATGGCAAATTCGAGGCTCAGAAAATAAAAACAAAGCTGCCCAAAAAACAAATACGTTCAAGAAAAGTTTAAAAGTAAGTTGGGTTTTTTGATAAACACGCCTAAACAGGAAACACTAATAATGACAATACGGTTCATAAATTTTGTAGAATGCGGATGTCTGCCGAAGTAACTAGGGTCAATGTGGAGCTGATCAAACGATTTCACATCACTTTAGAATACTTAAATAGTAGCTTCAAAATAAATTCGAATACATTTGATACGTACGCAAGCACACGCGGGATCTGTTCATTAGTAAATATTCTTGGTATTCAATGCCCGTAAGCATACATAAAATACTATTTCACGGAAGAGGTATCATTGCCTCTTGTATCCTTCCAATAAGTCAGTTTTTCGAAGAAGTTCAAGAGGCCAGAAAAAACACAATAGGAAATGCAGAGCATTTTTACGAGGAAAACGACAAGAATTGACACAAATTTACTTAATAGATTGCCTGTCACCTCAGACCCACTAATTGCAAGTTTACGCGGGAAGACGCGGAAAATTAATTCAAAAGTCTTGGTATTATTGAAACCCTCGGGAGATTTGAATTCAGCAAGTAGAGGGTAGTATTCAGGAGAGGGTGATTATGTATCAGTCACTTCACAGATCCATTAGAAGACTATACTGACAGTAGTGATTCCCAGTATTTTTATGTTATGTTATTATTTTTGTAGCATTCAAATTTATGTGTTTTTAGAAAAATAGAGCATATCTGATGGTCATATAATAATTATCAACATTTTTTATTATAAAACTGTGTAAAATATTAATATTATTAGTCCAATAATTTGATTTTTCTGTAACATGGAGCCAGAAAATGATTTGAAATTGCTATTATAATTATTTTTTAAATGCCTTAATACATGATGAATATATACGTTTTTATGTATTTTACACGTAACAGCCTCCAAAAAAAATTAAAATGCTTTATGTTTGGTTTAATAATTTTTTCCACTTAGATTGCTAAAATATCACACTGTGCGGCGCCAAAAACAGCTTCCCTTTTGCCAATGACTAGTTACGCCTCTGGAGATAACAATTCAAAATTAATAATACAATTGGCCACCAAAAATTCAATCCCGCCTTCTTCTTCTCGGCAGCAAAATTTTCGTTGAAAATTTGCCGCCATTGGCTTCATCTTACTTCGCCTATTGGTAAATCCGCCAGTGTGCTTAATATAAATAGCCATTATGGGGATTTTTAATGCGCATTTTACATTTTTTTTAATGCATATAATCTGAACTTTAGTCATAGCACACTTGGGCCATATACAGTGGCGGCTCGTCCAATGGTATACATGGAGGGGAGGACTGGACCGCCGGTGTGCCCCCATGGTGAGCAATAGGACTCACACTTCCAAATGGGCAAGAACTCGCGCCCTCTGAATATCCAAGGTATGCGCCCTTTGAGAGGACCCACCCCACCCCTGTGCACATGAGCACGTGAACCCCCAAACAGAAATTAAGAAAAAATAGGATATAGTAAAATACAATATGAAACTGTAAAAATATAAAGTACGAAAGTTATTACGTATGTTTTATTTGCTGGCTTTATTTGGTTACAGGATCTTATTAACCAGGATGCAAGGAGCAGAGTAGGCCAATGCACGAGACGGAAAACTGACCTTAATATATTAATACGACCATGAACTGCAAATCATTCTTTCCTTCGCGAGCAATGAGCAAAAAATACGTCCTGGTGGTTCTGTGTGCTGACCATTCATAATTGTAAAGCAACTCGTGAAGCGGGTAATAATATATCATATATATACATATATATATAATACAATTTATCATCTAATATTATTTTTATGTGTTAATAGTTAAAACGGTATTTAGCAAAATAGGTGTCTCGGAGCTGAAACAATTGCATTTTTCAACGTTACTTCTGGAAATAAAAATAGAAATAAAACTGCTTAGGCGAACACTGCTTGACCCATCCCAGGGGCGGACTGAGCCCACCTCAAAGGGCGCGAGTCCCAGCCTTATGAGGCGACTCCCGCCCCGGAGTTGGTTGGCGGCCCAGTCCGCCCCTGCCTTATCCAGGTGACAAAATTAAAAACTACAGGTTTTAAAAGAGAATTCGAATCCGAATTATATGAGAAAAATCTATAGATTTGTGGACGTGAATTAACCAACAGGATGTTTTGTTTTTATTGTCTCCTGTTTGCAAAGCAAAGTGGTGATTGAAGTTAGGTGAGTTACGATTTCGTTGATTTGTCACATCTAACCTAAAAATTAAATAAACAAGAATATTGGCAGTCACATTTAAACTCCACATTAGAATTCTGTTTGCTTGGTATTCTTCAACAGCTTGACAGTGCATTTTTTAAGTTGCATTACAAGTTCGTTCAATCTTATGCCAAGAAAACACAATATATTTTAATCTGTAGGTTTTGTTGACCTGTGAAAATTTGTTTCCGTGATTTATGTATTGTAAACCCAGGGCCGCAACTACAGGTGATAGGCTGGGCACATGGCCTGGAATGTTGGTAGGGAGGCCAGTTAAGTGGAGGGCGCCGTGCTAGAGGGATGCCAGATTCTTAGTTTGCCCAGGAAACAATGGTACTAGCTGCGCCACTAGTGAAGCCACATTTGAATAACCCATCAGCCGCCACTGGCCAAATAACTATTGTTATTTAGATTTTTTGTTTATTAAAAAAAAAGAAAGTATTTTTTATTGACAAGAGATATGAGTAAATATGATATTAGCTTGTTATGCTTTTTAATTTATTCTGCGGTTTAAATTGTTAACAAGTTACAACATCAGATTTCCAACCAGGTATACAAGGCATGTACTTAAGGACGACACCCGTTTGTGAAGGTGGGGAGCAACAGAGAGTTAAAGGCTGAAATGTTTTGGCTCGACCATGTAGAATGGGGTGTTCTAGTACAAATATAGAATGAATATGGCTTCTGCGTCTCCTTGTTAACACTATGGCCGTACCGAAAATTTCTGTACCTGAGAAAGATATTACAAATGGTTTTCCACCATAAAACATATTAATTTTTAACAGTCGTTATTTTAAATTATTAATTATGCATATTATTTTTTAATTCTAACATATGAACATCTGCCTAGAAAGTCAATAGGCTCCCACATTACTACCTCGATTGGCGCCCCTAAGCTTTTAACCTGGGGCAACTGCCTTGCACGACCCCATGTTACTAACCGTAGAACTGCCTTTCCGCCATTGGGTAGGGTCCAGAGTTCGAAACGGGAATTGGGAACGTCGTTTTTTTTTCTTTACAAAAAGAAATTTTTGAGTAGAATATAAAACTATTCACCATCAAAGAAAAGTAGAATGCACGTTAACTAGGACATACTTAAGGAACACTAAAATATGGGAATAGAAGGTTTAATAGGTAGCAGTTTAATGGCCATTAACGAGATAAGTGACATTCTTCACTGTATAAGCTTTTGAGTTCGATAACGGATTTGGGGAACGTAGTTTTTTTTTTTTTTTTAAGTTGTTTTGCCGTTGTGATGAAACTATTAACTAGCGATAAAAATGAGACAACACACGTATTAACTAAGAAACACTGGAGGAACACTAAAATAAAGAAGCAAAACGTTTAATAGATAGCAAGTTGATGACCATTAGCGAGGAAAGTGGTTTTTCGCTGCATAAGGTCCTGGGTTTTATGTATGTTTATACATTACAGTATATATGGAATCGCAAATTATTTAAAATTATTGGGGGTTAGGCCTCACGGGCCCATTTAACTCTACACCTATGGGGCCCATTCTTTCCTTTTAGCCGAGGGCCCATAGAAGACACAATTCGACTCTGTGCCTATGCCTTCACATAACAATCTAGTTGCGATTTCCGCCTAGGGTCAGTGACGAAGAAAGTAAGGGCCTCAAGACACCCTCACATCAAATAATAAAGTATACCCTTCTCTTTAATATCAAATCATTTGTGATCTCTTTTTAAAGCTCTAATAGATGAGCCATCATAATTTTTGAATTACCCCGCCTCTGCTTACTGCCACTAAATAAATATCTAAAGCCGGCCCCAATCGCATTATACCATTTCGGATTTTATTGTTTTTAGAATTTTTTTGTATTTTAGAAATTTTCTTAGTATTGTAGCTCTGTATTTGCAATCTTCTCCCAATGAGCAAGCCTTTTATCAACAAGACTCATCAAGAACAAACAGCAGTTTTGGTTTACAAGTTACAATCTTAAAAACTTCTTTTAGTTTGTAACGAAAGTCTAACAGCATTTACCAAATAGTAATGAAATAGCGATGAAAAACATAATAATAACAATTACAAATATATATGTTCGTAATTATTATATGTGATAATTAAATGTTTCTTTTATGTAATTTAGTTCGTATTAAATATGTATTATTTGCTATAAATTGTGAAATAATGCATCTGCGGTATAGAACCCTTTGGCATATTGGTCTTAAGAGAAAATGGAATAAATCTGTACGTGGTTCACTTCGTCATAATTAGGACCGGCTTTAGATATGTTACCGGCAATGTATGAAACAAATGAATGAATGCCTGGCGTTTTTAGGCAAAGTATGAAATATGAGAATTATTACATACTTTCCCTAGGCATTGTATATAATACCTAGGCATTCTATAGAATGATAAATGCTATTTAGGCAAAGTATAAACGAAAGGTCATGATACGGCTATTATTTAAAAAACGTCCATTCCTCAAGCAGCGAGAATATGTCCACTAAGTTGTAGGCTACTTCTTCAGCTCTTTTTGACGTCAGAGCCTTCAGAATCACAAATTTTGTGCGATGATCTTGGCACACCATAATAAATTTGTATTCTCTATCTGGCTGAGACTGAAAATCAATAAAATCTACCTTTCAACGGGAATTAAATTCAAAAAAAAAATCATAGGTTTAACAGCAGTGGTGCCCTTTTTAATACCTTTTTGTTTTTTATGGCAGGGCTCACAAGGGTATACAGTTCAATATCATGACGTGTAACGTTTTTGTATTTGGTTGAAAGTTCTTTCAACGTTCTATCACGTCCTCCGTGTCCAATAGCCAAACGAGCTTCATGAAATAACTAGTAAAATTTGACACTGGTCGGAATATACGAAATACAAATGAAGAAGGTAAAAGACATTTACCATCTGCAAAAATATTCGAGTTTCATGAAGTACGTGAAATAACTCAGTGTCCGTGACGTAATACTGTATTGTACTGACGTCTTCTTTAACAGGATAAATGAGTTTACTTTTGTTTTCCACAATCATCACATCATAGCGATTCAGTAACCAATAGTCCCGTGGTTCCTTCTCAGTAGTCATTTTGGCATTTTTACATCATTTATTAACTTCTGGTAAGTAGTTTCGGTTAGGAACAAACTATTTTTTGCAGCATTAACTCGAAGCTTAGGCAGTTCATCTTCGAATCGTCGTTGCATGTCTATTGACTGTGACTCCTTCTCCAACACTATATCTTGCTCTTCCATTTTCATACAGCACAGTATAAAACTAATTGACTAAATAATAACTACAGACCAGAATAAATTTAAGTAAAATCGCGTATTTTGACACTCCCGAACAAAGCGTAAAATGCAAATGACAAATTCTAAGTCTGAGC
>QLNU02015360.1:54278450-54289870 GCA_006491805.2 Dysdera silvatica
TTGTTTTCAGGCCCCCCCCCCCCTTTGAAGTGATATCAAACATGATATACTTTCTAATTGAAAATTGTTAAGCACCCTGGGGCCAGGGCCAAGTTTTTAAGGGCGCTCATAATTTTTATATTTCAAAGTCAACTGCGCTTGACTTGATAACGAATAAAGTTGGTTTTGTTCAAATATATTGAGGCGTTGAAAGTTAATTTTTTCCAACTTTTCGGTACAATGGCCCTGCTGTACGAAAGTTCAATAATTTGATCGCTTGTAACTTTCGTTAGAATAGGATTATTCTCAAAACTATGATATCATTGTTTAAAAAAAAGAAAAAGAACACACACACACATTCTAATTGATAATTGTCAAGCGGCCTGGCGCCAGCGCCCAGTTTTTAAGGGCGCTCATAATTTTTATATCGCAAAATCAAGTACGCTTGACTTGAGACGAATACAGTTCGTTTTGTTCAAATATATTGAGGCGTCCAAAAGTTATTTTTTCCGACTTTTCGGTGCAATGGCCCCACTCTGCGCCGTGTGAAAAAGTATTGTGCATAATTTGTAACACTTATCATGAAAATAAATCTTGCCCCTCTTTAAAAAATGGTTTCACCGAAAAAATTACCACAAATAAGAATGAATGATTTTCATTTATCCTATTTCGTAAAATCTACCATAATAAATAAATAAATAAATAACAGAGATTAAATCCAGAATTAAAGTTTTCTATGGAGAATGGAGGTTTTCTATGGAGAATGGAGGTTTGGGTAAAGATTTGTAATAAAAAAGTGCAATGACGGTACATATAGCTTTTGCTAGTTACACATAGGGGTGTGTATAACTTACTTTTAAAGAGACGGGGTGTATTTATTATATTTGGGTGTTGGTTACATAGGGCGGGAAGGGTGGTTTTTTCTTTTTAAACGTGGTAAAATGAGCGAGAGAAAGTGGTAGGCAGGTGTTAATCCACTCCTATATTGTGTGTGTGTATTTGCACCAACTAATCTCGTAGTTGATTTAAAGCGTGAAGTTTCCGAGCTTCTGCGTCCTTTGCTTAAGCTATCTCGTGAAATCCCCACGGTGATGCACAGGAAACGCGTTCGTTTACCTTGCAGAAAATCCCAATTTTAATCCCAATGGTACCTAAAATTTATCGTTGTTTTACTAATTCGTATTTCGGAGTTTTACTTTCTGAGCAACCAAGGTTCGAATCACTCGTAAAACTGTAGATGCCGGCACAGCATAATTTTTGCTGTCTTTGCGACATAAAAGTGCAGATATAGGTTTTTGCTTTTAAAAATCGTTGAGAACTTTTGATTATAAAAATTATTAAGGATTTTTGATTATAAAAATTGCTAAGAATTTTTGTTTATAAAAATTGTGGAGGATTTCTGATTGTAAGAATTGTTAAGGACTTTCGATTATAAAAATCGTTAAATATTTTTGATTATAAAAATCGTTAAGGATTTTTGATTTTAAGACTTGTTAAGGATTTCTGATTATAAAAATCTTTAAGAATTTTTTATTATAAAAATTGCTAATCGATTCTTTTTAGGTATTATTTTGTCTTTAAATATTAGGATCAACCTTAAAGAGCGTAGTTTTTGATGTGTGTGACGAACGTATCGGACAGAACTCGCTGTCCCTTGTCAGGACTTGACTGGAGCGAACTTCATCAGTTGGAGTTTCTTTCCAGTCAATTTCCGACGATGGGCAGCGAGTTCTGTCCGACACGTTCGTCACAACATCAAAAACTACGCCCTATAACGTTGATACTAATATTTAATATAATTTGCGTAGTCCTATGTTGATTTTGCATTTTCGTTTCACTGTTTTGCCCCCTCTTTGTACTTCAATGATTGCGCATGTCTGATTATTCCGTAATTTCCGCATTATAACAAAACTTTATGGCTTATTAATATATAACAGCTTATTGACATATTTCTAATAACAGTTTAAGAGAAATGAGTATTTCAGCTCCTCTTATATTTATTCTATGCTAGAAGATAATTCATAGATTTAAACCTGTTTAAATCTATGATTTACTATATCTAAAACTTTGAAAAATCCACTGTATCTAAACGTACCAGTCAAAATACCCTTGAAATAAAATCTAGATTTTACTTCAAAAGTATTTTGATTGGCACGTTTTAATGGCTGAACTATAAAATTTTGACATCAGTATATCCTTCAGGCTTGACTAGCTTCTTTCAAAAGTGCATGAAAAAAAAAAAAAAGGATGAACATTTATTTTGTCAAATCAGCTTTCAAACCCAATTTGTGTATTCGCAGAAAGCGCTTATAAATAACATGGTAAAATTATAGGATAGAGCAGATTTGAGGGCCCACGCATTTTTGTTCGTACGGGACTACAATGTGTTTGACTGGTAATTGGTTTTGGAGAACCTATTTAAATCTATTACTTGTGGGTGTTACCTACACCTGCCTTTTAAAACAGTGCTCGCTTGCTAGTGTAGCATCAACTGACTATGAGGCCAGAAACCGAAGGTGGTAAAAGTCTCGGGTTTCTCGTTGGCCCCTCTGTTTAATGATAGGGATAGCACTCATTGACTTCACACACTTCACCTGCATTGCGCACCCTACCTAGGAACAAGCTGTCTACTTCAATTCGTAAAGCGGTGGGTGGGCTAATCATATCGTGTAACAAGGCTGCTTGATTTCATTTTATGTGATTTATCGCGTTTTTTTAATAACCCGTGGTGAAAAGATACGTTAATAAAATTTCTCTTTAAAAAAAAAAAAAAGAATTCACCTCTCCTCCATCATGGTTAAGTTCCATGAAAAGAGCTTTTTTGAGTTTTAACCGATTCGACATCTCGCTTTTTTTTTATGATGATGTTGCTTTTTATTGCTTTAAAGATGCTTATATGTGTTATTTCAGGCGTCGCTTGTCTATCTTGTGAAATGAAGAGTATAATTTATTTTTTATGTTATTTATCTAATTGTACTCGGAAGTGCATAATTTTCCCAACGAGCACGTTTTGTGAAGAGAGTAATCATTCACGTAGATAAAGCGGCAATGGCCTTCGAGCTTCCGATATCGAAATTTCTACGTTCGAAGCTCTACTTGCGATCTTGCTCTTTGGCATAATTAGTGAAAGTGCATGTGTTTCCTACTTTCTGCTAACGGCAAGAAAGACTTCGATAATAAAACAAGATCTAGGCATAACGTCGTCTGTCAAATATGAAGATAAATAGTGTCTACTTGTAGATATTCAGTGTCGTTGAGAAGATACTAGATACTATCCCGAAAGAGCATCTTATGGTTGCACTCTTTTCTGGTTGATTGATGGTGAGTATTAATATTGCAAAAAGGAGAAAGGCGTGTGAACGTTGCGTATCCAAAAACTCGGAACTTCTTTTGCTGCCTCTGAATTGGAGTTCCTTTAAATGGGTTTATTTTGAAGATTGTGTTTTATATGTTTTATGTTTCCCTGTTGAAAATTTGAGGCTCTCTCATATCAGTAATAAGCACATAAGTAAAAACAACGTTTTGAGTTTTTACTTTTGAATATTATCAGCTTAGCGTTACGTCAAATTATTCAGCATAATCAGACAATAATTTCAACACTCAAACCTTTGAAAAATCACCTAATAGCTGAAACGGGAAAATTTATGAAGAACTCTTGGGTTTACGTGAACGTCGATTTTTAATTTTTATTTGCCCTTTAGATCAGTGGTTCCCAACCTGGGGGTCGCCACAACTATTTTTAGTTGCAATTATTTTTATAAGGAATTTCATACCAAATGGTCCCAACGCTTTTATATTTCATCATGGCTACACACATTGCAATATTCTACTAATGGTTGTTAACTTTATATCTATAATATATATAATTAATGTAATATATATAATTAATATAATATACATAATTAATATAATTTTGTATTTAATGTGTTTTCTTTACTCTGTTAAAAATGCTTTTATTATGCAAATGTGGCGGCGGCAAACAAAGGGGAGATCGCGGATCTTTTGGTTACTATAAAAAGGGGGTCGCAGATTACTTGGTTACTATAAAAGTGGGTCGCGGCTTGAAAAGGGTTGGGAACCACTGCTTTAAAGTAATGTAGTTGTTGCGGATAGATGGACGTGTGAATTTTCAAGCCCCCCAAAAAATTACGAATTGGGTTTTGGTAATTTAAAAGCGGCCGTAAAACTAATAAGTGGCGAATCGGAGACAGGGTTATAATTCTTGTTAATATCCTCTATGTATATATATATATATATAAAAGTTTTCCTCGCCCATTCTTGGCGGAAACAGGCTTTGGGACGGGCAGAGCGCCATGTTCCCAAGCCTCTTTTTACATCACTTCTTAATGTGCCATGTCTAGAAACTTCCTGACAATGTGACACGTGTTTAGGATTGTGGCTTTTTGTATTTCAATGTAGGTGTTTGGGTCAATGTTGAGTATCTCCAAATTCGTCGCAAGCGTTTTTGGTACTATCCCTGTTGCTGAGATGACTAACGGGATGATGAGGATCTTTTCCATACCCCATATATCTCGTACTTCATGTCTGAGATAAACAACAATTTGTGTTATTTACTTTTAATACGATTTTTAATAACCGGGATTTTTCAAATTACTTACTGTTTCGGCCCTGCGGTGGTAGTGCGCTCGTTCAGCTTGCCGTTAACCCGGGTTTTACTCCAAACGGTGTCCAAACACACTAATGCTTACAGACAAACTGCCCAGTATAGTCCGGGGATTAGTTCCCTACGCCTTAAGAGGCTCGAATTCCTCGGAAACATGTAGGTCCCGGCGCAATGTAACCTTCGTTGTTCTTACGCTCAAGCGCGGACACAGGGGCGCATGGTCACAGGGGATGATCCCCCATCAAAAATATATTTTTCACTGTAAAAATCCTCGCATAAATGGCGTTATTCGAAGATCATGGCAAATTTTGTCCATCTCCCCCTCTTAAAAAAAAAAAAAAAAAAAAAGTAAGTAAGTCTGTGTCCGCTCCTGCTTATGTCGTAACGAATTTCGAATCGGATGTTTCAGAGATACTCAAACAACAGTATTAATCAAGTATCACTACGCCAATAAACGTTGATTGATATTGTTGTTTGATTTAATCTGCGTAGTGTTCGATTTATATAAATAAGTTTCAGAGATAATTTCTTTTTAAAACCATTCATGTGATTTGCGTAAGTTTTTGAAAGATTAAACTTCTCTTAATGTTCATTTTTCAGGTAAATTGCTTTTTTAATTTTTGCATTATTCTATTTTCTGTTTTACTACAATAATAAATATAGTAGACGGATGTATATATACCATACTACAGGCCCGTGCGCAAGATTTACTAAAGGGGGTATTTTGGATGGAATAGGGAGAGGTGTTGAGGGAAAAAGAGAATTCACTCTCATAAGGGATTTTGTTTTACAGCAAATAACGTTGTTCAGATGGGGAGGGGATTTTAACCATCCCAAACCCGACCTTGTTACCTTTTTCGACGACATTAACAGGATATTTAGAATATGGTGTGTATCTCAGTGTTCGATGAGCAGAACAAAAATTAGCATGGTGATGTGTCCTTACAATGCGATGAGGAGGCATGAAATCACACGTAAGATCATCTATCGGGATTCTATAGCTTCAGCCAAAAAAAATGTTGTTTGCCAATTGTGTTAGCCCTGAGAAGGGTAATAGTATTTTACAACTTTATATGCGGAGAAAGAGAGCGTTGTTCTTGTCCTCATTGATCATTGGCGTAGCGGTTAAGACATCAGGGCTCAACGGAAGGACCCTAGTTCAACTCTAGGACAGGGACGATGTCTTTTTTTCTTTTATACTGAAAAGCTCTAAATTGAGCTTGGACATGGGTGTCAAAATTCATCAGGATTTAAGCTGCAGTCGCATTTTTCGCAAAATGCGACGAGTTGCTCGAAAATGCAAAGAAAAAATTATTGCCTATCGCGAAAATGCGACAGGCATTTTTAACCACAGTTTATTCTCTGAAAGCAGGATTTCTCGATTCCAGAAGATCCGTTATGCACTTCAGCGATCTTTTCTTTTTCCTTTTTGTTTCCTCTTAAAAATTCTTAACAGCACCTGTTAAGCATGTTAAGCACCATTGATATAAATGGTTTCATTGATAGGATTTTTGGAGCAAGGAAAGAAACCAATATTTTTTAGCATTTTGCTACAACTTTTTTTCCCATTTTAGCATTTTTGCGACAGCATGTTTTGAGCCAGCTTAAACCCTGAAATTATTATTTATAACAAAATTCCCAGCGAAAAAAAGAAAAAAACACAAATACCGAAAACCACAAATACTCGCTCCCGAGGCTTTGTGTGTTGACCATTATTTGGCAATTGTGTTATCCCTGAGAAGGGTAATAATAGCTTACATCCTTATGCATACGGAGAAAGAGAGCGTTGTTCTTGTCCTTGTTGGCCTAGCGGTTAAGGCACTCTGGGCTCAACGGAGAGACCCTAGTTCGACTCTAGGACGGGACGATGTCTTTTTTTCTCCTATAGTAAAAAATCTCTGGGCTTGATTAGGTTCATTGGGCTTGAACGTGGGTGTTAAAATCGTTATTTTACACACACACACACACGCACGCACGCACCCACACATACACACTCTTTCACTCTCACACACTCACTCTCTCACACACACACTCACTCTCGCACGCACACGTACACACACACATATATATGTGTGTGTTTCAGTTCAGTATCAGAAAAAAAAAAAAATGAATTCAGATTTTTATATAGTAGTTATATGGTAGTAGTATATGCACAATAAATGTTTATTTTTGTAAGATTTATTGCGGTGGTTCAAAGTCATTTCAGAAATAGTAACCATTAAAGTCTTTAATATTAGGGGATTATTCTCTAGCGGCAATGAGTTATCTAGAAAAAAAAAGCGATGCCTTGGCTAGTTCATAATTCTTCTGGAACAATGGAAAAGTTGAAGGAGCATTAAACTTGAATCACCTGTAGCATCGTCATGAGGAACCTGTCTTATGCGCACACCCCCTTTCTTTGCCCCAACCGCTGGATGTCTTGAAACCACGACGAGAGAACATCGAGGAATTTGAGTAAAAGAAAGAGGAAAAAAAGTTTTACAGAAGCACAACCGTTCAAAATCAAGTGAAACTGTGTTATAAGTTCTAAAGCACATACGTTTTTAATGTAATCAGGGGTTCTCTTAACGTGTAGTGTGGTTTCAAATGACATGCATGTATGTAACTGGGAATTCGTTATTTTAAATCGAAGGTTGTTTCAAAGGATTTCAATGTTATGAATTATGACTGTTGGATAACGTTGTTAGTTCTTTGAAATATTAATCGTGATGTTTTCTCAGCTTATTTTTTTATTTTATTATTTTTTTTTTTTAAACATTGACTAATCTTGATAAACTGCTTTGCGTACGTTGGCGCAGTATAGCCCAGATGCTCTTGCGCCATAAAAAAGCCAAACAATCAATCAAGCTTTGCGTACGCTTTGTTTAACTCACGCTGGCTCCCGATGAAGCAAAACCTTTTAGGAAAGTAAACGATATAACAAGTACCGTACACTTAAGCATGGGCGCCCATATGGGGGGCAGGGAGGGGCTCGGGTCCCCCCTTAGCCGTTCAAAAATTTGATTTCCCTGATTCTGATGTGCATTTACTTTAAAAAAATTCACCGTCACATTTTAAAATAAGGTACTTTTTAGCTTATTACTAATTGTCAAGCAGTATCAATTATTTTTGTAGCCTTTTGGTATCTTGTACATTCATTAAAAATCCTAGACAACTTTGAGAAGAGTAATAATTTTCACCCAGTAAATACTCGTATGGGTGTCCATGTACTTCAGAAATCCCTTTACCGTAAACTGAATTTAACTACCTATGGTATAGGGTCATTTTATTCATTGTTTTTGTCACACTTTCAACAACTAGGAAATTTATTATCCCATTGTGTAGTAAGATATGAATAACATACAGTAGGACCCACTTATAACGAGCCCGAATTTAGCGAGGAAATGTGAATTTTGTTTGGTATAATGTTAAAGTGCAATACATTTTATCGTTTCTAGCGATCAAAACTTTTCCCCTCCCCCGATTGAAGGGGGGAAAGATGGCTTATCAGTTTGATATAGAAAAGAAGCATTAGCCTGCTTATTGCACAACAATTTGATAAAAATTTCTTCCGTGGCATTAAGAACGAACAGAATGACGCCACATATGATGTCTCTTTTTCTCTCCTATACATAAAAAAGCTCTAATTCGAGCTTAAACGTGGGTTTTGAAATTTTTAAAATTTAAATCTGAGTACAGGTTTTTCAGACAAAATAATCGCAGATATGGTTTTCTACTTTTATAAATGCTTAATTCATTCTATTTTGTTCATTTTATATTTATTATTTTCTTAGGGCTTGTTGATATCCATGATTCATTCATTTATCTATTTTATATTTCTTGTGTTCGTTAATTCTGAATACTTTTCTAAAACGTTGAGTTGACTTATAGGCCCAACCTAGATTGAAAATACATTGTTATACAGTAGAAATCCGATTGCCCGAACTTCGCTTAACCGAAATCCGGGTCAACGAAAATGGCCTTCTTCCCTTATTACTAGTGCTATTTATTATTATTTTATTTTTTAGCAGACACTATTTCAATGTTTTTGGTAAAAGCTTTCGTATTGTTATATTTTTTACTACCAATTTCGTAGTTTAGTAACATGTAATTAAACGTGTTTTTGAATAAATATTTTATTGTACTTTTTCTTTGCTCCTTTATATTGAACATTGAATTTTCGGATTGCCTGAAATCTGGTTCGCCGCCTTTATTTCGGATAATCAGAGTTCCACTGTATTACCATGACATAGGGAACGTTCAGGTATTACGTAAGCATCTTTGGGTGGGTGCTATTGTGTTTATTTTCCTATGATAGCCAATGTTAATTTTTGCTTAGGAGGGGGGGGGGTATAAAATGGCCAAAATATTGCTTACGTAATACTTGAATTTCCCTTACATACGCTCTTGATTTGGTGCTATGAGAACGTAACAGGAAATTTCATAGCCCCTAAGCTCAAGTCCCCACACACACAATCAATTAAGCCGGTTTTGACAACTATAATTCATTATATTTATAAATAAATTTAATAATTTATAATTCGATAATACAATTATATAATTCAATACAAAATTTAGTAGTGATAAAAAAAAAACCAACTACGGTTGTACAAAAGGCATTTATATTCAAGCACAACTGGTGTATTTTAACACCTAATAAGAAACTATGTGTTTCTATTTTCTAAAATGACAAATTAAATGTAATTAATAGTATTTTATTAAGAAATTTACTAATCTAAATGTAAAAAAATACTGTGACCTACCCTATTGTATCCTGATATATGCTTATAATGTTTTGCATTTAATATTCCGACTATTTTGCTAAAAATAAAATTACCGTTTCTTAATTTGTTTTATATATTACGTGTTTACTGTTATGTTAGATAAAAGCATACTTCATAAGTTTTTGTGATAAGCATTTTTCAGTTAAATTTAAGCCTGCTACTTCACATTAATGTTTTTTAATAATGCGTTTATTTTTCTAGCTGCTTAATACTAATTCTGTTGATTTAATTTCAGAGGTCCTTTGCTTTCATTTTCGATGCTATTGACATAAGAAACCATTCATATCCTTGTAAGTATTGATCTTGTATAATTTACATGCACTGTAAAATACATAAAATTTGGATTAACTAGTGTTGTAAATAGTTTTATAAAACAGCATTCCAGGATCTTTTTTGCACTAAGAGCTCATATTTAACAAAAACTACTTTTTCTGGGTTTCCCCACCTTCTCTCCATTTTCTTATTTTTAGGTATTTTCAAGTTTTTACTTGAATTTACTTTCAAACACGGGCGTACGCAGGAGGAGGGTGTTAATGAGGTTAAATCCCCAATTGCGATGAAATTTTCTACATATGAATATATGGAGCTGTAGCTCTGTAATCCCCCACTGAGCCTGTAACCCCCTCTTATGAACTTTCTGCATACGCCTATGCTTTCAAGTTTTTACTGTTTACTCAAGTATTTACTGAATTTTCAAGTTTTTACTGTTTACCTTTGTTACTAGGTTACAATTGCAAAAACAGTTAAATCTCCATACTTAAATGAACTACACCGAAACTGCGTATGGTGCGATAGTTCAATTTTCTATAGAATTTAAAAAGTAAAAAGTAAAAAGTAAAAGCTTTTTTTCTTCTTCATTTTGTATTTAAGTCACTGATGTTTATAGAAAACGCTAAAGTAGCAGAATGTTAGATTTAAAAAAATAGCAGATGATCCCGGAAAACATGGAACACTCTGTATTTACGTACCCAGAAAATTTTAAGTCAGTTGCAACCCAAGTTGTTGAAAAAATGTTCCTTTTGAATTCATTTGTTTTCATTTGTAAAATTCGTTTAAAAATAGAAAGCAACCTAGAGTAAAAAATGGATATGATTTGAAAGGTAAAAAATCTATGCTTTTTTAAGAATAAAGAAAAAAATATTTTTCTTAACATTTTTGCAAGTAACCCCCTTAAAATGTAGAATGATCAAATGCGTTTCTTTCAATGTTTTGGGCACAGAAGGCGTGGCCTAACGCGTATGTCCGGCCTCACTTTCTATCCTGCCTTTATGCTACGTGAGCGCCCCCTGATATACACAGTGAAACCTCGATGCATCGGTCTCGTTTCTATTGTTTTCCCGTATATATCGTTCGCCATTTTTGGTCGCAGAATTTTCCCCAAAGGAATAACACTAATATTTCCTGGTTCTGTCGTCCCCTGATTTATCGTTTTATCGCCTCAATCGTTTGATAAATCGCGGTCCTGTCGGCAGCGGCGGATTAAAGAATGTTGTGGATCTGTTCAAGTTCTAGATTTTGAGACCCCTTCCCTCCCACTCCGACCATATTTGTTAGTATCGATAGCCCGAAAATATGTTAACGTAATTAGCTGAAACACTGACGTGCAGGGCAGGGGGAAGACTTCATACGTTGTCGCCGATTTGGTGAGAGTAATTACGTAACTTAAACTAGTAAGCAGTACTGGCTTAACGTGACGGACTATAGTACTAAGACTACCAAATTGTACAAACTTACAACTAACTCCCACTGCGAACTATGTACATCTGACTCTAAGAAATTATGACCTAGGGAAATGAGACACACAGTCAGAGGAGTACCTTTATTTGCGTTCTCAGCAAGTCCTTGAACGTGGGAAAAGATGAATATTTACAATGATGACGCAAATACTCTTGCGTCAAATGTAGAATATGTTTGAAACTATTGGATTCATCCAGAAACTTAAAAGTGCATAAGAATGATGTGAATAGTTACGCTTGTAACTCATGTATGGCCGAAACCAGCAAAAGAAGCAAAGCCAGATGCACAGCCACATGTTTTAAGTAATGGGGTGGAAA
>QLNU02015360.1:54289970-54312629 GCA_006491805.2 Dysdera silvatica
CTAATATACAAAAAGTTAGTAGGAGAAAGTTCTGCAGTAGACAGCGAAAGCACAGAAGTGTAGCTGGAAAAATTGCCATCCTTATTAATTGGCTACGAATTACACTATATTTACGTAGCAGATGAGACGGAACTTTTCTATATACTTTTCTACTTTGTGCTCGAACTTTGGCTCTCAAAGAAGTCTTGTCATAGGAGTGGGGAGTGTATTCAAAAGACAGAACCTTTGTTAAAATATTCTAGGTCTTGAAAACTTTTATTTTGAACTAAAGCATGAAGTTTGCATAAAACAAATGCCAGTCATCAATTTTTTTTTCAGCAAAAAGTAGTGTTGGTACTTGTAAAACATACTGTATTGTAACATATATGTATTTCAGTAAATTATAATTGTTAAATTGTTATTCTTTGTAATTTTCAGTGGTTTTCCAGAACTATGGTTTCCTGCGCCTGTCGTTTTTCTCCACCCCCTGAAACGATGGATCTGAGGATTCAGTGTGTGTGTATATATACAGGGTGTTCGATTACCGCGTGTACAGACTTTAAGGGGTGGTAGGGTATACTAAAATAAGCAACATGTGTTTTTTCTTTTTTTCGGAAGAGGTTTTGTTACCGAGTTACGACCCAAAAATCGTTTGGTGGATGGAAACTAAAAATATTGATGGTGGTGCCAATCTGTACATGTGGGCTGTATTTTTTCGATTACGTGTTCTACCACACTGAATATTAAAGAAAATGTATTTTTTTTTATTCGTTTCCATCGATTTCTCCATCAAGCTCGATGCATACATCTTATGGAGGCTGCTGTTTATCGACTGAATTGTGTTTGTGCTTATAATCCTACATAAACCATGTCTGTTTTCTCAACTTTTTTCTTCGCTACTAGAAAACGAATAAAAAAGGACATTTTCTTTAATATTCAGTATGGTAGAACACATATTCGGAAAAATACAGCCCACATGTACAGATTGGTAGTAGCATCAACATTTCCAATTTCCATCCATCAAATAATTTTTGGGTCCTAACTCGGTAAGGAAACCTCTTCCGAAAAAACGAAAAACATGTGTTGCTTATTTTGGTACCTACTACACCTTAAAGTCTGTACATGTGGTAACCGAACACCCTGTGTATATATATATATAATTTTAATAATATTGACAATTGATGAATTGATTTTTTATATTCTAGATTCGTATGAAATCATTGAGCGTGTAGTTTATTCTGGAATCATTTTACCTAGTTTTGAGTGGAATACTTTATCATATGCTGGATCAGCTGCTAAAATTCATTATAGGATTCGAGTGAAGTGTGATCCTTATTATTACAATAGTAGTTGCACTATACTTTGTAGACCTAGAAATGATAGATTTGGGCATTTTAACTGCAGTGACAAAGGTGAAAAAATGTGTCTTAATGGTTGGACTGGGCCAACTTGTGAAAGAGGTAGGTACTATTTATACATAGCATCTGTTTAAAACTAATAATCATTTTCATAGATGCAAAATGCTTTAAATTAAAATTACGTGCTAGTATCTTTTTATACATATTCTTGTGTAATTGCTTTCTTGTTATTTGCACACATTTTATTAAAACCTTAATATTTAATAGACTTTTTATAGTGCTGTTTTTAAGTTTTAATTTTTGAAATTTTGTGGATGTTTATGAACTATTTAGTTTTTAATGTTATTAAATACATGATTACAAGCCAAAGAGTCCTTGCACCATAAAAGTACAACTAACCAACAAGCCTAAGGTTACTTCGATGTTTTAGAAATAGCATAGATCAAAACATTTAAAACTGTTGGTTTTCCAAAATATGTGGACAGTCAAACTCTCTTAGAATGACATTAAAGGGACCGCTGAACTTTTGATGCTATACCCAATAAATAATTTTGAAATATTGATATGTAGCATTAAATTTTTTGGAAATGGTATTATTAGTGCATGTATGCACTTTTAACATCTCTGTTTTGGGAAAAATTGTGAACTAATACAGTAAGAAATCAGTGTTTAAACATGACGATATAAAACTAAACTATAAAGTAATAAAAATTTTATATGCACCAAATTTTACGAACGGAAATTAGTAATTTTAATATAAAAAACAGAAGAGGAAATTCAGAGAAGCATACGCAGGAAATATAAACTGATCCTATATTAGAATACAAAACGTTGGCTTATTTTCCCATAATATCCAAGTTTCTGGAAATTTTCTGACATCATAAGCAAGGCAAAATTAATATATTCCTATGGCGCTTGCGAGAAGATTTCAGAAGTTTGACATAATAGTTTAGTTGTCATTGTAGCAGAGTTCAACTGTATTTTAAAATTAGTATTAAAAATTGTTCTGTTCAAAAATATTTGTTCTATAAAGATCTCTTAACTACAGGGTGTCTACCGATATGAAAAACCTGTAAAAGTAAAGGGGAAATTTGAAGTGAAAAGTCATAAGTCAGGGAAATTTGAAATTCATTGTTATAATAAATAACTTATTAAAATAATTTTCCTGAACTGTGCTTTTCATACCACATTACCTACTGAAAAATTAGAAAAACTTGTACTTTTGACTAAACTTCTTCCAAAAGTTATCATTTTGCACCAAAACTAATATAATTTATATAAAATTATTAAGTCTATATATTTTTCAGAAGAAAATGTTTGCCAAATATATAACTAAAACTTGAAAAACAAAAAGTGTTTTTAGCTAAATTATTTAATTTGTAAGGAAATCTGATTATACCAGAGTTTCCTTTCCCTTATATATAGTCATACAGTTTTGAAATGGAATAAAAGATGAAGTCTGAAGCAGAATTTGGGTAGACATTATCTAACTAATACTTATATATATATAATGTTTATGTATGTTTTTATGAGACAAAAAATAGATTATATCACTGTAAAAGAATCATTTAAAGATTTGGGATATTTTTCTTATTTCCAAATTTTGCTATTTAAATCTATAAAGGTAAAAGTTTTAATTGAAGCATAGAAAGAAATTTGTATATTCACAAAATTCTAAGGTCTGTATTTAGAAATAAGTACACTGAAGGGCCAAAACTTTATGACCACCTTACCTAATAGTGTGTTGCTCTACCTTTGGCATGTGAAACAGCTACAACCTGCCTTAGCACTGGTGAATCCAAAGGGGAGAGGGTGGTGGCATGCCCTTGAGCCGGAATTATATCATGGAAAATGAAATAAAAAGTATTAGTCGCCTACACTGCCTTAGACACTACCTTTACTTACACTACCTTACCAGACATTTGGCTAAAAATAGGAATCAGAAACAAATCACACCCCCCTCAAACGATTTTTGGATTCACCCTTGAGTTTTGGCATGGATACCAGATACAGATGGTACCAGATGTTCAAGAAGTAGTAGTCATGCAATTTTCAGATATTCTTGGGTGGTGGATTTTGAGCTCTGAGTTGCCATTGCATGACATCCCAAATGTTCTCTATGGAATTAAGCTTCAGCGAGTTAGTCTGCTCGGTCATCAACTGAAATTCTTCCACATGCTTCTTGAATAACTGTGGCATGATTCTGGCCTTGTGACAGGGGGTATTGTCCTGCTGTAAAACTCCATTCCCAGTGGGGAAGATAGATGCCTTGTAAGGATGTAACTGGTCCACAATGATGTTGATATACTCAACAGGGTATGTTTTACAACAACCAATGCTCCTAGAGATGCCCATGAGAATGTCCTCTAAACCATAATACCACCACCACTGGCCTGTTTATGATCCGTATATGTGTGTCGAGGAACTGTTTGCCTGGAAAAGGACATACTCCGATGCGGCCATTGATGTGAGGAAGCACAGAAAACGTGATTCACCCAATTAGGCAACACTGTAACATCATTCCATCATCCAGTCACAATGTTTCCAAAGGCCCACTGTAGGTATAAATGATGATGACGATTGGTTAACAGAGGTTCATAAGAGGACCATATGCTTCGGAGTCCCATATGTAACAGTCTGCTGAACTGTGTAATTTTAAACTCTTCTACAGTAGAGTCATTAATCCAAACTAATTGGGACTGAGACCTGTTCAGATTAACCAATTTTCCGATTAACCGAAACCTTTACTATAGAATTTACTGTAAACTCTCTCTTTTTACTGTTTGTTTTGATATGCACTCGTAACAGACAACAGATGATAGAAAATTGCCCTTTACTTTATGGGAAATTCAGTTAATTGGCAACTTACACTATGCTGTTTGTTTACATCTTGTCAGTCGACTGCTGTTGGAAGAAACATTCAGCTGACTGGAGAATTTTTTGGATTAACCGGATTTTTGGATAAGCATGGTTCGGATCAACATGACTCTACTGTACTTGGACCTGCATTGTAATCGGCTGTCAGTCGAACTACTGTCTGTCGCCAATTTTGCTTCACCAAGTGGGACAGCCTCCAACATCCAGTTTCGCTGATGACACATGGATGTCCAATGCCTTGCCATCTACTACTGGTTTCACCTTCATTCACCCACCTTGCATAGGTCTTAACAGTGGCAGCTCACGAACAAGCTATGAGTCATGCAGTTTCATAAATACTTATTCCCAGCTGTTGGGCCATTACGATCTGTCCTGTATCAAACTCATATCAACAGCCTTACCCATCACATATAGACATAATTGAGAGAATTATGCTTCAGAATCACCGGCTACTGGCAAATATCCTTCTTACCTACTCACATGCCTTCCGCATTATCCAGACAAGCCCATTCGCACATGGAAGGAGTGGTCAGAGCCTCTCAGAGTGGGGCAGGAGGGGCTGCTGGCCTTGCAATATTAGGGGCCTCAACTTAGTAACCCAATATATGTTAGAGGTGTATGTATGTAAATTTCGAAGGGTCTCTAAAATATTAGTTTCCCCAGGCCTTACGTTTTCTCTGAAAGGCCCTGATGATGGCCATAATGCTTTGACTCTTCAGTGTATATTGCTCATGTTTTTTCACTTCCCTTCTTCACATTCCTATCATAGACTAATATGTCATAGACACTGACATACGCAGGGAGGTGTTGATGAGAGTTGTAAGCCCCTTCATGGCAATGAAATTTTGTATGTATACATATTAATATATGGAATTGTAGCTCTGTAACATCTCATTGACCTATAACCCCCCTTATGAACTTTTTGCATATGCCTATAGTCATAGAAATATAGGCAATATATATAATTATATTAAAGCATTTTATTTTGTATAGATTTATAGAGAAATTTAATTTTCCAGCTATTTGTAAACCAGGCTGTAACCCTGATCATGGATATTGTGAAAAACCTGATGATTGTGTGTGAGTAATGTTTTTAAAGTTCTCCTTTTTTTTTCTGGATATTTTTTTTTTCACAAAGAATTTTCCGTTGAAAATTTTTAATAAGGCATCATTAGATTTAATATTGGTGACTAGTATTTTAAAATGTACTCCTTAAATTCCATAATTTAATGCTTAAGCCTTTTTTTATCACTGATATACGCCAATATCAAACTTAGAAAGTTGTATTCAGGGTTGACAATTTGACATAAAAAACTAGTTTTGATATGACAATGGTTTAAATCTGGCTTTAACTGGT
Source organism: Dysdera silvatica (assembly GCA_006491805.2). Taxonomy (NCBI): domain Eukaryota; kingdom Metazoa; phylum Arthropoda; class Arachnida; order Araneae; family Dysderidae; genus Dysdera; species Dysdera silvatica. Next base: position 54,295,542 of record QLNU02015360.1, read on the forward strand.
TAAAACCGCCAAAAACAATACTTTGTGATAAAAGGATTTGATTTAAAATCAATGAACCTTGCATGTTGTATTATCAGTATCCACATATTATTAATAGCATGTGTTAGGCAATTTTATAATTACAATACAAATATATTTTTTCAAAGGTATTTCATTTCTTTGAAAATATAGTAAAAATGGAGTGAAATCAATATTCGTAGTTACTGTTTTAATAGAATCAAGATAACAAAATTATGCTGAATTTAATGGGAAAAATCAAGATAAATAAAAATAAGGTTTCCTAAATCTTGTATTCATTAAGATTGAACAGTGTTTTAATATTCTGGTTCAGTGCATCTATGCAGCATTCAGTAACACATTAAAAGTTTTCAGCTTTCCTTAATGCCTAATTCATTCTGCAGTTTAGAATGAATAATTGCAAAATTGGAAAACATTCTTTCAATAGAAGCTGAACTGGCAAGTTAAAAACATTATTGCTAATTCTGCGAATTCAGACACTGCATTATCCTTCTGAAACTTTCACATCTTGAAATGCTTTTCCACCATGCAATAGGATTTGCATGTTTCTCACTGGCACTAAAGTAAGGGGTGGGGGAATGGAGTTTCTTGGGCTTCAAATGCTATCAAAAGTGGTAAACGACCATAGCCTTTTTCAACAGCAAAAACATGAGCAATTTCCATTTGCTTATCCATTCTGGCCTTTACTCATATATTTGGGATCAAATGAGGCAAACGATACAGTAAACCAAGAAATATATTGTCCCTGAAGCCTATTTCCACCATTTTTGCATATTTGTGGTATGAGGTTATAGAGAGCGTTCTTTCACCATATACACTCTATAACAAAAAAATCGACGCACCAAGAAGGAGTTGTCCGATTGCGATAAAAATTGGTGGATGTGAAGAACATACATAGAAAAAGAAACGATTAAAATTTCAGAACAATTGAATGATTTATTGCAGAGTTTGACCGTTACAAAGGGAGGAAGTCAATAAGGCGTTGGTCCACCTCTGGCCTGGATGCAAGCTGTCACCCGGCGTGGCATAGACTGATAAAGATCCCGGATGGTGTCCTGCGGAATTCATTCATTCATGTCATTCCAGGATGGTTGCAATCGCCTTCCCATAGCGTCCCAAATGTGCTCTATGGGAGAGAGATCAGGAGATCTAGCTTGCCAAGGAAGTGTTGGGCAAGCTTGAAGACAATTCATAGCAACACGTGCCGTGTGCGGCCGGGCATTGTCTTGTTGAAACGTAAGTCCAGGGTGTCGCAAAAGGAACGGTAACACAACCGGTCGTAGAATGTCGTCTACGTACCGCTGTGCTGTAAGTGTGCCAGAAATGACCACCAAAGGGGTCCGGCTATCAAAGGAGATGGCACCCCCTGACCATAACGCCCTGTTGTGGGCATGTGTGGCGTGCGATAGTAAGGGCAGGATCCCCACGCTGCCCTGGACGTCTCCAGACACGTCTGCGGTTGTCGTCAGGACACAGTTGGAAACGGGACTCGTCACTAAAGACTATACGTCCCCAGTCAGCGCAGTTCCAAGTTGATCGAGCCCGGCACCACTGTAATCGGACTTGACGGTGTAAAGGCGTGAGAGGTAAGCGGCGTAACGGTCTGCGCGAGCGTAAATTCCGCTCTCTCAGTCGTCTACAGAGGGTCATGTTGGACACATGTGTGCGGGCCACACGTTGGATAGTTGATAACGACGAATCCGGTGCTGTGACAATCGCTCTGTCTTCCCGTTCTGTTGTGGCCCTAGGTCGACCGCTGCCGTCCCGACGCTGACATCTGCCGTTGTTGACCCACTCTTGCCAGCACCGTCCAATCGCCGCATCGCTTCGACCCACATGTCCAGCGATTCTTCGATTCGTCCAACCAGCCTCTTTCAATCCGATAGCACGACCTCTTTCAAACTCTGACATATGCTCGTAATGAGCACGAATCTTTCGGCGAGGCATTGTTACAGTCGACGTAAGATATCCGCAGTCAAAATGCAACAGAAATTTTGACCACATATTGAGAATCGCTCCTTATATACACCTGCTGAATGCGCAGTTCCGATGCGCTGGAGTTCCCGCTATTCATTCATTGGACACCAAATTTTAATCATTTGCATGTTCGGTCAAAATGTCTTTGCATACGAAATTTCATTACAATCGGACAACTCCTTCTTGGTGAGTGGATTTTTTTGTTATAGAGTGTATGACGTGCATCAGCAATTGCTGCTGTGTCTGTTTCATGGGCATCTAGTACAGCAGCTATTGGATTTAGTCATAGTATTGGCATTAGTTGTAGATATTTCAATAGTTTATAAATTTAACAAAATGCAGAATGTCTTTAATATAGTGATTAAATGTTTTCAGCAGTTTTTAGTACAGATGCATTTAGAGCAGTTTTTGTATAGATATTTCAGATGGCAAAGCAAAATGAACATCAATTTTGTTTAGGTAATGTTTTATGGGTTATCTTTATTTAGTTTATACACTTTTAACTAATACATTGTGTTTTATTATAATCATTACATTTTGGATTTTTGATATTTTTGACACAGGTTTTTGATGGTTTAAATCATGGATAAAACCGGTTAAAACTGTCACACATAAAAAACTTGCCAACCCTTGTTGTATTAAAATGAATTATATATTTTTTTATTTAAATTTTAAATGATGATTATTAAGTTGTGCAGGAGCTGTAATATTTACACAAATATTGCTATATGTTAGTTATATGTTCAAAAAAAAAATTTTTTAAAGCAATGTTAATTTTGAAAATCACACATTGGTTACATGCTTAATTTTATGCGTTTGTGCAGTTACTTTTTCATTAGAACTTTAAGTTAAGCAGAAGTCTACTTTCACAATAGAAATGACTTGCTAATAACAAATTCATTAAATGTATGTTCTTACATTGTAATATTTTAGTCACAGTAAATCTGTGTGTGTTTACTAATTCTTACATAAACATTAAGTATAATAAATATAATACATGAATTCAAAATAAACGATTTTATTTTCTTGTATTTTGTTTATTTATTAAAGCATTTTAAAATGAAAAAAAGTTAACTGATCCAGTAAAATATTTTTTTCCTTCTTCAGTTGTCGAGCTGGATGGGAATCTGAATTGTGTAACAAGTGTAGCACTTATCCTGGTTGTAAACATGGTTATTGCAGTGACAAAGAATGGCAGTGCATTTGTGAAAACAACTGGGGAGGCATACTTTGTGATCAAGGTATTATATTTTATATGCATGTTATAATTCAGGGGTCAAAATTAACTTTTTAAATCAGGTGCACTACACAAATACTAGTTAGGTGTACAAGTAACGAACGGAATAGAAAGTAAACCTCAACATTAAAAACGGGTAAAATGTAAGTGTAGCAACTATATTTAAGCATGTAAGCTACAACAAAATGCAACTTTTCAAAATAATTGAACATTCATTTGTAATAAACAAAAAAAAAAAAAAAAAAATTCAAAGCAAATGCAGATACATTGAGAAAATTATATAAAATTATTCCATAGGTCACTGTTCTTGAAAAATAAACGTAAGTAGCCATAGTTTGGAATAGTTAGGTGCACTGCATGCACCCAAATTAAAAATTTACGTGCAGGAATAAAATTTTATGTGCACAATGCGCCCATGCACTCGCTAATTTCCAACCCTATTACAATTCATGAACATACACTAACTTGTATTATCACCATAATGTATGTTATCATCCTTATATGATTATATTACTGTATTCTTTAAACTTACTGATTTAGTTGTATATACAATTTGTTGAGAAAAGAGTTCAAAAGTATATGAGATAATATAAAACTCTGTAAGAAATACCACTTTTTCTTATACAGTGTAACATAGTTTGGCAAGATAATATTTATTATTTTTATGTTATTAGTGGAAAAAGCAAGTATGTAAAAAAAACCAGATTTATGTATTCAAAGCATCAGCGTAGAGTTCTCAAAATTTTTGAGGGGCCCAAGCACATTTTATGTACGTTTATACATTACAGTATATGTAAAATCGCAATTTATTTCAGATTATTGTGAGGGTTTGGGCTCCGCAGGCCCATATAATTCTACGCCTATGATTCAAAGTGTACCCTATGTTTACTGGGATCAATTTTGAACAGAGCTTTATCATAATCAGAGCTAAAAGGAAGAGCAAAGGGGAAGGGAAGCTGCTGTAGCAAGCATTAGATTCAGTTTTCACAAACCCATATGACCAATGTTGTAATCTACGTTGTATCTATACCTGACCTTTGATATCCATACAAGGGCGAGAATAATAGCAAGACAATTAGCTTATGTCTCTAGCAGAGTACAGAGTTATTGTATCTAGACTATTGTATGTGTGTGTGTACACACACACACACACACACAATTCTTAATATTGGTCTATAAGACAAATCTTTAGAAATTCGTATAGGTGTTAAGTTAGTATGCTTGTTTGAGGATGAAGAATGATTTTGAAGAAAATATGTCTTTAGCACTTTCATGTGCATTATTGTTTTTATATTTAAAAATTTTACATTATAAAGATAGTTGTAATCTACCTGCCATTTTTATACACATTAAATATCTTTTGCTACACAATCGATGTATTTAATCTCTAGTGAAATGTTTTATGTTTGTAGTATTAATTTTTTAAATGTATGCTTTTTTTTTCATAGATCTTAATTACTGTGGCAATCATGAACCTTGCCAAAATGGTGGTATATGTGAAAATACAGCTCCTGATGAATACATGTGTCATTGTCTTGAAGGATTTTCAGGTGGTAGCTGTGAAATAGGTATGTTGCAAATAAAATAGGAATTAATTAATACTGTCATTTTTAAAACTTCATATTCACAGAAATTTCACCAGTATATCACAATGAAATATTTTCACTTGCTGTCTTGTATATGCCTCAATTCACATGTTTAAATGTAAGTAGAAATAATTTCTGATATGTGAAAATACATTGGGCGTATTAAATAATAATTACATAAGAAACTCCCAGTAGTATAGTTAAATGTATTTTTCTCTCATGATATTACAGTTGCAAATATAGTAAACCTTTTATAAGGCTGCCTGGTTCTGTCAAAGAGAAAAAGATGGCTGTTTGAAAGTTGATTGTTTATTAGTGATTTTAATGTATCATGCATTTTTATATATTTGTTTTATTATATTTTTAATAAAGAAATATATGCCTAAAAATTTGATTAGAAAAAAATTTCATATTCACTTTAAAGGTGATCATTAGAAATTAAAAACCATGCAATACTTTTGGTTATGTATTCTAACTACCTAATGTTTAAATTGAGAAACGTTACAGTTAAACAGCAATAAAAACTATATTTATTAAACGTCTAATTTTATATATAAATAGATCATCATTCCAGTGTATTGCATTTTGATGTAAGCTCTGTAGTTTCTTAATGATTCAATACCTTATGTGTATGTTCACTAGTGCTTTAAATACATTGACAAGATTCGTATGATAATATTGAAACATGTTAATATAACTTGTTTATATTTACAGTTGACAATCCATGCATTATAAATCCATGTTTCAATGGTGGCACTTGCTCTGAAATTGGATCTACATTTATGTGCACGTGTTTACCTGGCTGGAGTGGCAATTACTGTGATTTTAGTAAGTGTCTAAAAGAGACTCACATTTATTTTAATAATGTCTTAAATATATTGTACTTTCTTCTTGCAATCCAAAACCACAGAATATAACGAAGAAATGAATATCTAACCTCAAATTGATAAAAGATTTTCTAACATAGCATATTCCTATTAAAATAAACGTAGTGAATATAATCTATTTATTTGCTTATTTAGTGCATTTTAATCGATTACCAATTGCCTATAGTAGTTATAAAAAATTAATAAATATATTGGCATTTTGACTATTACAACAGTCTTTTCAATTGATAAAATGCCCATATTCGATAACAATTATACCCAACTTTCAAAACTAAAATTAATGAAACCCTATCAAAGATCTGCAATGAACCAAGAAAGACTAAGTAACTTGTCAATATTATTAATTAAGAGCAGTGGTGTAGGAAAGGGAGGGCTTGGGGGGCTCATGCACCCTATTGGGTATCAGAGCATCATTTTCTCTAAAGCCCTATTACATAATCTTCGTTAAAGGTACTTGAGCCCCCCTCGCCCCCTTATGAGTTTTGAATTGCTACACTACTGATTGAGAGAGACTTCAATGTAGATTTCGATGTTGTCGTTGAAAAATTTGTACAAATTAAAAAAAGTTGATTTTAGATACATTTAAATATACTGGTATTAAATGCACCTTACTGTAAAATTATTTTACATATAATTTTTTTTTAAAATACACCATTGTTTTCTTAAAATACAATACACATGCTTATAGGGGGAGGGGTTCAATATTGGACTGGTGGGAGTGCTAAAGGGTTTAGCAGATGCAATATTAAAATTGCCCTGCATGCCGACTGCCACACTGTGCAACTAGCAAAGTACAATGGAGGGAAGACTGCATATTACTTTAGTACTCTAGCATTTTAAGAAATTTATTCTGAAATGTGAATAGAATACATAGATTTCTGACTCAAAGGGAACAAGGGACGTTATTTTTGTGTGAAATGATTTGTATTTTTTCATGAGCCGGCGGGCGTCATAAAACATGTCATTGGTCTGCAAGTTGAAAACCCCTGTTTTAATTATTTTTATTTGATTTCCATGTGTGTGTCATAGGGATAATTTTCCTCTTACTGTTACCTTCAGATTTAATATGTAGGAGCCTGTATTTATAAAATATAACCCAGAATTAAAACGGCGTGGAATGTTGAAAACATTAATTAAAATTTTATATATTTTATATTATGTTTTCTGAAGTATACACATTTCACATAAAACGTTGACTTCCTCATTTCTTTGTGCACTTGTTTTAAATATATTTATCTATAATACAGAGTTTTCTGGGCTACTACAGTGCTAACTTTGACATGAATGTCACTGACTGCTGTCATTGCACTTCGTTCAATATTTTGCTAGACTTTTTTTAATTTATTTTTAAGTGATTGTTTTTTCTAATTAATTTTTTTACTATTGGAACCAAGGACAAAAACATGGGGTGTTTGTATTTAAATCTGTATTAGATTAAGGGCTCTCTGCTCTTCCTCCCCCCCTTCAAACTCAAATCGCCCTGCTTTTAGAGTCTCTCTTCTCAGAGTATTCATAACTTTAGGTTCACCATCAAATATATGTCTGGTAATAAGATTGCTTATATGCCATATAGCACATAGTTTGTCTTATGGCAGCAAGAACTGAAATAATTGATTTTATTTCTTGGAAAATACTTTCACAATTGCAAGTGTAAAGTCATAAGCAATGTGAAATGATGGTAATATAAGAAATTATGGTCACATATTATGGAATTATGTGGTTACATATTACTATAAAATTATGATATGATTAAGATAATGAAATTTTTAAGCCGAAGATGCTGCTTGAGTATGATAAGGCATTCTCCTAGTGCGCCATTAACCCAGGTTCGACTCTGAATGGTGCAAAAAATGCTTACTCAGAGATCTCATAAAGATCACACTGCTCACTGTAGTCCGGGGTTTGGTTCCCTAGGCCTTAAGAGGTTCAGATTCCTCGGGAAAATTGTAGGTCCAAACCTTCAGATTCTTCGGGAAACAGTAGATCCTGGCACAGCATGACCATTGTAGTCCTTGAGCCGTAAAACTACAAACAAACAGATGCTTGAGTTCATTAAGGAACAGGTAAAAAAAAAGCCTTTTGGTAAATGTAATACGTGTTTTTGAAAAGTGTTTTAAAATGCATTTTGTATCGAAAATACAAATTTTCAAGTACACGCCTTTTTTTTTAAAAAAAAACCCATGCACAATGAAGATTTTTTTTTTTTATTGAAATTAAATATACATCCAGCACATACACAGGTAAGGAAATGATAAACAATTCAAGGCCGTGGGACCCATCAATGGCTAGGAATTGCACATTAAATGTTCAAATCAATAGTTGGTGAAACCATTCATAGGTGAGGCATTCCTCACTCGTTGCACCAGATCTGCAACATTTTACGGTGCCCGAATCTGGCGGCCTACCATGTCCCTTACATGTTCGATTGGCGAAAAGTCTGGTGACCTTTCTGGCCAAGGAAGAGTATCAACAGTACAGAGGCTGCTCACAGATATGCGAGCCGTATGGGGCCTGGCATTATCTTGTTAGAAAATGGTCCCAGGCTGTCTCATCATGAAGGGTAACACAAACAACCATAGGATGTTGTCAACATATCGTTGAGCTGTTAAAGTTGTATGCAGGATGACTAGGGGAATCTTGCTGTCACATGAGCCCACACCATCACACTAGGGGTAATGGCTGTGTTCCTTTGTAAAACAAAGGGTGGTTGGGACCGCTGGCCCTGTCACCTCCACACATGGATCCGATGGTCATCTTCTCCAAGGCTGAAGCGGGATTCATTGCTGAACACCATGCGATGCTAATCTGCTGGCAGCAATGATGATCGGCTACGACACCACTCCAGACGACTCTGTCGATGGTGTGGGGTTAAAGGCAAACGTCTTAAAGGCCGCTGTGAGGGTAACCCCACCTCAGCCAAGTGTTGTAAGATGGTAGAAGGTGCCACGGGTGGTATGGAATAGACCGTAGCACGTTGGATGGCGGACAATGAGGCCATTGGGTCAGCTCAAGCCTGTCACACAATCAACTGATCTTGCTTCGCATTCATACACCTTGGCCTTCTAGAGCCTCCGTTCTGCCGATGAGTTCCTTGCAGCAACCATTGCTGCCAAAACATTTGCACAATAGTGTCCGTACATTTCAGGTGATGGCCTATTGCTTGGTAGAACCAGCCAGCTTCATGCATCCCAGCTATGTGACCATGCTTGAATTCATCCGATTGGCTATAAGGTCTTTGACAACGTCGTAACGGCATTACTGATTGTGTCTCTGGGGAACTACAACACCGACAATGAGAAAAAATAAACTGTATGCAATTTCTACTTCTTTTATGTGGTGCCAGTTCCATAATAAACATGTGCGCTATAATCGAAGTTAACACTCATTGGCTTTGAAAATTTAATCATTTGCATACTTGGTCTAAAAGAATTTGCATGCGAAATTTCAAGATTGGATTTTTTTTGCAAAAGAGTGTATTTTGTATCAAAAATACATGTTTCTTAAGTATTTTGCCCAGCTCTGGTGTTAATCTCCAACCCCCACTTATGTATGGCCTTGTCCCTTTGTTAGAATCATTAGAAATTATAGGCAATATTCTAAAAGACGTTATGTTTATCCCAGGTAAAACTGGTGAAATCAAGAAAAAATTAAAAACATGACTTTTGCAAATCATGGCTTTAAATTCATTGGTATAAGGGAAGTTCTTAGTGGTGATAGTACAGCAAAACTGTGATGTCTCCTACCATGACATATTGCTTTAAATGCACGCCTGTAACATTACGATTGTAAGGCCTGAAATTCAGTTAGGGAACATACCAAAGTTCAAGACATTATAGGAAGTTGAAAACCTAAAATAGGAATGACAGGCTTCCTAACTAGAACTGACAACGTACAGCCCAAAACAGTTCTGAAATGGGTTCGATTTGATAAGACTAAAGGTGAAATGTAAGATGGATTAAGGAAGTTATCAAAATGTCAGACTAAATAGATAATAAAAGGGTCGAGACTAGTATGGCTGGAAAAATTTCTGAAGAATCCTCTTTTCTAATAATAGATTGTCAATAACTGAAGTAGTTGTATATAACACAAGATGAAAGAATTACAAAAAACATAACCACATTTATTACAATGTAAATACAATTTGTTTCACATGTCTGATCTTTATATTATTTTATTCTAAAGTTATGAAATTAAACTTTCATTTTAGTTTTAAACTTCAATGTAACCATCTGCACTTTTCTCTATAACTATAGATATTAATGAATGTGAATCCGAACCATGTGAAAATGGTGGAACTTGCATAGATTTAGTGAATAATTATCGCTGTATATGCACTTCTGGATGGGAAGGTGTAGCATGCCATAAAGGTAAGTTTTCTTCTAATTAGAAAGTAATGAAAAATAATATTAAAACAGTATATTCTTGTAATTATATCCGAATAATAAAATTACAGTCGGTACCGCTTAAATATTGACCATTCCGGTAAATATTATTCGATTATCAAAGGGAAATAAACAGCTACATATATATACTTAAATGTCTTAGTACACCAGTATATCATAGTAAATACGATATAGTCAGGGCTGGCCATATACCGATTTGGCTAAATCAAGCCCTGCACCTTGAGGGGGCCCTGCACTTGGGACCAAGATTTTTTAATTGCAAATCAAGACTACTTTTGCAGCAGACATAAACAACCAAAATATTTGAATCAGGCTTTGAATGATGAGCTACCTGTCTTACAACAAAATCTATCAATCAATAAATAAAATTTCTAGTGCCCCAAAGTAAAGTAAAATCGTATTGCTTCGCTTTATAGTCAGTGTTATGGTGCCCGAATTCTTCAGAGTAGAAAAAAATGTTTTACCCCCTTTAGAGATCACAGCCCATTAAAGGTGTGCTTTTAACCCTAATGGCACTGAATAAAGCTTGTCAAGAGAGCATCAAACGCCTGTCCTTTTCTTTCACTGGGGTCCAATTCCGGTGGTATTTACAGAATCACAAAATACCGATATCATAAACTTATTTGTTAGACTACACGCACAAATTACTAATGTTCCCTGCCTTACTCAGGGGGCAGCAGTGTTTTCAATGGCCTCCAGCACAGTTGCATGGCCACCTACCCCCTTCCCCCACTTTGTTCCAGGTTCCTATCGTTAATATTTTCCAAAACATTGACTACTATGGAAGCAAACATTTGATATTATATATAAATGCACTCAGTTTGCAAAATAAATTAGAATTGTTGCAGAGCCTGCTGGAATCATTAAATGAAACTGTACACCATGTCTGTATTTCCCAGACATGATTCACAGGTGAATTCTTCATGGGCCTAGTAAATTACCGTGCTTGTTCTGAATCTCGACTTTCAGGTCATGGTAGTGGGGTCTCGATTTATACCCATGAAAGCTTGAAGAGTGATGTAATCCAGAGACGGCCAGGTATCTTCTCTTCCTTTGATATTATTACTATCAGATCTGCACACTACTACATTTCATCAATGTATAGAATTCCAAACAACCTGATCAAGAATTTTTCAATTTCCTGCAAAACTATTTAGCCTTTGTAAACAATGAAAAGTGAAAACTAATCCTAATGGGTGACTTAAACATTGACCTACAATCACTTCGAAGTCCCCAAGCACAACTACTAATTGATATTTTAATAACAAATGGCTTTGACAATTATATTAAAACCCCAACGCACCTCACTGCCACCTCCCAAACACTCCTTGATTTGGCTATAACTTAGATCCACTCTGAGCAGGTACCCTTCCATTTCATGTAAGCGACCACTTTCCAATAATACTTGCTGTTAAAAATTTTTTTCTCAAAATGTCCCCTGCCCCTAGATCCTACTACTTCGTTGATCTCTCTTTACTTAACATTGATTGTTTTAAATCATCTCTCCTTTTGACTTCATGGGATCAGGTCTACGGTAGTGATATACCTGAACGTTCCTTTAAAAAATTTTTAAAAACTCTTTCACCGCTTTACAATAGATTCTTTCAACCACAACTTCGTTTGAGGCGTAAAAAGATAAGGAAGCCCTGGATCTCAAACTCAATTTTTTTTGACATCAAGAAAAAAAATAAACCTTTTTTTTTTTCCTTCAACGTAGATCCCACACAAATCATACTGCATTTTATAAATTCCGAAGTTCTTTGAATAAAAAAAAATAAGAGATGCCAAACTAAAATACTTCTGATTTTTTCAAACAAGTGACCAGAAAAAAATTTGGCTAAAAATTAACGAGCTTTTGGGAAAACTCCAGGCCTTGAGAAATAGTGTCGGCAAAATAAACAGTAATAGTCATATCCTCACAGATCACCATGAAATCTCTTGTGCTTTCATGGATTTTCCCTATTACTTATTGGAATTTTTTCCAATTCCTCTGTCAACAACAATCGAACTTTAGAAAGCTGCTTGGATTATGATGTGAATGACTTCTTTTTATCAGCCCCATCACCAATACAGAAATTATGAGAACTATCAAGTTAATCGGCGAAACAAAAAGGACCTGGGTTCGATGGATTTAGACCAGCAGTGATATTCAAGGTGGTACAGAGATTCTTTCATACCCATTAGCACAGTGGTCGCCAACTGGTGGTCCATGGAAAAATGTGGACATTTGCATTTTTAATGTTTTATTAATAATAAAACAAAAATAATATTCTAAGAAATTCTCATATTCTGAATGACAATTTTCGCCTTTATATTGCACTAAATTCACGAAAGTGTTTCATAGGATCCTAAACGTTTAAGCACTAATTTCTAACTTTCTGTTAAAATAATTAATTGTAAATTTTTATATCTATAGAATGTACTTGAGATAATTATCGGCAATTAGTGAAAAACCCTCTCGCTTGCTGCAGTGTGGTTATCATGAGAAGTGCTGTATTTATCTTTCTAAAACAATTCATATTAATGGACCGCGGGATTTAAAATTATGAATTTAGTGGTCCGTGAGGTCCGAAAGGTTGATGGCCGTTGCACTAGCACAAATCTTCAACCTAGTCTTTCTTACTGAAAATATTCCATCCCCGCTTATATAAAACCTCAATAATTGCACCAGTTTATGAAAAGGATGACAGGATGGAAATCTCTTAACTATCGCTCAAACTTGATTCTCTCTATTTTCTCAAAGACATTGGAGAGAATAATATTTACATGTTTGTGATTTCCTTTGTACAGTCACATAATATTATCCATAAGCATCAATTTGGATTCTTAAAAGGTCGATCGACAGAATTGGATCTATTAACAACAACTGACTACACCTATTCTTCCATTAACAATTCTAAATCAGTCATTGACTTATTTTTTGACCCAACTAAGGATTTCTTTACTGATGCCATGACCGATTAATCCATGAACTAACTCTTGCTGGTTTGCAGGGACTGGGATTGACTCTGCTGCAAAACTATCTATCCCACAGAGATCAAATGGTTAAACTCAATGAACAAATCTCACATACCAGACATCAGAGATGTTGAGTTCCATAGGGATCAATTTTGGGCCCATTACTTTTCATTTTTTATATTAATGATATCTTTCACCTTGACATTAATGCTAAGACTATCTGCTAAGCTGATTACACTACTATCTTCTTCCATCATACTAACATTGAATCTTTGATAAGAAATGTAATCTGCAGTATCATTATCATCACGCAGTTCTTTGCTAAAAACTTCCTAACATTAAATACTAACCAGGGGTTTGTCCGGGATTCATAAACTGGGAGGTGTTCAAGATTTTCAGGGGGGTATGTATTAGATTTCATTAAGTTATTTTCATTGAACACATTGTGTGCTTAGATTTCATTAAGGGGGTGTATCAAAAAATCTGAAGAGGTGTTAGGGGTGTGTATAAATCATTGATACTAACAAAACTAAAATTGTCCTTTTGACAAAGAAAAAGATAATTCCTTGTAACATAACATTCACGGATCACACACTTCACATCACACATTTCACATAAACAACTGACGAGATAGATTTTCTAGGTGTTAAACTCCAATCTAACTTAAGCTGGGAGGGACATCTCAAAAATATTTGCCTAAAAATTAGTAGAAATATTGGAGCGATTAATAAAATTAAATACATTTTACCTTCAAATATTTTGGTCCATTTATATCACACTTTAATCGAATCTCACTTGAACTACTGTAAGCCTGTTTGAGCATCAGATTCATTTTCCCAACACAGTTGCCTTGCAAAACTGCAAATACCTGAATTTTGTTTACAATTCTATGCCACTTTCCAGCAGTTTTTGATATGCAACGAAATTATAAAACGCTGAATATTGGTGAAATATACACGTTGAGAGTCCTTCTAATTATGTTTTGCAGACTAAATCCCGACCAATACAATCAACCCATCCCTTTAAGAACTCCTACACATATATTTCCCACCTCTAGAGGCTCCAACCTAATTCTGATTAATTCCTGCATTGAACTTTCCAAACGTCGACGAGGATACTCTGCTCCAACTCTGTGGAATGCTCTCTCAGCAGAAATTGCAAGAATACACTCCTTGCCCACTTTCAAGGGAAGTGTACATACTTTTCTACTTGAACGGTAGTGTTTCATTGGGTCCTAAATGCTCCCGCTACCATCCAACTTTCTGGCTTTTAATATTGTATCTTCCTTAACACACCATAGATTTCCTATGAATTTTATATATTGACACTGAGGTGACTGGACTGACACTATGCATTTTTATAATTATTATTAGGAGTATGTGTGTCTGTGCAACTTCTTTCTGCTAGTTGGGTTGCATGGAGTATCATTTTTGTGTTATATGTGAGTCTAAAGCTATTGACATAATCATTCGATTTATGTTTTTTGAGTTTTGTTGCTATTTTGAGTGTTTGTATAGTGGATTGATGATTGGCTATACCTTCGATTAATTATGTTATTGTCACAGTGTCCTATCTAAATACTTTTTTCCTTCAAGAGTATAACAATGGCGACTCATAGGGGCAGCACCGGCCTTGTCAAACTCATGTTTTTCTGGTGCTGCCCTGATGAGATATCATCAAATACTGTATATTAGCTCTGATTTGCATGTGATATTGAGCCAAATTTGTTGAAATAAATGAAATAAAAAATGAGATGTCGAGAATAATACTATACATGAGTTTTTTCAAAAATTTGTGAATGTGTTCAAATGCCTTGAATTGTTAAGTAAGAACAATGATAACATTGTGCAACATTATTTAAAAATTCTTAAAATGTATTTACTATAAAAGTATTCAAAAGAAATGGGCTTAAGAATTTATATAATAAACCACCAAATCGAAAAAATAAACATATATTAGAAAAAATACCAATATAACGAACCTACCAAACCACTGTACCAAATGAGTACATGCAAAAATACAAAATGCTGGATAAAAACAGAAAAAATACCAACTAACATCCCAAAGCAAAAATAAAATACAGTGAAACCCCTCATTAGTAGATACTCGCCGGACAGAAAAAATGTCCATAAAGGAGGAGGTTGTTCCAAAGTTGAGTTTCTTGTTGGGAAATTTTTATCTGACTGTAAAAAGGAAGGGATGTGTCTGCAGGATGTCCGTTAAGAAGAGTGTTACTGTATAAAAAAAAACTTTAAAAATCAATAACTAAATTAACAAAAGTAAAATTATAAAATTTTTTAAAATATAAATTTTGGAGGAAAAAAAAAGGACACTTTCCCATCCCTGTTTGAATCCAGGTTGGGAAAGCGTCTCTTTTTCTCCAAAATTACACAAGCTCTAGTTTGAGCTGTAATTAAAACGTGGGTGGCAAAAATTATTGTATAATAAATTCCCCCACGAAAACTCACAAAAATCTCGCCCCGGAGGCTTTCTTGTGTTGACCATATTTGGCAATTGTGTTATCCCTGCGGAGGGTAATAATATCTTAAACCTGTACTTACTTATTTATACAAGTATTTATTTATTATTTTTTGTAAATACACGAGAACTTTATTTTTAATTTCATTGCATGTACTTATGTAATAACTAAAAATTATCTACTTACTTCATCTGTGCCAATTTTATTTAAGGATCATAGAAAATGATGTGAATTATGGTAAACAGTCTCTCATCGAGTTGTTCAAAACTAGACTCCCTGATATTTTAAGCTGCATTTAGTTTTAAAGTTATTTATAAAAATATTTAAATTATTTTTGTCAATATAAGAAATATACAGTAAATATAGTACATGATGTGGTATGTATATTCAATAATATTAAAATAATAATGATAAGATACAATTACAATTTTGTTTTATCATTCAAAACAAACACTAGCAAATGTTGTGTACAAATAAATAGAAATGGTAGTCTAAATTTCAAAATTTTTTTGTGCATATATAATCTAAGTTCGTTGAATATGAAGACTTAGCATAAGACTGATTACTTATAATTAATCTAATTAACTAATAATTATTAGCTTTATTGAAGTAGTTGCATGTAAGCAACACACAATGATTTTTACGATGGGAAGAATCAAATCATAAACAAGCAAAATAATCAAATTATGAGTTAGCTAGCAATCGATGGTGAACCAGAAGGAGTAGTGACCACTCACTAGCTAGCTGCATTCGGAGGAGTGATATGCAATTTCAAAATATTTGTGTGATTGGAAGTATGGAATCATTGCTAACAGCCAGAGATTTGAATCAAAGTGAGGTGAAGCAAGTCGATCAGTAGTGGCTGGTTCATGCCGGAAAGAGCACTGATTTAGTTATGTATGTTTGTTTAAAGTTGACTTCCCTTCCAGTGCTGGTTGACTCGCTTCACTTCGATTCAGTTCTCTAGCTGTTGCTGAAGTAACAAAGAATTGACTTGAATTTGTACATTTACGTAAAAAACATTACATAATTATTATTGTATTTTCAGTAAAAACTCTGCGATCCTCATTTTAAAAGTCCATTGTTTGTCATTTTTTTCTTACTGAGCTTCTGATAACAAACCAATGAATAGAGAACTGGTTCCATCACACATGGCAATGTGATTCATTGAGTCATGTTTAAAACCATTGAGAGGTTTTGAGATGTTCAAATAGTCAAGACAGTCAGTACTGTGTAAGATGGGTATATGGTTTCATGTACTTTCCTTTTTTCTCCCTGATGCACCCATTGGTCTGAAATAGGGTATATCTGGACTTAACCAGGCCACATAACTTTTTTCTGCTACTCTGTCCAACCTTTATGCTGCCTCGCAAATAATCGATGAAGAATTTTTTATTAATTTCTCTTTAACAAGTGATTTCCTCGTAACCACACAGCTGTTTAGTGTCAATCCTGCAAGTTCTTGTTGAATTGTATGTGTGGAAATACTTTCACTTTAATTTACCTACAAGCTCTATAATTAGTTTTTTATGATTTGATATTT
>QLNU02015360.1:54318811-54341183 GCA_006491805.2 Dysdera silvatica
ATACATGACTTAATCAAAGAAAAACAGTATCAATCTTCACATTGGCATTTAATGACTTGATTCTTGACCATCTGCTTTTTGTTTTCACAGATTGCTTTATTTGAAATTTGTTCTTTTCGTGGACCATTTCATTAATTGTGTGGAATATCATGTACTGGTATAAAAGTAATGTTCATTAAAAATAAGAAATTATAGTTAATTATATAGGCTGTTATTGTGGGAGAAGCATGGGGCCTTACCATATCTCAAAAGGGGGGCACCAACTGGAAAAGGTTGAGAACCACTGTTTTAAAGGGAGAAAATCCCCCAATGTGTGCTACATGTGGTGAACCATTGCATGTTTTATCTACTTGCCCCAATTTTAATCAGCAACGTTCATTAATTTTTAACCAAAATAATATTACCATTCGTGATATTTTATGCGATTCTTTTAATCATGAACTCATTTTTAACTTCTATCTAATATTGGCTTTTCCCACCTCACATATATTTTTTAAATTACTTTCAATGTGTCTTTACCATTTCAGTTTTAATTTACTTCCATTCTGAAACCGTGTTTATGACCTCACCTTGTTTGGCGCAGAATGACCCTTGCTGTCCTTGCACCATAAAAATGCAAATGACCAACCATTGATTTAACTGTTGCATACTGTATATTTAACCTCATGCATATTATATCCCATACATACCCTCATACATATATACCACACTAAATAATCTCATTATAATCTGAATTAACGTATTTAGTTCGTTATTCATTTATATTCAACTACTCCTGCATATATGTTACTAAAACAGCCTTTACATTTAAAGTTTTGCAGTTGTGCAATGGTAATGTATTTGTATGATATTATCACTTTTATCAGGGATAACACAGTTGCCAAATAATGGTTCCCGTCCTCGTTTGTCTAGCGGTCAAGACACTCTGGGCCCAGCGAAGGGATCCTGGTTCGAATCCAGGATGAGAACGGCGTCTCTTTTTCTCCTAAACAAAAAGAGCTCTAGTTTGAGCTTCTTTCTACTTGGGTGTCGAAAATTATTGTATAGTAATTTGTTTGCTACCATGTAGAAATTCCAGGTTTAACTTCTGATAGTAACCTTAACATTCCATTTTTCTCCTCTATTGATTCCCTAAGCAGCAGCAGGTTTACAATGCTTGGAAAACTGGCTTTTGCAGCACAATATAGTCTTAATTGTCCTTGTGCCCTAAAGCAGGAACAATTAGAAACTCTTACGTTCAAAATAGTTGAAAGAAACATTTGTCTTTTCATGTGTGTATTTGCTTGTTGCTTTCATTTAGTAGCATTTAATGTATAATGATCCTTTGTGAAAAAATGTATCGTGCTTTAGGTTAATGGAAAAAACGAAAGTATATATCATATTTTGGTATATTTGAGAATTATATTTTCGGCAGATAGTGAAGTAACTTTACATTAAATTTTCAGCTTTGACTGAAAAGAAGCATATATGTGAATTTCAAAGTCGGAAGTATCATGATGGAAGCTCATGGAAATATGAATGCAATGTTTGTCAATGTCGCAAAGGACATGTTCACTGTTCTCGGGTAAGTCCAAAGAACAAATTTTTATGTTAAAATTTGTAGTTAAAGTATGAAAGTACAGCAATGTAGAAAAAGTTTATATTATTTGGTGAATTCTAATGTTTAGTAAACTATAAAATAATAGATTATTATATTTTGTAATTACAAGCAAACAGTATGATTTAAGGTAAAGCAAATTAAGATCACCTAGGGTGTCACTCCTTATTGGTTTTGTGTAAAGCTTATAAAATAAGGGGTATGGGAAAAGTAAGCTGAAATTATGAAAACAATAATTGAAAAGTTCATTTACTGGTATAGTGAAATCATAGAAAATCTCTGCAATGCCCTAGAAAGACACGACACACCAACTAAAAAAACACTACACGAATTCCTCTGCTATAGAGCTGTGGTAAATGTCGAAATGTGATACCTACTGTAGAAAGGAATTCCTTAATTTAAGAATGTATGCCTCATGTGACATTCGTTTTTAAATTAATAAATATTGGCTTCATTTGCCACAGCATCGCCTTTGTTGTTATTGCACCATAAAACCCAATCTCAGTCAGTCTTTTTGAACTAAATTCATAAAATGTTTTCTTGAAAGCTTCAATATATATTTTATAAAAAATGCTAACTAATCGAAAAGTTGAAAATGTTTTTGAGTTACATTTACTTTGTTGCAAGTGTTCAGTTTGTTTATGTGGTAGAAAATATATTAAATTTTGGTCTATGAATATGGAATTTAATGGTTACATGGAAATTACATAAACTTATGAAAGGGCCTTACAGATCCTTAAATTGCCTCTGAGAGGAATGTGACTGCATTGTTTATTACAGCCATTCTGTAAGGAATTTTATTTTGTGTATAAGATAAATTTTTGTGGCCTAGCAGTTAAGGCACTCCGAGTCTAACAGAGAGACCCTAGTTTGACTCTAGGCTAGGGTCTCTTTTTTTTCCGAAACGTTCAAAAGCTCTAGTTTGAGCTTAAACGTGAGTATTGGAAAAATTAATACCTATGAAAATTCCCCACAAAAAATAAAATAAAAAAAGTGTCTCCCCCCCCTGTATGGCCATTTGGCAATTGTGTTACCCTGATTAGGGAAGTGCACAAGATGTAAATTGTCGATTTTGACAAAAGTGGTATTATTGGAAATGTCTCGTTATGGGTAGTAAAAAAGTCAATAGAACCATCTATCTCACTCCGACAGTTGAGAAGCTGTCGCTTAGAAGATTTGAAAAGTTTACTTTTCTATTGCAGATGCTTGTAAAATTTGGTTGACCCTAATTGGTGATAATAATCTCATGGAAATGAATCAAAAAAGGGTAAAAAGTAAACTTTATCAGGCAATAACTCAACATCATATATGCCAGTTTATATACTTCATCCAAAGTACATGTGATCTAAATTGTCACATGAGCAGGAAGAAAATACTATGAAATTCCTTAATGTCACTAACCCAAATTTTGTACTTCACATTAAAGCTTTTCGAGCAAATTCAGCTCCTTTTCCTGAAACACACTACTCCAAGTAAAATCTTAGAAAATGTTTCAACTTCTATATTGTGGTCTAGTTAAAAAAAAACTGTAAATGAAGATTTGTAATTCCTTTTTACCCAGTTATGCTGCCTGCAGTACTGGTGGGCTTGGAAGAATATTTTTCTTAAGCTATTGGTCTATTCCTAATAAATTAAGAAATTGTTTGAATTAGGAAATAGCAGGAAAACTGATCTTTTGCTATAGACTGCTTTATCGAAAAGATCAGCCTGAACTTAAATGCTAGTGAATTTGCTATGATGTAACCTTTGAATAAATACTATACACATTGTAACTAAACCTATTTTACTTTAAAATACACTCCCTTTTACAATTTAGGTTATCTTGGTAAGTTTTTAATGCACAAAATAATTATTTTCTAAGTTTCTGTCGTGCCGGTTTTCACAGGTTATAACCAGTGGTTTTGATCACCTTGGCAGAAACTTGCCAACTCTGCCTGCAATATAGAGTGATAGAAAGAAGTTCACTGCATGCAGTGCCGGTTCTGGGTTGTTGGCCGCCAGCATGCCGCAGATATTTCGCTGCCCCCACAACCCCCATCCTTTTTTGTTCATAAATGAATATATTCTAGATTTCTAAATCAACCTATGGGATGGATCAGCCACTGTATTTTTAAGACCATTTTATTGAATGGTGATCAATGGTGAATTTAAAGGTGAAAATTAATTTGAGAAGAAAATCTTTATTTTAATTCTTAACAAAACTTTTTTGCTATAGAAGTACATAATCAAATGCGGCCACCCTAGAAATTGGCCACCTTCATGCATGCATGCATGTACTACACACCTGGTAGAACTAACCCTGACTGCACAGTTTTCAGATTGGCTGTATCATTTTGGGACAGGTCTTATATCTTGTCACCAGATTAAGAAAGATGAAATAAAGAGCACTAATTATTTCTTTAAACAACGATTGCGGTATCTCTGCAGACACAAACTTTCATAGTTTAACCAATTAAAAATATTCTAGCTGTGTCCAAAAATGTACTTGATTAAAATTTGTTAACTAGCAAGTAAATGTATAACTGATTACAAAATACTGTATGCATATAAATTATATCTCTAATGCATTTATATATTAACAAACTGTTATTTCTCCATTTTTTAGGTACTGTGTGGAAGAACAAAATGCAATTTTCTAGAATCTTTAAGTGAGTCAGATGTATGTCCTAAGGATTATGTATGTGTACCATCAACATTCAAATGCGATTCTTTTCCATGTTCTTATGATGGTGAGTGTTGGCCAGAAAAGAACTACAGTAAAAATCTTGTAAAATCTGGTGGTGAAAACTGCAAGCCAACTGCTGATCTAAGTGTGAGAAACTGTGTAAAATTAACTTTAGTTTTCCAAAACTCATTATTTTTACAAGTAAGTTTTTACATTCTGAAATACTACGAATCTGTGATTTTACTTTTTAAAATAATTTCGGTTATTCTGGAATTAATTTTCAACTTGGTAATCTACATCTCTTTTATTTAGCTTCATGATGTCGGGAAAATTTGTTTGGAGCTTCAAAAATATATTTGGGCAACTAGTTCAATTGATATGGCTATATTTGCCCATTGCCAGTTAAAAAAAGAAAATGGTATTATTGAAGTTACGATGGTAAGTGCCTTTGATTCTGTGCACAGTACATTAATCAAATTGTTATATATTTCATTACTTATATACTACTTTATTAGCAATTTAATTATTTTTATTTAACAGTCTTATTAGTACTTTATACTGAATCTGTTTTTTCACTGAACAGTTTTGTCTTCATTGCACTGAATTAGTTTATTTCGTTTTATCTATTTGTTTTATTCTTTCATTTTACAATTTTGTAATGTACTTGAGATTCAAGTTAGTAGTAAGATAATTGAAGTATATATTATATTATTTATTCTGTTTTCTAGTCTTCCTATAATCGACCATCACTGAATATGGATTTTGCCATAACTGAGGTTGCAAAAAAATTGGCTGATCATATTAGCAAACGAGAACTAACAACGTCATTTTTTATATCTGTAACTGAAGTAAAATTAGAAACATCCCTTACAAATGACAAAGAAGGTAGGTATATTAAAATCTGGAAGAAAAATTTTCTTTAATAAATAACAATGTAGGATGTATACATGCATTTTTTTCATATTCAAATTCTATATTCACATCTTTCTCTCCAGAGTTCTTTATTTTCTGCTGTTAAACATATTTCCTCATTTTGCAGAATTATTTCCTTTCATAATGTTTTGTGCTATCTACTTATCCCTTGATAATTCAAACCATTATTGCATTTTTTTTATCAGTTAATTATTTCCTACAATTTTATAACCGGCTTTGCTGCTTGAAGGGTTTAGGCTTTTCTACGGTAATAGTCATGCTTTTATGTTCATTATTTTACTTCATAAACATAATAAATCTTAGGACATACTATTTCATCCTAAATCAATTATTTCGGTTACTCCCAAAACTGCAGCCGTGGTAAAATTTCGCATTTTAACTGAACATGACTGTCTGCAGGCATACTTGTTCAGCTTTAGCCTGGCTGAAAACCCTGATTGCAAGCTGTGCAACCAACCAATGACATCGTATCATCTTAAAGTGTGCAGCTCATTAAAAACTTCTCAAGGTATTGTTAGCAAATATTGGAAAGCTCGAAGTTGAATGACTAAACAGTCAAACGCCTGGCATTTGTAATAAATAAAAACTTTATAAACATTAGCATTCATCATTCCTGATAGCTTCGGTATTCTTATGCAATTGAAATTTAACACTTTCAATTTTATATACATATTTAATCATATTAGTGCATACTTGTTTGAAACACTGTTCATTTCAGAAGTTGATAAACACTTTGAAGATTCTATCGATCGCAAGATTCTATTTAAACACTTCGTTTAAATAGAATCAAAAGATTCTCTTATAGAAAATAAACATTGTACCTGACAAAAAAATTTTTTTTTTCAATTAAGTATGCTTAATGTGTGAATATGATCTAATGTATAAATGAAAAAATAAGCGTGATTTTACCCCTGTCAAAGTCACGCTTTTTCTTTCGTGCTATATTTCTGTTTTTTTGCTAAAGATGATATGTTAACATTTTAGTGACGGTTTTTAAATATCGGGCAAAGGAAACTAATAGTACAATTTTGTCAGCCTTTGTCACTTGTGCAATAAGGCTATTATCTCAATATCTGGTTGATTTGCTTTTGTGTTTTATGGCACATGACAACAGAAGTTATGCTGTATGAAATGTCATGAACGTTGAACAGATTTATAAAATATCTTACAAGTTAATAACTGTTCATAAGTTTCGATATTAAGCATGCCATGATTTCTTATCAGTGATCTTTAGTCACTCAGATACAAAACGTTTTTGCATATTACATTTTGCAACTCAGTATAGTCTGCTTACAATTTTGTTTTTTCTTGCTTTCTCTGTTTTTCTCTTTTTAACATGCATCTTCTTGCTGTAGTGTTCCAACTTTTCTTCTATTTTTTTTAAAACTAGCACTTGGTTATTTTTTTATTCAAATCAAGTTATATCTTTTGATTACTTGCTCCATTTATCCTCATATTTCAGTGCTTTTTTAATCTATATTCTAGATCCTTCCATTAAATCCTGCCTTTTATGGAAACTGGTCTCAACTCATTTAACTATGTTTCAAGCATCGTTTATATATATGTTTGCATAACAACATTCCATCTTTATCCTTAGAATTATCTTAAACCAAAGAGATCTCCTTAAGTAATTTAAGGCGATTGTGGAAGAAATCATTATGATTAAATCTACCTCTCCATTTAGTGGTCATACTAGAATTTTTGACTCAATAGCCAGGGTAAAAGAAAATTTGCCATTCACTTAGGCTAGTCACTTATAACCAGTGACCTGGTTTACCGTCCCAATGCTTTGATCGCTAAGGCATGGAGTAAAGCCATGCAAGACTATTTTTTTTTTGTATGTGTATGTTAACCAAAAATGTTTTAGGTAATTTAAGGAGATGTATGACAAAATGTGTTGCAGAACCTTGAGCCCTTCATTTTCAGGGATCTCAAACTAAAAAAAACCCATAATTTTAAAGCCTTAATTCAAATGAACATTTTATTTATACAAAAATAACATGGTAATTGTAGCATTAGAGCTGTACACACATTATATATATATGCATACTGTTTGTCAGTAAGTAGTAAGTTGTATGGAGCGTGTAGGTACAGGCATGCACAAATTGGCACAAGCATAACTTCGATCATGTTAGTGATGATTATGGTCATTGCAGGCAGCAAGTGCACTGATAGTAAAAGAATGACTTTTTGCCACTCAAATATGCTAAAAATTGTTCAGGAAACAAACTTGATTAGAGCCATTTAAATAATTTAGTAATAATGTTTATTTACAAGTTTCTCCTAATTGGAAAATTTCTTAATCCTTGAGAATGTGACATCTTTCGTTTAATTAAAGAAATAAGAAAAATCTTTTTCCTATTTTATAAGTTCCAACTTCTTTGGGTGAAACGTCACAGATGGAAATGCATACTGACACTTCCTTTTTACTAACATTGGACTTAATTTTTCCACTGGTCTTAATTTTCTTTAACTGACTTATTAGACTTTAAAAATATAGGTCTAGTCTTATTCTTTAAACAACTGTTTAAACATGTACATTTTCATAATTTATACATGATGCCTCAGTCTTTAAACAAGTTTTCTTTACAGTCAAAACAATTCTTTCTTAAGTTTATTTCTACATTTTTTGCATTCTTAGTAGAGATGGTTTTTGAATGTTTAATTTTTCTCTTAAATTTCTAAAGGCCTTTTTTTTACATATATTGGCTTTAATTTTTGTTTTATTTGTCAATATTATTTAAATTATATAAGTTGTTAATATACTGTATTACTCATTGATACAAATTTCTGATGTCCTCCTCCTGCAACAAATATATGCTTCAAATACCAAAAGTTTATAAACGAAACAGTTAAACATGATTCTGTAGGGCATATTATCAATTTTATCTTTAACTCATGATGACAATTTTCTATTTGTAAATAATACAGGGTGATACATAATTAATAGATCAAAGTGAAAGCGGTAGTAAAGGGCAACAAATAAGGCATATTTGACCATATCCCCGTGTCCGCAAAGGAGCCGGTTTGACTGTAGAGCATAATTACTGTTTATGTCATTGCTACAGTGGCCGTTATGGCAATAAACAAAAATTAATGCATAAATTAAGTGATTGGCCTAATAATACAGCAGAGACAAAAAAAAAAATCTGGAATTCCGTTTTCTGATTTTGATCTGTGTTACTGTTTAGTGAAAATAAGCCTAAAACCGCCTTTCTTTTAACACACAGGAAAATAATTGAGAACTGCCAAGTATGTATAACAGGTGAAGAACATCAAAAGAAACAGTGCCTTTTTTTGCCTAAAATTAACTATTTGGCACTACAGTGAATTTAGTGTTTGGATCCACTGCATTCAAGGTTTCCACAAATGGCTACAATGCGCCATTTCAAGAATTTTTAAAATTATTTAATGTCAACGGACGTCACGCTCTCTCTATTTGGCAGTGTTCTAAAACCGTTTAAATTCACCGGAATTTTCTGTGTAGAACCATGATCACAACTAAAGCAGCTACGTGCTAGAGGATTCTAGCAGCTGCATATGTAAAAGTGGTGTTTTCTGCATGCAAGGTCAGTACCAAGTTGGAATGTTTTGGCATACCAATGTGGAGAAGGCAGACATGCATTTTGTGTACAGTCTCACCAATGGTAATGGCAGGGAAGCTGAAAGACTTTATTAAAAGCGCTTTCTTAATAGGTATGTTCCTGATCATAAAATGTTTTTTTGCTTGCACCACCAACTGTTCAAAAAGGGATCCGTCAGTGCTGCCATGCACGATACAGGTTGTGCGTTAAGTGTCAGACCGCCGGTCAGGTTATCAGAGATTCTACATAAGGCAGAACAGCATCCTGACAGCATGAGAGGTATAGCTCATCGCATAAATGTACCTCAAAAGACGGTTTGTTTTGTTTTACACTATGAAGGATTCCATATTGACATCAATACTGTTGTTGTGTTAACGATTCGAAAACAACTTTCTTAATAAAACTTGAAGAGAAGCGTACTTACCAACTACCCGTTGGATAATGGCCTCTCTGGTTCGGTATTTGTCACAGATGACACTTCTAACCATGGCAGAAGAAATAATCATGACTGAAGAATCAAAACGGTTAAAAAATAACTTTCACTTTAATAAGCCCTTTTAATACATCTTTTCTCTTTGAGTTCCAGAACTGAAATGGACAAAACACAACAAAAGAGTTGCCCTTTTTATAATTTAACAATATTGCCACTCAGTTAACTCAACTACACTAACTACTCAACTACAAGTGTGTTGCCACTGAAATAACAAAATAAATACTCAGATTAAAAACAAAGAAATGTCTATTGCCACTGAAATTATCAAAAGAAAAATTACATTGGAATGAAAATAGGGATATGGGCAACACAATGAAAAGGCCTCTATAAATACAACACATACCATATGCAGCACATACAAGCTTTTCCCTCATCATCACATGTTTTCCCTCCTCATCAGTGAGGTGCACAACTGGAATTTTTGGCACATGTTCTTTTTGCGGATGAAGCCACATTTACCTGTGAGAGCATATTCATACCTGCCAACTTGTACTTGATTACGCTTTGGCTGTACAATGTACGGATTTGGGGTGAATTGTAAGATTGTACGGATGAGAGGTAAAATTGTACCATTCTTTTTATTTATTTCTTAAGGAAAAAAAAAAATCACCTAGGTTTGCGATTCATGCATTCTTACGGTGGAAGCAAAGGATATACTTGCTATCTCATATTTTATTGGAAATTACCGTTTTTGGCAATATCTCCAGATTTTCCATTTTTATGTAGTTTCCTCCCTTTTTTTCAGTTAAAAATAAATTCCTGAATTTTTGTCATCAGGCATGGGCCACCCAGTTTGCCAGACCCATTGGTTAGAAACCTGATTGCTGTTATATGGAGTAGTGCAACCCTGTGTGAATAGCATGATTAAACCACTCTTACACACTAAATGGCAAAATGAAAAATGAGGGGGCTTTGGAAGTTGAGGCTCCTTAGCATAATTGTGGGATCCTAGTATGGGGTGGGGCCCCTCTACCAGTGATTGCAATGGGACCCAAATTCTATAGCTATGTCACTGATACCTACCTCACATTCCTGCAACAAGTCTTGCCTGAATTGTTGGAAGATGTACCACTTGTCATCCATCGTAAAATGTGGTACCAACATGATGGTGCACCAGCTCATTTCAACACTTATGTGCGTAATTATCTTCATGCCAGTGGCGTGCACTGACATTTTCCTTTAGGCAAGCAATATATTTATTTTTGGGATATGTAAACAAGAAAGTAAATTTTATTTTTATAGTATGTTACAGTTGGTCCTACTTATATAAAAAATATCCCAGTCTTCTGTTTTTTGGCAAATATATAAATAACACTTTTGTGAAAGTTGGAGTTCTTTTTCATATTTGTAATAATTTTTTTTTTCAATAGGGGACAAGGATAACTTCACCAAATGCAATAAAAATTACTATCGATACCACTAGATGGCAGCATTATCGTTAACATAAGCTATTAGAAAATTGCTTATCAGATTAAAATTATTTCACTCTTACGCGGCTTAAAAAATTAAAACAATTAGTATTTATAAATTTAATTGAGGTTTAATTTGACGAACTCACAGATTTCAAGCTGAAAATACGATAAAATAGGAAATAAAAATACGATAACAAAAAAATTATTTCACAACTTCAACCATAGCAATCCTCAATTAACCATTTCATTTCTGGCTGGAAAGCAGAAATTGCATTGCTTTTGATCCGACAGTCCTACCTCAGATTTGGCGCCATCCAGTGACAAAAAATTGCGAAGTAGTTAGTTTGACCTTGGACAAAATTCCGGGTATGCAACATTAGATTTTGCTGAACTTTTATAATTAAGTTTTCCTTAATTTAAATTGGCAATGGAAATGTGTTTCAAATTGATATTAGGCAAGCAATGCTTACATTGCTTCTATGGACTGCACACCACTGCCATGCCACATTTCCAGGGTAATGGACTGGCCAAGCAGGTCCCATCCTTGACCCCCATGCTTACCAGATACGTCCTGTCTGGATTTCACTTTTATCGGAACATTTGAAGACCCTCGCATACGACATTCCCATTTCTTCCAATAATGAATTAGTTGCCAGACGTGTCCATTGCTGCCGTAACTGTTTGCAAAATGCGCAGCATTTTATTTATCAGAACATATGCAATTCTTTATGTCGATGATGTGCCATGTGTATCATGAGTAGAGGTCGGAATTTCAGGCAGTTTTTGTAAATGTAATTCATTACAGTGCAATTTACTGATTGACGTTTGTGCATGTCATTTATTTTGTACAATTATTGTCTACAATTTTCATCTTATTTCTTTATGTCGAGCAGTTATTGACGTTTTGTTTTGATGTTTCATGCCAGTCCTTCTTTTGCATTGTGTAATACTGTATGTGTGTGTGTAGAAGTAGAAAGTACCCTCTAGCATGTAACCACTTCAGTTGCGACCATGGATTCTACACATACAATTCTGGTGAATTTAACTGAGTTTAGAATGTCACCAAATAGAGTCTGACATTTGTTGACATTAACCACGGCACAAAGTTTCTGCTCACCAATAGCGAGCAGAATTTTTACTTTGGTGAGCGAAAATTCAGTCTAATTATAGATGGAATTCTTACACCAAAAAAAAATTATTAAACGAATCAGCTAATCAACAATTTACTCATACGTGCCTCACCTACTCGTTCCACCGTTTTCATTAGAAAACACCTATGCCCTGCTCAAGGTCAAGACAACTGATTCCAGCTGTTTGGCTTTGTTCATTTCTGGTCTCATTATCAACGTTATTGGTGGAAGTGGGGGGGGGGTTCCTTGACCATGTGGTTCGAGCACTGAGCTATATTACAACTGGAGTGAAGACTGACCGTTCCGTTTCCAAAGGATTTCATCACCCCTTTATTTATATGTATTAGGCAAACAACCAGCTTCAATGGGACTTGTAATGTTAACGGATACTTTTAAGGATAAAAAATAAAGGAACTATTTCATTTTAAGTTAATGTAAATCAAAGAAATAACGCAGGACTTTTGGTGAAAATGTCTTTTATTTTCAAATTGTATTAAGAAGTAAGAATAATTTGGATTTTAGTTGAGAACTATATACTCAGTTAACAGGCCGATATTCAACGCTTATTTTTGTGTTTTTCTACAAATTTATAAATTAATGATCATTAGTGTATGCTTTAGTTAATTAACCTTCAAAGATTAGTTAGTTTAGAAAGTGATAAAAAAAATTCTACGGCATACATATGGTATATAAAAGTCGAACTTATAATTTTCTCATTTAAAAAGCATATATATATATTACACAGTATATGAAAAAGCTCATATAAAACACAGTCATAGACGTAATATGGTGGGGGCAAAGGGGGCCACTTGTCCCCAGTTTTTTTTAGAAAGGAGGCAAAATCATACCTTTGCAATTTTGGGTTTTTGTTCCTCCCCACCCCCAGTTTACGCTATATTTAACCCCTAAGTTAGGTAGGTCTATAAACACGGTAGTTATGAAATATTTTATCTTTAAATCAAATGTAAATTTTTAACAGTAGGATGATTAATGGGATTACGTTTCGGTGCTCGTTCATGGATTGTTTGCCTAACTCGCTTACGAAGCGTATCCTTCCACAGCAAAAAAAAAAGGCTTCAGGTGCCGCTGGGCTGTTGAATATGGAGTCCGCACTCCAGTTGTAATTTAATTCAGTGGGTTTGAGTGAGCATGAAACGAGCGCCGTTTCAGATACTGCCAGTGTAGCATATTCCTATGTTAATTTTGTTGAATAATGACCGAAAAACAGTCAACACCTTTTCGTTTTTTTACGAAAACACCATATTTGTGCTTCCAATGATGTAGTAATAGTAAGCAAGGATCTTGTTGAGAACAGTAATTCGGAAATAGCCGTTTCAAATGACAACGAAGCAAAAAAGGCATTGAAAACTGTTTTATTTTGATGTCCTTTACCTATTGCACATACTTGGCAGTTCCCAATTCTTTTCCAGTGTGTTAAAAAAAAGGCATTTTTAGGGCTTATTTTCACTACACAGTAACACAGATCAAAATCAGAAAACGGAATTCCGGATTTCTTTGTCTCTGCTGTATTATTAGGTGAATCATGCATTAATTTTAATTGCTGTAATGGCCTACCTAGCAATTACATAAACGTCAACAGTAATTACGCTCTACATCCAAATTGGCTCGTTTGCAGACGTGGGGATTTCGCCAAATATAGGTTGTCTTCTTTCACCACCCCTTTCACTTTGTTCTGCTAATCATGAATCACCCTGTATAATTAATAATGAATCTTAATGTTCAAGCACTTCATGTAAAAACTTATTAATGTTCTTTTCCTGAAAGTATTTATGATTTTAAATAAACTGAACAATGCAGTCTCCCAGTTCTTTCCCCATTTACCTTTAAGAATGGCCTTTCAAATATACCAATCATATCTAAATTAAACTAAAATATAAATTTTTTAAAGGGAGTAAGAATCTTTACTAAAATTTTAATATTTAAACACTATTTAGTTTGCTAGCCGGTGATAATTATTTCTCTCCCTAGATATGGATCTCCTTGGTTAAACAATAAACATTTAATCAAAATATTTAATAATTAACTATGCTTTTATAAATCAAAATTTATACAAATGCTGTTTCATAAGTAGGTGTGTCGTTTAGAGTTGTTTCAAGTGAAACACATGTCTTCATCAAAACAAACTTCAAGGAGGCCGGAAGTTCGTTCTGATGAAGGAAAATGCGCTAGTTTGCTCAACTTCATTTATGTTAACTTTGATTTAAATATACTATTGCACAGTGTATTTCACATTTATAAATATACTTTGTTAAAGAACATTATTTGCAATGAATATGTTGATATACCCTTTAAATATTTTATGCAAAAAGTTGAAGGTATAAAATTAATTTTTTTATATTGTATTTTAGGTCATAAAAATTACTTGATGACTGTACTGATACTTGTAGCTGTTATAACATTAATTGGGATCTTCATAGCAACCATTGTGTATTATCAACGTCGAGACAAAAAGAACCATTCAATGTCTGTGGTAACATCATACCCTGCTTTTTCTGATAATCACAATAGCAGTATTGAAATTCAAAATGAAGAGAATATGCGAAGGTATCTAAATCCTTTACACAATAAAGCTTTGTCTGATAAAGAAAATAAATGTGCAAAGGAAATTGATGATCAACAAAAAGAGGGTTTTGGTTCTCACGTGGATATTATGAAAAAACTTTATAAGGTGCAGTCTGATGAAACACAGAAAAATACTGTAAACCTGAAATCTTGTATAAAGGACTTCAGTGAAAACAATAGTTTGAAATCTAGCCAGTATTTAAAGGATAATATTGCAGATAAGGAAGTGATCGTGTAAGCTTTATAAATGGTTATTTCATATTGACTATGCCAAACTATCTTGTTAAAATATATGCTGTCATAACAATGACTGCAAAGGTTGAAGCCAAAATCATTTGTGCGATAATTTGCCAATCACATATTCATTTTTCATTTTGTTTATAAAAAAATAAATAAATAAAAAAAAAGCATTCATAAGAGAATCATTTTATAATTTCGTGATTTTTATACATATGTATACATTTATAGTATATGTGTATATTTGTATCTGTTTTTAGATGTTTTGGTAAAGCTTTAACAACCGAATTTGAGTACAATTCTAAAGAAGTGAAATGTACGACAGTAACTGTGATATGGTTCATGTAGAGTAATTGATGTGCAGTTATTGTTAATTCAACTCGTTAAGTATGTTGGTTGTGAAAATGGCCTGTGATCATTATACTAAATGTAAATTTATATATTTAGATATGTGGTTTAATGATATTAACATACTAATATTATAAGAATTCTTTTGAAAAAATATATTTTAAATTTTGTAATTTTTGGGTTAGTTTCATAGATTTTTTTTAAATATTTAAATAAGCCGTATTGAGTTTTAGAGTGCAAGGACAACAAGGATCATGCTGCACCAGCACTTACCATTTTCCGAGGAATGTAAATCACTTATAGCCTAGGGGACCACACCCTGGACTAAGATGAGCAGCTAGTTACTAAGCATCCTTGTTTTTGTTTTTTTTTGGTGGGGGGGGAGAGGGGCCACAGTTGGAAGTTGAATCCAGAAGAACCATATGCTAGGCGAATGTGTTACCACTGCAGGGCCAAAACTGTTTCTACCTGAGATCGAAGCAAGGACCTTATTTATTTTTATGTATGAATTGGTTATGACTTATTATTATTGAACAATAATTTTCAGGCAGTGTTTTAAAATTAATATATTTAGCCTGTTGCTATTTCTTCTCTTTCATTTTTCTAACGTGGGTTGCTTATAAATTTTTTTATAAAGAGACTAAAAAATAATTACATAAAATAAGCTTTTAAATTATATAAAATCGGTTTATATATATATATATAATGTGTGTGTGTGTGCATGCAAAAAAAGGATTAAAAAATACACAAATTTGCATTATATGCAGTAGGACCCTATACTCTAATTTATTACAGCCCAAAAATACTAAATGGAAACTTCCAAAATAAATTATTAACAAGTTTCAAATTGCATGCCACACTGCATAGGAAAAGTTAAAAAAAATGTGAATTGTTAATTTTGACTAAAGTAGTATCATTTAAATGGTCTGGTCATAGGGAGTAAAAAAAAAGTCAATGCAACTACCTGTCACAGCAAAGCTATTTATGAGATATGGGCAAATTTTGGTGAATGTTAAAGAGTAAAAGAAAGAGTTACCTAATGCTCCTAACTGATGAGAGTAGGTAAATGTAAGGGTAGAATATGGTGGGTATGTTGTACTAACTAGAACATCAGTAAATTGGGAGAAAATGTAGAGGTTGTGTTCCTCTCAAAACTATGAAGTACTTCCAACCACTTTATGTGGAGACTTTTCATGACTTCAAGTACAGTAGAGTCAAGAGCATACTCAAGTATTTCTACACTCACCAGACCATATATGGTGGAAAAATTGACAACAAAGGATAACTTTAGGCAACATTAGGACATGACAAAAAATAATCATGTTCTTATCATGATAGCTACATACTATCAAAACATCCTTTAACAAAGTTTTTTATTAATTTATTAACACTGCGCCAATAAATTTTGTATAATTATTTCTTCCATCTCCTCTATTATTGTTAGTGACCTGTTTCACTGATCTGAAGTCAAAAATGTCTATTTTAATCACCATCTTTTGGGAGGCACATGATGTCAAATGCAAGTAATTTGCTTATGAACCAAGTGTTACATTTTTAAGTGTTCTTTACCAAATATGGTCCGGTGAGTGGAGGAATACTAGAGTATGCTCTTGACTCTGTGCTTGAAGTCATCAAAGGTTTTCACATTGTGTGGTTGGAGGTACTTGATGGTGTTGGAAAGAAGGAACACAACCTCTACATTTTCTCAAAATATACCGACATTCCTGTTTCAACATATCCACTTCATTCTAACCCTATGTTTATATATCTTCATTTACAAGCATTAGCTTAACTTCTTTTCTTTGTGTACTTTTTGTTTTTTGTATTTGCCAAAATTTGTCCATATTTCGTAAACAGTTTCACTTCAATGGGGGTAGTCCTTGCTTTGACTTCTGAACTCCCCATGACAAGACCTTTTACACAAGTGGTATCACTTTTATCAATATCTGCAACTCGCAACTCTGGCATTTTCTTAATGAGTAACAGAGTTAAATATTCCCGTCCCATCTCGATGAACATCAAGACGTGTTTAAAAGTGGAATTATCAGAAATTGACAGGTTATTGACTGAAGAAGAAAAAAGAAACTGAAGCAAAATTAGCAGAAAATGTGGACATTAGAAAAATTCGATGAATTGTTACGGAATGCACAGCATTTGAGGGAAAAAACAAACTATCGATTATGTTAGAAGTTCATTAGGAAATATCTGATCAAGTGAAAAGAAAAGAGCATACCATCTTCGTATCCCAATGTGTTTCCAAAAGGTTGGGAAACAAACCATATTCACTATCTGTAATCCTCAACCATCAACATTTCCTGCTGCTTCTTCAGCTGTTAGTAGAACAATCTAACACAACATCAAAATGTCTACACCATTACTTCACTTCATAAGCATTATATTATCACAATAAAAAACGGAGAAACCAATGACTATCTACAATAGATTAAGACATTTTTAAGGAATACATGTAAAAATATATTTAAACTATGTGTGTATTTGTGTATAAAGTATTTTTTATTTGCTCTGTTCTCCCTTTACAATTATGCTAAAATATCGTATTCATGTTCATTTAAAAGAGAAGATCCAGATATAGTAATGAACATTATGTATTTACTGTTAACGTTTCACCATGCAGAATTTATCAGTTAAACGTTGTTAGGTATTACGTAAATGAAAAATGACTAATATGTGCATATATATATATGGTTCAATACTATCTGTTGTAGGTCTTGAAATGTATCACCTGCGGATACATCGTTTCTATTATATTGTACTTTGCACTATGAGTTATTTATAATTAGAAGTATTAGGCATCATATTGTATGATTCTAACTTGAATCAATATAATATCTAAAGCATTGATTTTATTAAACTTGTAAACAAGTGCTTTCCAATTAGCTTTCAGTTTTCTACCCACTAGGCTCCAAGTCTAGATTTAAGTTGGCTTAGATGTTAGATGTTTATAAATGCATTATTATTTTGAAGTGTTCAACCATAATTTGGTCTCAAATGACTTTGTAATCAATCTTGTGATGTAAGATTGTAAAAAAAAAAAGTCCCCTTTATGCATTATGTGAGGATTATATGCTTATATATATATACAGACACTGATATCTAAAAATTAATTAAATATAATTTCCCTATTCGTTAACATTTCATAAACTAAACCATGATCTTACCAACTATGACTGCATCCCAGGCTGTGGTGGACAGAAAATGGCCTGTGTTCTGTGGCATCGTGGGAATCAACCCCGGTTTAATTAAACGATAGATGAACATGTTATCATTGTGCTTCCATAAGGCTGTGATCATATAAGTATGAAGTTTAGATAATGTCAGTGGTGTCTTAATGGTCCAGCTGGTAAAATGTCAAGATATAAACCTGAAGGTTAGTGAATCAAGATCAGCCTATAAGATGTACTCTTTGTTCTTTTATGTATATAGGCATGCTTCAGTGTATGAAAACTGATGTAATCATTAGTATAGCTGGTCCTAAAGTCTAGGGGGCAATAGCCCCAGATAAATGCTCTGCATGTAGCATTCATTTGTAATTTTCATTTTTTTTAGAGGTTCTTAATTTTTTCTTGGATGGCTAGGCCTGCCAGTAAATACACAAATCAAGTCTGTGCTCAAGGTCTCAAAAATGGGACTGGTTTTGATAGAAATGAAAATTCCTCTTATACGGAATTTTATTTTACAGCTAATAACATTATTTAAATGACAGGGAATGGGTATTAACCCTCTCCTTGTGCACATCCCTGACACCAAAGGATGTAATTCTGAAATGAAAACTTCTCAAGAAAGCTGAACGAAGTTATTGCTGTAAATAGTCGGTTATTTTGATTTTTAAAAATTAAACCACTTTTCTCTTTCCTTTTATTTATAGTTAAGTGTATTGTAAAAATTGCATTTATTTTATGAAAGTGGCTTGCTTACATTTTTTTATTAATATCAAATTTACATTTAAAAACGATGATCATAGGCCATTGATTTAAGATACATTTTATTTTCCTTTCATTTGTGATTTGCAATGGCCAAAGTTTTAGCACTGGGTTTGACCTTGTGTTTTTGTTTTTGTCTATGTTTATATGTTTTATGTTTTTCGATTATGGTTTGCGTGATATTAACAGGTGTAGTTGATGCAAATAATTCTATTATGTATATTAAAGGCCGTTGTTTTGTTTATTATTAATTTTGTTTAATTTATTTTTCATTTGGGATATCCTGTAATGGCTGAAAATGAAGATACCATTTGAATAAAAGTTGGTTTCATTTTTAAATGTGTGACAGTTTTAATTTTAATATATCAAATATGTTCATTCTTCCTTAGAACTTCTAACTAGCAATAACAAAATATATTTCCCTGTTTGTTATGTATAGTGTATAATAATAATAATTCCCTGTACCAGGCCTATAGCCAGAATGAAAGGGCATATGGAACACAGGGCACTCATGCCTATAAAACAAGTGACAGGAGAAGTACAGAATTCGAACATTGTCACGATAAACCCAAATAAATTTGATGTTCCTTTGCTGGCTCTTTTTTTTTTTTTAGCTTGTTGTAACTACAAATATTGTAACATTAGCATATATCAAGGTTTATATTTAAAAAAATTTTGTTAGGGGAAGTGGGTAGGATAGGAAGAATTATATAAAAAATTTACACATATACAAAGGTTTTCTAGGTCTTCGGTGGTCTCTTGGAATCCAGTTCAGAATTTCTGTTGTCCATCGTTGATCAGTTCTTCTTGCAATATGCCCAGCCCATCGCCATTTCAGCCCTTTTACTTTAACAATGATGTCCTCTACTCTAGTTTGCTCTCTCACCCAAGTGTTTCTTTTTCGATCTCTCCTAGTTATTCCAAGCATGCACCTCTCCATGCTCCTTTGGGTTGTCTGTAACTTTCGTATTGCTGCAATTGTTAAACTTCATGTCTCAGACCCATAAATGGGGACTAGCAATACATACTGATTGAAGACCTTTCTTTTTAGACACAAAGGCAATTTCCCCTTCAGGATAAAACTGTTTCTTCCAAATGCACTCCAGCCAAGTTTAATACGTCTGTTGAGTTCTTTCATAATGTTGCCATCCATTGAAATCAGCTGGCCAAGGTAAATATATGAATCAGCA
The DNA here is from genome assembly GCA_006491805.2 of Dysdera silvatica. Taxonomy (NCBI): domain Eukaryota; kingdom Metazoa; phylum Arthropoda; class Arachnida; order Araneae; family Dysderidae; genus Dysdera; species Dysdera silvatica. Next base: position 54,338,925 of record QLNU02015360.1, read on the forward strand.
ATTTCTAGCTCAATGTTGTCAACTTGTATTTTTGTTTCCTCTACAAAATTATTGAACATGATCTTAGTTTTTTGTAGGTTCATCTTGAGTCCAACTTCTTCACTTCTAGTTGAGAGCTCTTGTACCATGTCTTGGAGTTCTAATGGGTCCGTTGAAAAAATAACAATGTCATCAGCAAACCGCAGATGATTTAAATATTCACCATTTATTTTTATTCCCTTGTTATTCCAATTTATCAGCTGAAAAATCATCTGTAAAGCTGAAGTAAAAAGTTTTGGAGAAATGGTATCTCCCTGCCTCACACCTTTACCAATTTTGATAGTTTTGGTATCTTTATGTAACCGAAATTTTGCACTTGCATTTTTATACACACGTTTCACCATGTCAATGTACACATCCTCAGCATTTTTTGATCTCAAGAAGTTGATGATATATAATGTATGTATAGTAAAATCACATTTTGTCTTCATTTAGGGAAAAATGTGTTTATTACATCATCGCTTTGATATCCAATAGGGTCAAAGCATGTTTTGGCACGATTTTGAAAAGTCTAAAAATTGAAACTGCCCTTCCCTATGCCAGAACAGGAAGACAATTTTCTTTCTGTCAGACTTCGCATTTTCGCATATGCGTAATAATGGATACTGCTCCTGTATCGAATAATGATTCTTTTACATTTAACCGCATAAGGCTGGAAAACCACTTGGAAGTTCCGATAAGGTTGTTATGAATGTTTTTTGCAAAATGCATGAAGATCATCCAAAAAAATTGCCAATGATGTCATAGCGATCGTTTCCAGCTTAACTGGTTTCTCCTTCCAGCATACACAGAATGAAAGCTGAATTAAAAGGTAAAGGGACATTTTCAACTTCGGGGGAAAACTGCCCACTAAAAGAAAGCATGCAAAAGTTGACAAAAAAATACAAAAAGGCCCTTTTTAGGGCCATTAAATAAAAATAGGAATAACAATAAACACCTCTACTTCATATATGCACGCACACATAAAATGCACGCCTATTACCATTATCCACAATAAAAAAAACAAAAAACAAACCTGGAAAATGGTAACTAATTACCAAATCAGGTTATTTGTCAAGGATTGTAATGGGGAAAAATGAGAAAGCGTGCATGAGTACTTGACAAACAGGGTTCTCTGTTACAATGAGGTTAGCTGTGGCCTTTGAGTATTGAGTTCCATACTGAAAGTCTGAAACAGTGTTGCCAACTAACTGAAAAATCCTGGCAGATTACTAAAATCGCGAGTTTTTGCACTGCATTTTTAAATTTTTTGGTATAAACTTTCTAAATGTATGGAAAATTTTGTAAAATCAATTATTTTTAGTGAATTAAATTGAATTAATTGCCGTAGATAATCAAATGTTAGAATAATTTAAAATAAATAACGTAATTGTTCTATGCCTCATGTGTCTTCATTAGTAATCTCCACCATGAAATATAAAACCAGCCTTTTGTGATCTAATTAGATAATTCAAAAAAATTAAAATTGATGGGTTTATGAATTAGTGCTTATCCTTTAACAAATCGAAAGGCTGAATAAAATTTCAAAGAAAACATTAAATTTTTTTGTGCTACACTTACACCATTTTATAAATGAAAATGGCACTAATTTATAATGTCTAGTTTCATTTATCAGTTTTATAATCATAATTATCTCACCTCTTATCATTGGTGTACGCAAGGGGTGTTGATGGGAGTTGTAATCCCCATTGAGCCTATAACCCCCTTATGAACTTTCTGGGTACGCCTATGCCTCTTATGGCCATTTATATTTTACAAATCAATGTAGCAGGAGATACAAAATACATGAGAAAATAAGTATTAGAAAACTGGAGATGGTGTTATTGCGTGACTATTGTGTTGCCAGTTGTGGATGAATAATTAATGTGAAAATTTTATTAAACATTTCCAATCTTGACCGAAAGTGGGAGTAGATTTTGGTTCATTGACTATGATAGAAGAATTCTTATTGATATGGAATGCTTCTAAAAAATCTAATTCATGTATTGATCTTGGTTGACAGATAATTGTGGGTTGGTTGAATTTGAATTTGTGGTTATGTGACCAGCAATGAACCGCAATGGCAGACTTATAGAATTCTGCCGTCTCTACGTATTTAGATTGTTCCGTTAGTCTGTGCTACAAGGCTCTTTTAGTCTGGCCTATGTAGGACAAGTTGCATCAGCAGCAGATTTGGTAAACACCCCAACGTTTTAAAATTGGGATGTCGTTCTTAAGTTT
>QLNU02015360.1:54353334-54363465 GCA_006491805.2 Dysdera silvatica
ATGAAATCGATTAACGCAAACCCAAAGCCATTTATAACTCAATTAAAGTGAATTTACAAATTCAAAAGCTGTATTAAAAAGTGTATTTCTTTACACTAAAAACTTGCACTAATTAAATATTTACAGCAACATTTCCATTTGGCCCTTTTCAAGTTCATTATAAAAGAGTTTAACTATATAATCGCAAAGCTGATGCTTCATCTTCTATTTCATTTAAAATGTGTATGACTATATATAAGGCAAAGGAGATTGGTATGATCAAAACCCCTTACAGATTAAATAGTTTGGCTAAAAAACACTTCTCTTTTCAAGTTTTAGTTATATATTTGGCAAACATTTTCTCCTGAAAAATATACATGCATAATAATTTTATATAAATTATATTAGTTTTGGTGCAAAATGGTAACTTTTAGACGAAGTTTAGTCAAAAATACAAATTTTTCAGTAGGTAATGTGGTATGAAAAGAATAATTCAGGAAAATTATTTTAATAAGTTATTTATTATAACAATGAATTTCAAATTTCCCTGACTTTGGCCTTTGTATTTCAAATTTCCCTGACTTTTCCAGTTAGAAAAAACTTCCCTGACTTTTCCAGATGAGTAGACACCCTGATATACATATTTTTTTTTCTTTTTTTTTTTTCAGCAGATAAATTGGAATAACAAGGGAATAAAAATAAATGGTGAATATTTAAATCATTTGCGGTTTGCTGATGACATTGTTATTTTTTCAACGAACCCATCAGAACTCCAAGACATGGTACAGGAGCTCTCAACTAGAAGTAAAGAAGTTGGACTCAAGATGAACCTACAAAAAACTAAGATCATGTTCAATAATTTCGTAGAGGAAACAAAAATACAAGTTGACAACATTGAGCTAGAAATTGCTGATTCCCATATTTACCTTGGCCCATTGATTTCAATGGATGGCAACATTATGAAAGAACTCAACAGACGTATTAAACTTGGCTGGAGTGCATTTGGAAGAAACAGTTTTATCCTGAAGGGGAAATTGCCTTTGTGTCTAAAAAGAAAGGTCTTCAACCAGTGTGTATTGCCAGTCCTCTCTTATGGATCAGAGACATGGAGTCTAACAGTTGGAGCAATACGAAAGTTACAGACAACGCAAAGGAGCATGGAGAGGTGCATGCTTGGAATAACTAGGAGAGATCGAAAAAGAAACACTTGGGTGAGAGAGCAAACTAGAGTAGAGGACATCATTGTTAAAGTAAAAGGGCTGAAATGGCGATGGGCTGGGCATATTGCAAGAAGAACTGATCAACGATGGACAACAGAAATTCTGAACTGGATTCCAAGAGACCACCGAAGACCTAGAAAACGTCCTCAAACTAGATGGGTGGATGAAATAAGAAAACAGGTTGGGGTGACGTGGAAGCGAATTGCTCAGGATAGACTTGTGTGGAAAGCATTTGGAGAGACCTTCATCCAGCAGTGGATAGATAATGGTTGAATATGATGATGATATATACGTATGTGTATATATATGGGGAGGTTCAGCCAATTTTCATATTGTTGTACATAAGTAATATGCGATTTTCTAAAAAAAAAAAAAAAAGGGGGAGGGTGTTGAATTATAAAATACGTGTCAGCATCTATAGTATGTGGCGATTGCATAGCATCAAAAGCAGAGCTAGAAATTAGGAATGGAAAGTTAGGCGTCAATGGCACCTAACAATTTTCTTTAAGTGCAATTTCAAGATTATTTATTTTGTTCCTGTAGTATTACGCTGTGTGTTCATACATATAGCACAATTACTTACAATGACGATGATAAACAAAACAGGCATTTTACAAATTATAAAGAAACATTTATTTAAAAAAAAAACACTTTTTAAAATCTGGTTGCTTTATATGGGTGTTGAAATGGGGGGCAGAGACGGCTCAAGCCCCACTAGCCGTTCAAAAATTTTATTTACCCGATTCTGCTATGCATTTACTTTCAAAAGTTTTACAAGCACACTTTAAAATAAGGTACTTTTTAGCTCATTACTAATTGTCAAGCAGTATCAATTATTTTTGTAGCATTTTAGTATCTTGTACATTCACTAAAATGTTTGACAGTCTTGAGAAGGTCATTTTTCTCAACCCTCCTCCCCTAGAAGTACTCATATGGGTGCCAATGTTGCCTTATACATCCATATGTTACATCTCTCCACCATAAATTAATTGCAGGCAGTGGATCGCATTCAGCCATGCTTAATCTATACAAAAACAATACAGAGTTTCACCAGGAGATTCCATAACAAACAGTTATTTTGACCTTCTTTGAATTCTGCCTTCACTTGACAAAGGGAGCAGTTGGCTCCCGAAACGTCGTGATTTTAAACCTTATGCCAGTGTCAAAATAACTGTTTGTTAATCTATACAGGTTAACAAACAAGTAACCCACAGAAGGAAGTAACAGCCAAAGCATTGATTTTTAATTAAATTAAAATAACTAAAATCTGTTTCACATTCAGCTGTACTCAAAGGAAGAACCATTATAAAATGCAACACTTTGGTTAAATTACAAAATGATGATGATAGAGATTCTGCCATTAAATGCTGACAGGCAGATTCGCATGATAATTCATGCATATATCACCATGACGGTATATACAAGAAATATAATTTTATTTATTTGAGGGCCATGGTGAAAAATTGAATGGCCCGTTTTTGAAGTCGCACTATGACCAGGATTAAAAATTAGGAACACAACGTTGGGATAAATGGCACCTAACACCTTTTCTTTAGTTACCAAAACGTTTTACTTGGGTGCAATTAAAAAAAAAAAATTGCTGAGATAAACTCTAATTGAACCTTTTTATAATGGAATTGACGTTATTTCATATTCTGCCCCTGAACAGCAGGGCCATTGTCAGAAGTGTCGAACCAGCAACCACCCAAAAAATTAAATTAAAATTTGCGGAAAACATAGGGGGCATTTACCAGCAATTTTATGTTAAAACGAACAAACATAATTCTGTCGATCCAGTTCCTCAAATGCCACAGGAAATTGCTGAGTATCATGGAGGGAGGGGTTTTATGATTACCTTATGTGCATTACGGTAAGGTAAAATAACAAGATGTTTTTGCGAATTATTTTATTTGACAACGAAATTTTTATTCCAAACTTTTATTTTGTAGGGAGGAGGGGTGGGGCTTTTTCAAAATTTTCTTGAATTTCAAGTTGAGATAAAAAAAACAGGAGATACGCTTTCGAAGGGAGAGCAGTTCGACGGAATTCTAGAAACTTTACTACCAATTTTGTTTTGCTTAGCCTTAGTGATCGAAAATCAATAGCAAACTTAAAAATTGAAAATGAGCGTGAAGCCAAGAAATATTGCTAAACGTAAACTATCACTAAAAAGTTCCTTACAGGTAGAAAAGGCTATGTTGAGATGCTAGTGGAAAATTAGAGGAGGGGATCAAGGTATAGTAGTTGGCCATAGCTTACCATGGGTTCCCACACCTTAACGAAAGTAACGATGATTCGGATCTTGCAATGAGATTGCTCAATCCTTTATTTTTCCTCTACCAATCAAAATTTGTGTTATATAAGCAATAAAAATTGAAAAAGTTAGGCACCAAAAATAACGACTGGGTCCGAAATTTTGGCAGGCAAAACAAAACTTACAAGTGCAAAAAAAGACTAACGACCGCTAATTCCGAGCCCTGGACTGAAAAGAAGAGTAAAGCTCTACGCCACCCCTACATGAATGCCAGGGCTTCTCTGAAAAAAAAAAAGGTTGCTGCAGGCATCGGTGCCTATTCGAGTACTTCTAGGGAGGGGGAAGGGGTTGAGAAAAATTATTACCTCCTTCTCAAGGCTGTCAAACATTTTAGTGAATGTACAAGATACTAAAATGCTACAAAAATAATTGATACTGCTTGACAATTAGTAATAAGCTAAAAAGTACCTTATTTTAAAATGTGACAGTAAAAATTTTGCAAATAAATGCATAGCTGAATCGGATAAATCATATTTTTGAACAGCTGCTGGGGCTCCAGCCCTCCATATGTGTAACCATTGCCACAGGCCGTGGGAGCAGTGCAATTGCTGGTTTTACATTATCCCTAAGGAATCCTAACTTGTTATTCGCCCCTTTTTTCTTTGTCTATACCTACCCTGTACGGCAACAGTGCCCACAGGAATTTTCCTGGGATGGGGTGTAAACATTTCCTTTGTTATTAGTAAATATGGAGTGGGCGGGCTATAATAAAACTCAAAAGACAGGGGGTGAGGCCGTCTCCCTGCTCCTGGTGCCAATGCTGTCTGGTGATTCTATTCAGTCACACAGATAGCAAGTTACTTTAAATGCCAAGGAAACTGGAAATGCAGTAAATTTTGGTGCCTAAATTTGGTACTACAAAATACAAAGGCTAATTATAATTTTGACAAAGGCGAAATTGAATTTCAGCGCAGTTCGGCACTCCGGAAAATTTGACATCTTAGTGCAGTCTGGAGCAATTTTACAGAAATCGTTAAGTTTGGCGAATATGCCCAGCAATGTCATTTCTGTGCAGCTATTCCATCCCTCCCCCCACACAACAGACACGGACTGTAGCCTTGAAACTCTTCAAACTGATTACAAGTGGAAACTAGGATCTGGCTAAAAATAGAACTGCTAGAGTGGGAGATTTACTAGTAATTTGTCAATTTTTAGGGGGCTGGAGATATTAGCATCTTACCATCAAAAGTTCCCTGAATAGTAAAATAAAGCATTGGGGAAAACGTGAAAAGAAAGCAGGGAAATCTACAGCAGCACATTTTCCAGGTTCCACAAATTTCCAGGATTTTTTCAGGACTGAAAAAGATGAAGACTTTCCAGGTTTCCAAGAACCTGTACGAACCTTTTTTCTTTTTTTATATACACAGTTAAGTACATTAATGTGACCACCAGCAAATATCGAGAAGAACTGCTACATGGACAGCAGCTGTAGGGATAGATCTGACTTAGTAAGGTGTTAGGTAGTTCTCATGGAAAGCTGAAGCCCATGCTGACTGCAGTGTATCCGATGGCTACTGGAGGGTGTATGGTGGAGGATCTTCATAGAGCAAACAAGATGATTGAGGTAGTCTCAAAGATTCTGGATTAGGTTCAAATTTGAGGAATTAGGAGGCAAGGGAAATACAGTAAAAATCGTTTATAACGACGCTGGTCATAATGACGGAATTTTTACAAGAAGTTTGGTTTGCTATTCTACTCCATACTAAATATATCGGTTATAACGACGAAACCTGCTATAACGACGGCGATTTTGTAGTCTACGTAGATTCTAACTAGGGAAATTCGTATCGGATATAACGACGCGACTTGACAGTCATAAAGCAGAACCACGTGGGTTAGTTATTAAAATTTAAAGTTAGTTATCAAAATTTAAGCGTTATTCTAATCTTGTTTATTTACAAATGTCTGAGAAATTTTTATTACTGCTAAACCTGAATATTAAAGATAGTGAACTTAAAAAGTGATTTATTAATTGAATATCACGAGGGTCATATTCTTAAAGGGCCCATTCTATTTTTTCAGTGTAGAGCCCACAAAACTCTTAAACCGGCACTGTTCTGAAGTCATTAGTATAATATAATAAATACTATTTATTACATTTGTTTTCTACATTATATACTTTAGTAGTATTTTCTACAATTTTTTCAATTTAAAAAACTAAGGAAGTACTATGTATTTAGTGTGGCTATAACATAATATAAACGGAAATTAAATTCATTATAATTATGTTTTTATTTAATTTTGAAACCAAAAAGTTTAATACTTTCTATTATCAAAATAATTTATAAAACTCTAGAGTGCATTACTATACTGCAGGCTATTATGATTTTAAAAATATATCGTTTATAACGACTGAATTTGCACGGTCCCTTGGAGGTCATTATAGCCAATTTTCAATGTACTTGGTCATGCTTTTTGAACAACTGTCAGATAATTTTAGCCTTGCGATATAGTACATTGTCTTGCTGGAAGATCCCAACTGTTCCAGGGAAGACAATCAGCATATATAGATTCATGTGACCTGCAAAGACGGATTCATAACCAAATCAGTCAAGTGCTTTTCACAGGTATAAATGCACCCAGACAATGTCACAAAAACGATCACCAGACCAGAACTCTGCCACCACAGTTTGTGTTCTTCCAGCAATGAATGTAGAGTGTTTGCTTTCCAATGTTTCATGCCTAACACGTCAACAGCCATCCATTCCATGAAGCAGAAAACATGATCCACCGGAGAAGGCAACATCTTACCAATGAGTGGAGGGACAATTTTGTTACTGTTATGCAAATTTAAGCCTTTTCTTCTGATTTGCCTTCGTTACTATAAGTGAAGTGACCAGCATTCGCAGAACTGTCATTTTAGACACATGTTTGGTAACTCCCTGGTTCATTTTGGCAGTGCATTACTTCAATGTAGTATGTTGGTTGGCCATCATGAACCTCCATAGTCAAGGTCTACCCCTCACATCAATGACATGTGGTGCTCCATATTTCCATTTTTTACTTACTAGTGTGCAGGGGGAATTGGTTGGTTGTATTTTTATGGCGCAAGGACAGCAAGGGTCATTCTGCACCAAGCAAGGTGAGACAATACATACAATTTTACAATGAGAATAAATTAAAACTAAAATGGTAAAAATGTATTGAAAGCAATGTATCAAATGTCACAAATGAAACAATAAAAAGAAATAAGATCAGATGGGAGAAGCCAATGTTAGATTGAAAGTTAAAAATGATTTCATGATTAAAAGAATTGCATAAAATGTCACAAAGGGTAAAATTATTTTGGTTAAAAGCTAATGAACGTTGCTTGTTAACAGGGTGAATTGGGAAGGGTGGTAGCTGAAGGCGGCGTAGTAATCCCAGACAGGATATTCAGACAGTACAATTAACCATCAAAGGCATTTAAAAAACAAATTACACACAAACGCAGTTTAATTTGAGCTGGAGATACATTTTTACAATTGTTTCGGTGGAAAATCAAGCGTCCACCATCGTCAGAAAATTCGTCCAAACTGATTTGTTGCCACTAAATCAAAAACGAAAAAGGTAACATAACAAAAAGCCTGATTTGTGTCGCCATCTATTGTGCAGGGTGCAAAGTAAACTGAAAAAGGAACGGACTTATGTTGGTTGAAAGAGAGGTTTGTAACAAGTGGGGGAAAAATTGTTCTCAAACGACTCATTTCACACCAAAGGCATGTTGAGAGGGAGGGGGGGAAGTTGGTCATGCTCGGCACATAAAGATGCTTGCTCCCATGCCACTCATCTTGCATGATTGATCTTGAGATGATGCTTGCCACTAAGGTTAAAGTGGCCCAGAATCTAACAGAAGGTGACAGGCCCTCCCTCATCCATGCTTTTGGTCACTGCAACCACAGTGTTATAGACAATGGGACAGACCGACCAGTTGGCGGGATTATTCTGGAAGCTAAGAAAAGCTGCCTGGGAACCACAGAAAATAGTGGCAGAGGAGCTGCCATGGCGGCTGCTCAGTGGCTTCCCATAAGACAATAAGCTCCGCCTCTGCAGAGGAGTGACACAAGGGCAGGTGGAAGCAGATAGCTGGACCGATTTGGGGATTCGCAAGAAAAGTGTCGCCCTTCCTGGTGTCTGCACAGCGGCAGTTGTTAGTGAAAATACAAAAGGACAGGAGGGACAGGTTGGTGACTGCATCACGGACCAGGTACCACGGATCTCTTGGAGAGAGGGATACATTGTCGGTGTTGCAAGTAACCTTGGAACCACATTGGTTTGCCGCTGTCCCTGCAGTGCGGAGTAGGATGGAGTTTCTGTACTGACAAGTGATAACTGAACCATCAAATCTGTTGTGCAGATGCCGGTAATGTGGTGATCTGGGGCTATATACAGTATCTTACAAAAGACCCAGTTAAGGTGGCCTTTCACAAGCCTGAGTATGGGGGAACTCCAGACCGGCTCCCACAAAGCAGCCGGGTTGGCATACAGTGGAGCTCCGTAGCAGAGCCTCAGGGCACGGGAGTGAAACCTATTCAGCTGCTTCCTAAGCGCAGAGTGTAGGAAAACATACAACATTTTTAATATGACAAACACATTAAAGAACTGAAGCAGTCTCCCCGGAGAAGCACCCCAGTGCATGCCGGCGAGGCACTTCAGTATGCCCAGAAGACGTTTAGAGGGGTTAAGCAGCATGTCATATTTCCATTTCGGTTATCTGCATTGGTAGTATTTGTCCAATCACAATACATTTTCACAACAGCAGCATGCAAATAGTTCACAAACTGTACTGTTTAAGAAATACTGCCACTCTTGGCTCAAAAACTGATAACACTGGTCGGCATCAAAATCCTCTCTAGACAAAAAGTAGGTGAACTTTATAGATTTCAGGTTGCTGAATCTGAAATCCAAACATTTCCACCAGGCACTATTTCCACGAGAGGGCGCTCTATGAGAAAATGACGTTTTTCGTGGACATGTATAATTTAATTTATTTTCAAACTCCAAAAAATCTCAATTTTTTAATTAGATATGTATTTAAGGTTTGAAACTTTAAAATCAATGTTCCATTACTTCTAATAAAAATAAATTTTTGTATATGTAAATATTTACCCCAAAATTATTTTGTTGTTATCTTCTGTCGCTTATAGTTTATCTCTAGACTCTCGCTGTGAAGTACAATAGTAATCTCCCAACATATCGTTTCTGTATTTCAGAAATGTCCTGATGGAACCTCTCTCCATGCTCATCCAAAACCGCTCCCATCAATTGCGTAAAAAAATCAAGGTGTGAGTGTAGAAAGTGGATCTTTAGTGATGTATTACACCCTAATTCACTATATGAAGAAATTAATTCTTCAGCCATTTCTTCCTAGTTTGTTGCTCTTACGTTTCCTAGAAATTTACTAGAAACAGTTCTAAATGCATTCCAGGCCCTTTTTTTTTCATTAGTTTAATTTATTTTCAAACACAGAATCTTTGAAAAATTGTCTGATTTGAGGACCAATGAAAATACCCTCTTTTATTTTAGCATCGCCTACCCGTGGGAATTTTTGCCTTAAATAAGTAAATCCATCGCCGTCTGTATTCATTGTTTTCAGAAAATTTTTGTTTAATCCCAATATGACATGGAGAGGAGGTAACAATACTTTTGTTTTTTCCACTAGTGATGGATGCACCATATTCTTTTCACCATGGATATTTTTGGTTCTATCAGGCCATGTTTTTACCACAGGGTGGCGGGTTTTAGCTCGGATGTCCCAGCAGCATAAAAAAAACAGCAATATTTCGTATACCCTCCTTGCAGTCCAGTCAATAACGCAATAACTTTCAAATCTGGGCATATTTTTCATCTGTATTTCCCGTATTGAATTTTTTTGAAGCAGGCTCACCATGTTCTCATACTTTTCTTTCATATGGATGGCGTACCCGATTGAAGGGTGTTCATTCTTGTTGTGTAATAGAACTGCTTTTAAGCTCTTCTTGGAATAGTCAATGAAGAGCCTCCATTCTTCAGGAGAATTCGGAAGCTTCAGTTCTATTAACAGATCTTCGATACTTTTTCAGTATACCAGATCACCGGTTTTCGCAAAAAAATTCACAAATGTAAACTGCTTCTTTCGAAAAATGAGTATTTCACATTTCTTTCCAAAAGGTTCCATTGCTTCAGATGCGAACCAAGATGTAAACCAAGTAGCTGAGCCTTGGTTTTTGGAAGGTCTAAATTTCGAACCAGATCATTCAGTTCTGCCTGGGTTATTAGGTGTGGCTCTGTCGTTGGATTTACAAATGATGAACACTCACCTTCCATTTTTCCGGGACTAGCTTTTGGAGACGTTTCTTTAAGCTCTGATTCTGAAGACAAATCATATTTTTTTAAGTGGTATTGGTACAGACAGAGTTATCGTGAAGAACAGGTCGCCATGCGGATGCTGTGTTAGGGTAGTGTATCTTTTGCTTTGATTTCGCAGTGGAGCCTTCGATGTTTGTCATACAAAAGTAACAATCATTCACATCATTTTGAGGCTCGCGCCAGACTATGGGTACGGCGAAAGGCATCGGAATATGCATATGATTTAACTAACCAGTCATAGTTCTTGAACATGTATTACAGCAAATTTTTGGAACCCAAGACTTATCTTGA
>QLNU02015360.1:54369241-54380832 GCA_006491805.2 Dysdera silvatica
CACACACAGGGTGGAAAGTGAAGTCCTTTTTCACCCAAATAACTTCTAAACAGACTCATAGAGCTATAATAGCCAGGTATAGTAAAGTAGCCATGTCTGATCAGTTGGTGTTAACAGCAGTACCATCCGTTGAAAACATAGAAGTTACTGCACCGAACTTGGGAACTAAAGAAGATACAGAAGAAATTTAAATTACAAAGTTGTGCTAAGCATCAACTAATTAGTAGGAAATGACATGCACCCGCTAATAAGATAAATAAAATATACACATTTGATTGAATCAGATTCTCATTACTGCCATGTCATAAATAATAAAATTTGTCACGAAAGATAAAATTTGTACTTATATGGTAAAATTATGAATATTGTACAATAACAAGGTACAATTAAATTTTGCCATCTAGCATCAAATAGAAAACATACTGTGTATTCAGATATGAATGTATTTCCATCATTTGATGCTGGACAGCAAAAATCAATTGCTAGTTGTTATTGTACAATATTCATAATTCTATTGTGTAAGTAAAAAATTTGATCTATACTGGTGTAGATTTTATTGCTTATGATGTGACAGTGACAAGAATCTGATTCCACCAAATATGTACAATCTTCTATTTACCCTGTCTGCATACATGATGTATCATTTTCCTACTAATTAGTTAATGCTTAACAATTTTGTAATTAAAATTTTTCCTGTATTTCTTTTATTTTCCCGAGTTGAATACAGTAAGTTCTACATTTTGCCACATGGAATACTGCCACTGATCCCATTTGATCAGGCATGGCCACTTTACTACACCTGTACCTAACTTTTATAGTTAGAAGAGCCTGCTTTCAAATATTATTTATATGAATACAGACTTTGTATCCTGTGGGTGTGTAAGTGTACAGTAGTGACAGTTTACAGGGCCTGAGTGAGGGAGGCAAGGGACGCCTTCCCTTGGCCTCACAATATTAGTGGCCTCAACTTGGTAACTCAATATATGTTAGACATGTATTTGAAGGGCCTCGCATTTTCTCTGAAAGGCCCTGACAGTGTATGTATATGTATAAAGCTGAAATGTAGTGCAGTTACTTGAACTTTTTTTTTAATTGAAATAGAACATTATACGTCGTTCCATTCATTTTTTTATATAAACTGTCATGAACCAAACTAAATATTACTAAGTATAATTTTTTTTCTGTATGTTTTGAAGGATTATGATAAATGTGCGCCTTGTAATGCAGTAAATTACAAAATTAGGTTTTGATTAATATGCACTAGTGGCTCAATGTATGTAATTACAACTACAGCTTTTAAGCTTACTGGCCTTAGCTGGGTTTGATTTCCTGTGAGAATTTCCATCTATAAATATATTCCTGCACATGGATGACATTGATCGTGTTTCAGATAATCCATAGTGTAAGTTTTTCCTGCATAAGTAACTAACATATACCTGTAATAGTGTAAACCCATGGTTCTAAAACTATTTATCCCATGGAACCCTTTCCTTACCACATGCATAACCACGGAACCGCTTGATAAATATTTAAGATAAAACATAAAGGCATATTATTTATTACTGCTCAGACATAAACATAAAAATAAGCAACAAATATAAACAGTATAAAACATAATAATTTTCTGTTGTTGCTGGATTGGTTAATTAGTTAACTCTATGCTATTTATTAATTATCTATGTTATTTATTATAGTTAACTCTAAGTGGTTGTCATGAGGGAAAATTGCAGAATTTACATATTTTCTTGGAATTATCGGCGATGTTTTACAAATTGCTTTCCAAACGCCTAGAGAGTCGTCATAGTACCCTAGGATGTAACAGACTTTGAGAAACATTGGTGTATATTACAGGAGTTCATCTGTTGTGTTATTAACCTGGGTTTGATTTGATTTCAGTGGTATCATAAAATTCATGTCATTTTTTCTGCCCACTGGAATCCAAGGTTTGGTCCTCTTGGTAACAGAGGTTTGGATTCCTTGGAAAAATGTAAATCTCAAAGCAATACAGCCTTAGCTGTCCTTATGCTGTAAAACAAATAATCAATATGGCTTTAACAGTGATGCCAGACTGTGACAAAAGACCGGTTTTGCATCATCCTGGTAAAAAAAGGGGGGGGGATTTTAATCAAGTTCGTGTCAAATCTGTACCAAAAACTCAAATTCAAAAAAAAAAAGTTGATAAACTTAATTTTCAAAAAAATGCACAGTACATAAATCTTACATCTGGCATCCTCAACCAATGAAAATTGGAAACACTAAAATGTCTAGTTTGGATAACGTGGTTGCTGGGCTTATCAAGTTTTACGATATGCATTTTGTGTGGAAGAAAGGAAAATAACATCATGCAACATTTTTTGTTATAAATTTATTTTAGTGGCATCAGATCTGCAAGAAGCATTTTTTTAACAAATCGGATTGAAACAGGGCTCAAAATGAGGGCTCGTTAATCAGATTTTGCACCTATAAATTTCGTTTTGATGACAAAGATTTTAGACCCAGTCATTTTTGGTGCCTAACTTTTTCAATTTTTATTGTTTATATGATGCAAATTTCGAGCTGCTCAATCCTTTATTTTTCCCTTTGCCAATCTCATCTACGCACGTCACAAGGTGAGAATCATTGTTGCTCTCCTTGGGTGAGGGGCGTCCACGGTCTACAATCTAGTGGGCTCTAGCCAACTAATGTAAGATACCTCGATTCCATTCCCTAGTATCTTAATGTGGTCTTTTTTGCCTATAAGAAAGTTCTTTAGGAGTAAGGTGCATTGCAAAATGTTGACCTCACCTTGTTTATTTTGTTTTATTTCAGAGTACGTAATGACAAGAACGGCAGTTGATGTGCAATAACATGTGTTGCCGAAAACAAATGAAAGACATACAAATTTAGATGTAATGTATTGTATTGGAATCAAGTAACAACAAAAACGTACATTTCACATGTTGCAAAAAGATGACCTCGGCCACTTAATGTCCCACAAAGGCTCCTTTGTTGACTCCAATCGCAAATACGCGACAAGGCATTCCATGTACAAGCCTCTGTAGCACCGTACAATCAATAACTTCCCATGCAGAAATAATGGTTGCCTTCAAATCCTGTGTATTATTATATTGCTTGCTGTTTGCGTAAACAACCCTGGCGAGAATTTCCTGTAAGTTCTCCATTGGGTTCAGGTCATGAGAAACAGCGGGCCGGTCCATAGTATTCACACCATTATCAAGAAACCATTCCCAAGTTGATTTAGCGATGTGAATTGAGGCATTATCCTGTTGGTAGATCCAAAACGGTCCACCAATTTCCTCGCCAATGGGTAAAAGATACATTTCCATCAGGTCTTGGTAGTCGGTGACCTTCATATGGCCCGTTGGAAATGCAAGGTTTATTTTGCCATTGTATCCAAACGCACCCCACACCATTAGGGATCCACCACCTTGCTGTCCTTTTGAGAAAAGTGTTCCCCCTTACGAAGGTTGTGCCAGTAGTAACTCCAACCGTCAGGACCATCGAAATTGAATTTTTTTTCATTGCTGAACACTACTGTTTTCCACCTGTCACCCCAGTTTGTATGTTCTTTTCCCCCATGCTAGCCTGTGAGCTTTCGTCATATGAGGGTGATTTTTTTACTTTAAGTTTCCACATCTTTTACAATTCTGGAGAAAGTTGACTTGTGCACACTAATGCCAGGGTTACATGAGAGCTTTCCCAAACTTGTTTGGCACAACTGAGCATCCTACTAATGCTTCTTTCTTTCCTAGAGGTCAGTGACCTCGGTCTACCTATCGATTTTTTGGTGCCATATTGATTTCCAAGTTTCAAGAAATTATTCACCACACCTGGAAATCGTCCAATCTTCATTGCAATTGCTTGGTTAAAGAGGCCAGCATCTTTCTAAGCCTTATTTGACCTTTTTCATTCTCAGAGTTTTTCCCGAAGCCATTTTATTAATTATTCCTTTCAAACTAAATTCAAACGTTTAACCACTTAGAATGTACAAATAGCAACATTAAAACATTCAAAACACATTTGCAGTAGAAAAGTTTGCGTACAAATGATTTGTAGCAGATTGTGATAAGATTTTCTAGGTGAGGTCATCATTTCGTAACACCTGATATGCAAATTTTGATTTCCATAACAGTCCAATCACAGTTTCTTACCAGTAATCACGTATTAAGTGTGTACACACAATCAATCCCCACTGATTAGTTTTTAGCTGCACGTTTGATTTGTTCCTTACCAGTGAAAAAATTGGGTGAGGTCAACATTTTGCAACACAGCTTAGTTTATGTTTAGTGCTATTCCTTGGCTTCACGCTTGTTTCCGATTGTTAAGTTTGCTATCAATTTTTGATCGTGAAGGTTACGCAAAACAGGGTTGTATCAATTTTGCCCAACCCAAAAATACTTTACAGATTTATTTTAAAAAAGCCTACTTAATAAAACAAAAAAAAACACTTCTCCAGCACTGTGTAAAAAATTATTACAAGTATGTTCAGATTCAATTCGAGCATGCTGATGATATCCCAAACCATATCACTACATTTCTCCATAATTCATAAATTTACAAGGAATCTTTGCACTTAATAAAATAGTTGAATAAAATCATCTGAATTCTGTACATCCTTCAATCAGATGATACAGATTTATTCTATGCTGTAGAATTATGGCTTCACTTAGCAAAAAGTTTGGAATCAGAACCTTACAAGGAAATTGTGTTGAAAAGAATGAACAAAGCTATTCAACCATTCCATTATTTAGCAAACATAATGAACCATAAATATAGGGGGAAGAAACTGTCTACTTCCCAAGAAGATGCAACAGAAAACTGGTTTATCGAAAAATACCTATATATGTTTATTTGCCATGTACAATTACATATGCAGAATATTACCCTCCAATGTTTTCTGAAGATGTGAATATGTTCCCAAATGCAAAGTGGTGGAATGTTATGGCAATAAGAACAGGAAGAAAAAAAAAAAATCTCTTACGACTTTTGCAAATTCAATTCAAACTTATTGTTATATCTTGCAAGTTCTGCTATAGAGCGAATTTTTCAACTTTTGGTATAGTATGTATGGTCAAAGCTTCATAACCACCTTGGTGCCGACAAAGCAGTAAAGCTGGTCAATGTTTATAAATCTGTGCAGAGTGTTATCAGTGATATTGATAAATTCCTTACCTTATTTTGTAATGCTTTATAATCATAAAATTTAATATATTTTTAATTTCAATGAATCTATATTTTCTTATCAACGCAGTTTTCTGCTAATAATATATATAAAATAAAAAAAAAGCTCAATAATAATTGGTTATTTTTGTGTATCAATATTAAACATATAACATTTCAATAAAATAGGGATGTACAGCATTCAACACCAGGATTGTACCAATTTTGTCCAACTCTCAACCCAAGTGGGTTTTTTTTTTAAAACCTACTTAATAAAAAAACCCACTTTCGCAATATTGAGTAAATGTATTTCTAATCACGATGTTGAATTCTGTATGCTCTTATTTCCTTGATATGTTACATTGGTGCTATAGATGTGTGTATAAAATTAGCTGTGATAGCTTATCAAGTGGTCTGTGGGATCATCACCAAATTTCAAAAGAAACAAAAAGGCAAAATGAATTAGAAATTGCCAGTGTAGCTAGAATTTAGGTTCGTGCGAGATTTAAGGAATTTCTCATAAATATTACTTGTTATAAACCTTACCTTTCGGCATTTTGTGAAAGATTTGAATCCTCTGAATACACCCATGCTGTCTACATTGCTTATTATTATTTATTTAAGTTAATGATGTCATTTTCATTGTAAATTTGACAAAATAAGATCGTAACTGACACTCTCTTTATCAAATAGTGTTACTCTAAAAATTATTTTGTTTCAGGTGGGTTTGGCAACCAACCCATATTTTAAGAACATGGTCAGAAATTTTCTACCAACAGCTGGTGCTTTTACAAAGTAAAAAAAAAAAACTAAAAAAGCTTAAAATTTACCACAAAAGGAGTTAAAATTAACTGCAAATTATATTTCAAGGGATGAATACATCTCTCCTGCCAGAGCTATTATTTACGTATATAAACCTGCCAGTAAATCGCGTAGAGGGTTACTTTGTTTATATCTTTCCTCGGGGAAAGGGCGGAGGGGAGATCAGTATGACTGCGGCAAGTGGGCTTAATATTATTAACCATAGTTGGCAACCTTAATTTCAGGCAATATATTTTTAATGTGGAAAGAACACCCCCCCCCACATGCCCAGTGGTCCATGATAAAGGAATGCTTAAAGTGGACTGTGAGCTACCAAAATTTGAGAAACCCTGGTCTAGATATTAAATCCAGTAACAAGAAATATATTTAAAAATTTAAATTCTCTACTTTTTCTAAAAGAAATGTTTAAAAAAATGCCCGTTGATTTTAAAACTAACATATTCAAAAATGAAAACGTAAATATCTTAAAATCACCTTAATCTGTAATATTTTAACTGACATTCCTCTCCAAAAATATTCTTCGAATTACCCCTTCTTTAGAAAAATAATTGTTTAAAAATAATTTTTATCGGCATAATTTAACTCGATAATTTGGATCATATAAAATTTATAGACATGCTTTTTATTAGCTTTTTATTATTTCTTGTATATTAATGTTAATAATTATATTTTAAGATGTTTTTATTGCTATTTCATATATTTTAGTAGCAAAATGTATGAAAAAGTAATGAGGGAAGTGAAAGCTTTAGCTAAATTGGATCATCCAGGGATTGTCCGTTACTTCAATTCATGGATTGAAGAACCACCATTGGAATGGCAAGAGTACCAAGATAAAGAATTGCGAAAAACTGTGGAAGGGTACAAAATATTAATGGATTTACCTTCTGAAGTATTTATTCATCTATACGATATTGTGATAAAAGCTTTGGTGTACTAAGTTCTTTTGCACTTACCTGGTTAAAGTTTGTTTTATGTTTTTTGGAATATACAATATACACTGCTTAAAAAAATTAAAAGATATTGAAGTGTTTGATAGATATTGCAAATATATTACGAGTTTTGGTGGCTGATGATATATTATCTACAGACATAGTGTGCCATAAGAAATGACGTCACATATGAAAGAAAAATGCATTTTATTGAGGCTTTTTGGTAGAAAATGAAAAATATACAATTTGTGTTATTGAGAAAAACTAAAAATGTGATTTTTTTTTGGTAGAAAATCCATTTCAATAGGGGGTATGGTTTCTCCTGATTAACAGCAACGTTGAGCATCTGTTAAGAATGGAGTCTATTAGATTATCAGTGAGGTACTGGAGTATTCCGTCCCACTCCTCCTGAAGAGCTCTTTCCAGCTGTGGAACTATTTGTGGGGGACATAGGTGGGCAGCAACTCGTCTGCCTAGCATGTGTCCCAAACATATTCTATTGGATTCATGTAGGGAGAACTTGCTTCCCAAACCATTCGTATGATTCCTTCGTCATAAAGGAAATCGTCCACCAGCGCAACATGATGTGGCCTGCAATTATCGTCCACTAACATGAATTATCTCCAATCACTCCAGCGTAAGGGACTACAAAAGGTGTAAGAATCTCATCTCTACCGCTGCACCATCAGAGTTCCATTTCTTATGAAATGGAGGTCAGTACAACCATTAATGGAGATACCACCCCAGACCATCACTCCTCCACATTTGACACTTTCTTGCATGAATGCAGGATTATTTCGAGTCTCACGTTCCCTCCAAATGAAAATGCACCTATTGTCAGGATGAATTTCAAACTGGAACTCGTTATAGAAGAGGACATTGCTATATTCATGCCTTCTCCAATTGACATGCTCTCCTGCCCACTGTCTGCGGGCAGTATGGTGACGTGCTGTTAATTGAACACATACCATAAGTGTACGAGCATACAGATCTACAGCGTGGAGTTGGTTTCGGACGGTTTGACTCGATACTGTGGTGCCAGTAACTTAGCGAAGATTGTGGTGGAGGAGAGTGGCATGCATCTTTCGGTTTCTGGTCACCGTTAGCCTTAAATATCTGTCCTCATTTGACGTTGTTGCTCATCTACGACCTTGGCCTGGTCTTTGGCATACATTTCCAATCTCCAAAAAATGATTCCAAACCCTGGAAATTAAACTTTGTGATACTCCCATGGAATCCGCAACTACGGCTTGTGTTTGGCCCACTTCTAAGCGACCAATAATCTTCCAGACTTCAAATTCGAGTAAATGATTTCGTTCACACATCGCCCTCACCGATATAAAGCGCTCAAAGCAAGACTATCATTTCTTTTCACCTTTTCCAGTAAGTACGCTGACAGCCTATTTTCATTCGCTGTCACTCACACATGATTTTCGACGTCACAGATAAAATTTGCATATTTCCACATGTTCCGACGTTGGAAAATTTGCATTTTTAATACTGTATTTTCATTTTGCTAAGAAAAATTCCAATTATACCATTTTTTAACCAAAAGCTGACAATATCCTTTAATTTTTTTTTTTGAGCAATGTATTATATACTGAATAAAATTGAAATTGTGCAACACCAAGAAGGGAATATGTGATTCACCTGAAACTTGTGAACTAGTCAGGTTAGGTAGTAAGTGAAATATGATATTTCCAGAGCAAAAGAACACATTTATAATTAAAAAAAAATATATTCATATGGTCACAGTACTATGGCGTGGCTGCTCCTTGGTTAGCAACACATTTCACTACCCATCATAGCATTGACTGGAACAAATTCTTGAGGTACTACTTGCCATGCTTGCTCAGCCTGTTAAAAAAATTTGCAACCATCTCTGGTAATGGTTGTGTTTAAACCTACAGGTGATGTCCCATATATTTTTTATTTGGGATAAATCTGTGGATCTTGCAAGCTATGGTAACATGTTAGTATCTTGTAAACATTCCTGTGCGATGTTTACTGTATATAGATGGGTGTTATTGTGCAGAAAGGAGTTTCAAACCAGTTGAAAAGTGTTGTACACAGGTTGCAAGATGTCATCAACATAGCAGCGAACTGTTAATTTGCCTACGGTGCATGCCAGACTGGACAAGCTATTCTAGCTTCTGGATCTCCATACCATAATGCCCTATGTTTTGTTAAAATCATGTGAAGACTTAAAACCAATGAAGATGCGAACTAATATGGGTCATAGCTGCATTAACTTTTATGGAATTAAACTTTGGAAAGATTTACCAGCAGATATAAAAAACAGTGCAACAATAAACATGTTTAAATTAAAACTCTGAACTTATTTGATTGAACAGCCAGAAAATCGTCAGTCACTGTGAGGGGAAGAGAATAATAACGAGGGTTTTGCTCTGTCACCCAGTATGATCCCTATTGTATAGGTTTTTCGTATAAAATATAAAATCTTGTTTGTGCTTAAATTTTATATGTTTAAATGATCTTTTATTTGTCATTTTAATTAATCTTTTATTTTTTAAGCTGTTCAGATTGGAATGATTCTAGTAGTGAAGATGTTGAACTAAAATCAAAATATCGAAAGGAAAAGCCAAAGAAGAAAAAGAAAAAGGCCATTAATCCTCTCAAGCCCTTCGATGATGGACTAGACTTTTCTAGTTTAGAAAGTTTTCAAGACTCATCTTCTAAATGTGAAAAAATAGTCAGTTCAAATAACGAACCAAAAATGTACTTATACATTCAGGTGATGTCATAGTTTGTTTCTTTTTTATTACAAACAAAATAAAAGCAGAAAGGTAATAGATTTCCTGTCATCTTTTATTATATATTTCCTTGGTCAGTGCATAAAAAGTGTGTTATACATATGTGCATAAAGTTTCAAACTGTCTTGTCGGGTGAGTTTTATATCACAGCTATACACAGCACTGTCCCAACTTATTTGAGACCCTTTTACCACTAGATTATAACTTTTCAAATTTTGGCACTTAAAAAAATACTGCTTGTGTACTAACGTAATCTTCTCTGCCCTCCGTCTGAAAAATGTGTTTTTTCCTTCCCCCTCAATAATTGCCGGCTGGCAGCCAATTCTATGTGGCACTCAGACTGTCAAAATATGGTACTTTCTGCGTCCATGGTTTTATATTTGACTTTCATGTAAGAATGTTTTTATTCAACAAATAAAAAACACTATCACATTTCATTCGATTTTATGGATTTTATTTCATGGTTTAGATACTCTTCAAATATCTATTTTCTGCATAAATTGCACTCCAGTGTTTATATCTGCTACCTTCAAGCCAACTGAACTTGCGTTATCCACATTAAGTGTGGTTGTGTTTATATGTACAGGGTGGACCACAGAAAGCTGATAATGTAAAGTATTTAAAAAAAATAAGCGTTTTACAAAAAAAATTGAAACGAAAGTTGCTTGTTTTGAAGGCAGAAAGTCTCTTTCATTATCTGTTTTACTTGGGGGGGGTCATTTGAAGGTCAAACTGGTTTTTTTTTTTTTAAAGGAAACCTATTTTTTTTATTCTTATTCTCATTAAAAAAAATAAACAACTTTTATAGAAAGAATTTTTTCAATTTAGAGTTTAGTTTCCGAGATATTTAAAAAATAAGCTTGAATAAAGAAATTCATGCTATATCATAGAACACTAATTTAATACTTAAAAAATGAAAAAAATTAATACAATAATTTTTGCCACCCATTATTGATTATAAGCTCAAACTAGAGCTTATTTGTTTTGGAAAAAGAAACTTTCCCATCCTGGATTTGAACCAGGGTCCCTCCGTTTAGCTCGAAGTGTCTTGGACCGCTAGACGAATGAGGACAGGAAACAACGCTCTCTTTCTCCGTATGTAAAGATGTTAAGGTATTATTACCCTCCGCAGGGATAACACAATTGCCAAATATGGTCAACACAAGAAAGCCTCCGGGGCGAGATTTTTGTGAGTTTTCGTGGGGGAATTTATTATACAATAATTTTTGCCACCCACGTATTAATTAGCTCAAACTAGAGCTTATTCGAAAGAAATTAAGTATGCAGTACTTGGAGAGACATTGTACACACAAATAAAATAAATAAATAATAAGTCATACAATCGATTTATATTCCATAGAAAAATGAGATATTGCACATGGTGCTAATTGGCACCAAAGCAAGACGGCCACTTGTTACCAGCATCAGTTTTTTCTCTGCTTTTGTCTTACAGCCGTCCATTTAATGTAAGTCATTTAAAAGTTAGCGCTTAAGTGTTAAGATAAATTAGTTTATTGTGTGTTAAAAATGAAGTATCTGTCTGTAGAAAAAAGTCGAAATGGTTGTTATTTATGGGGAATCTTGTGAAAATGCAACACACATGATATGGCATGAACGTCTTTATTCAAGCTTATTTTTTAAATATCTCAGAAACTAAGTGGTAAATCGAAAAAATGCTGTCTATAAAAAAAAAAAGATTTTTTTTTTACGATGAATACGAATAAAAAAATTGGTTTTCCTTTTCAAAAAAAACAGTTTGACCTTCGAACGACCTTGAGTTAGCATATAAATAAAGAAATATTAATTTGATTATAAACAACAGCACTTTATGTAGCATAATACATTACTAGAATATAATCATTGAATTAAATTGGTATTGACCAGCTATTAAAGTAGGGATAATTAC
>QLNU02015360.1:54380932-54398112 GCA_006491805.2 Dysdera silvatica
GCTATTTCGATAGCATTAACCAGCTACCGTCGTCAGAGCGAATGGCGGCTTCTGTTTATGTCCGTGCTGTTGGTCGGTGTTGCCATCACGTCGGTTGTAAACTTGATTGGGCGGAGGAGTAAAGCATATTTGTGGAGACGTCTTCAGCCGTGAGACCCAAAAGGTTTTTCCAAGTGGATGATATAGAGTTACTAGGGAGTTGATCATTAACTGTAACATTGATGTTTGATAGGATATGAAATGCTTCGAAGAAACTGAGATCGAGTGTTGAGTTGACTTTTTTATTAATACGTGCATTGGAGAATAGAAACTGATGTCCGAATTCCCATGAATGTTTTGCCAGAGCCGATTTATGTAATTCTTGCTTTCTGATATAAGATTCGTGTTATTTTAATCTGTGGCGCAGTGATCTACGTGTTTGACTGATATAAATTTGGCCACACTGGCACGGAATGGAATATATGCCCCAGCTGTCAGAATCCGGGATGTTATCCTTAAGATGAGAAAAGCCTATTTTGTTGATCGGAGTGAAGGTAACGCGAAAGTTGAATTTGTGCAGGACAGCAGCGATCCTAGTAGAAATTTTCGGAACATAAGGAATTCAGACAATGTTCGTAGGAGCTGAAGAATCACTGGAGAGAGAAGAGGCCGGTTTAGGTTTAGTGAGTTTCTTAAAAATGTGATCAATAATTGTTGGATTGTAACCACGGTATGAGGAAATTTTCCGAATGTAGCTGATTTCTTTAGTCAATGCGTCACTTGTAGAAGAGAATTTGATGACATGAAACACCAGCTAATAAAATGTGCTCATTTTGTGGCTTCGTGGATGAGCCGACAGAGCGTGAGGAAGAAGGCTAACGGAATTAAGTTTTCGGTAGACACTGGTTTGAAAGCTAGTAGGTGTTCTATGAACTAAAACGTCGAGGAAAGGCAGTGTACAGTCCTTTTCTTCTTCGAAAGTAAATTGGATGTTATGGTTAATGGTGTTTAAGAGGTTGATGATCTGTGAAGGATTCATATTGTTAGGAATTAGAGTTAAAGTATCATCCACATATCTTATCCAGAATTTGAATGGGATGAGCGAATGCTGATGCTCGGGAAGTGAAAAATCTACTCATGAACGAAGACCTCATTATAACTAGGGCTGATAAAGGTGGTCAGGTCGTTGTAATAGATAAGAAGCAATATTCGGATGGGGTGAACCAACTTATCCAGGATGGCCCATATACAATGGTAAAGAAAAACCCTTCCACTGCTCACCTTTCCAATGTCAAGAAAACGGTTCGGGACTGTTTCTTCATAGATGAGAAAATTAAAAAGTTAATTGTACCGTCAATTGCTAATGTTGCCCGACTTTATGCCCTGCCAAAGGTCCATAAACCGGGAATGCCATTCCGACCAATTGTTTCAAATATTGGTACAGCCACCCATCCACTGTCCAAATATCTTGTCCGGAAATTTTCACCTCTACTAACTAATAATATTTTTACAGTCAAAAACTCTTCCAATTTCATTGAAAAATTGAAGCTACTCGATCCTAATTCCTTCAAAATGGTCTCATTTGATGTGAAGAGTCTATTTACAAACGTACCCATCCAAAGCTCACTTGATTCACTTACTCGGAGATTGAAGGAGTTCCATTATACAGATCATGAAATTAACGAACTGATTCTCCTTACCAAACTATGTATCAACCAAACTTGTTTCTTGTTTGAAAATAACTTATACAAACAAACCAGTGGTCTTGCAATGGGAAATCCACTTTCGCCAATCCTATGTGATATATTCATGCACTATATAGAAGATAAAATACTGTCGCTCATCCCATTCAAATTCTGGATAAGATATGTGGATGATACTTTCACTCTAATTTCTAGCAATATGAATCCTTCACAGATCATCAACCTCCTAAACACCATTGATCTTAACATCCAATTTACTTTCGAAGAAGAAAAGGACTGTACACTGCCTTTCCTCGACGTTTTAGTTCATAGAACACCTACTAGCGTCCAAACCAGTGTCTACCGAAAACCCAATTCAGTTAGTCTTCTTCCTCACGCTCTATCGGCTCATCCACAAAGCCAGAAAATGAGCTCGTTTTATTGGTTGGTGTCTCGTGCCATCAAATTCTCGTCTACAAGTGACGCATTGACTAAGAAAATCAGCTACATTCGACAAATTGCCTCATACCGTGGCTACAATCCAACAATTATTGATCATATTTTTAAAGAACTCACTAAACCTAAACCGGCCTCTTCTCTCTCCAGTGATTCTTCAGCTCCTAGGGACATTGTCTGCATTCCTTATGTTCCAAAAATTTCTACCAAAATTGCTGCTGCCTTGCACAAATTCAACTTTCGCGTTACCTTCACTCCAATCAACAAAATTGGCTTTTCTCATTTTAAAGACACCATCCCGGATTCTGACAGCTGCGGCATATATTCCATTCCGTGCCAGTGTGGCCAAATTTATATCGGTCAAACACGGAGAGCACTGCGCCTCAGACTAAATGAACACGAAGCTTATGTCAGAAAGCAAGAATTCCATAAATCGGCTCTGGAAAAACACTCATGGGAATTCGAACACAAGTTCTTATTCTCTAATGCACATATTATTAAAAAAGTCAACTCAACACTTGATCTCAGTTTCTTTGAGGCATTTCACATTCTAGCAAACATCAATGTTGCAGTTAATGATCAACTCCTTAGTAACTCTATATCATCCACTTGGAAAAACCTTTTGGGTCTCACGGCTGAAGACGTCTCCACAAATACGCTTTACTCCTCCGCCCAATCAAGTTTCCAACCGACGTGATGGCAACACCGACCAACAGCACGGACATAAACAGAAGCCGCCATTCGCTCTGACGACGGTAGCTGGTTAACGCTATCGAAATAGCTATCAGCAGTATTATCGTGTTAATGATTTTATCTAACTGCACCATAAAAATTGTTTTGCATTTATTTCTATTGATTAGTGCAGTGTGTCGCTATTAAACTATTTACATGAAAATAATAAAAGATGAGCAATATATGTACAAACTAGGTGACAAAAGAAAATACCAAAAGTTTGACAAAGCTATTTCACAGATTTGTCTGCCTTTTCATTACCAATCCATTAATACCAACTCTATTCAGGAGTTAATAGAAAAATAGTTAAATACATCAATCAAACATTCAGATAGACGCAATTATTAGGTCATAATTATTCACGATTTATTAATTAAATTGATTCGAAGAAGATCCCAAATGGCCTAATAACGATGCATTAAAGTTTACATACAATCTGATCATTTAATCACTCGTTATCTATTTGGAGGAGAGCCATGTAATAAGCTATAGCCTTCTGTTCTAAATTTCTAAACTTATTCTCCTCAAAGTTAAAAATATAAATGTAACATCAAAAATATCATATGAAAGAACGTGTCACAACAATTGTAATTCGGTTGAATAAATATATTCTTATCCTATTCGTATTAAATATTTTTTAAAAAATGAAATTAGTACGAGTTCTTTAAAAGTTCTTATAATGACTCCCTCTCTACCATTTGTGTTTTATTAAATTAGCCTGAAAATACCCCTTCTCATCAAAATTTCAATATGAAACTAAATTAAGGAATGTGAAAATTATACTAAAATAGATAACCTTGCTTAATTGTGCAAAGGACCAATATTAATTTCCAGTCCCTTAAACCGTATACAGGACTTTAATTTTCATTCAAAGAAAGATTAATTCTTGGCTCTCAAACTTAAGATACCAGAAGTTCTTCTACTCAACAATGTATTTGTGGTTTGGCTGCAAGTTTTTTTGTTCAATGAAATTTTATTAGTCAAGAGCATTTGCATATTTCGTTTTTAAAGAAATTTTACTTGTCATCGCGATTTTCCACGGTATATCGCATAGTTAAAAATAATCTACGAAATTCTTTAAGCCACCCAAAAGTACGTTGCCTATACCTTTGGTCACAAAGAATAATTATATAGTTAAGTATAAAATCATAATATTTCAGGGCAGCACTTTTTCACCTTAGAGTTTTTTCTGTACATACAGTTTTTGGAAACAATAAATTTGATTGACTTCAATGTGTCTGAAATAAGTTCTAAATTTAATGGCTTGAAGAGTAATTAATTTGCTGAAAACCTGTACATTGAAATCACTGTGCACTTATTTTTGCCATCTTTTGATTTAACGAATTATTCCCTGTGATCACAGATATATAATATGCATAGAAAAAGACACTGTACATTAGTGTCATTCAAACTTTATGAGGCTGCGGCAGGGAAATTCTTGTTTATAAGAAGAGCCCGAGTTTTCAAAGGGTATTTTATACTTTTCATTTTTTTAATTCTTAGAAATTAATATACCAGAAGTTTGAATAATTAATAATAGCATAATCATAGTGTCAATTACCTCCTCCTTTAATGTGGAGCTTCGCTGGTGCACTTTCTTGTTGACTGCGTGTCTAGCATTTATAACTGATGTCATTTTATTCAGACTTAGGAACAGATGATGCACTACATATAATTGTTACCGGCTTGCTGATAAGTTTTATGGCCGCCCATAATGAGCGGTGTACCCCTTCTCGAATCGTAACAGGTTTCGATGTCTGGAAATTATTACCATTCATGAATATGCGCAAATTATAAAATACACGACTCGGTCACTGCCAGTGATAACTGGTGGTCAAGTTGCAATGTTGTACAACAACAAGAGTTTATTATACTATAATTTTTGCCACCCACGTATTAATTACAGCTCAAACTAGAGCTTATGTAATTTTGGAGAAAAAGAGACGCTTTCCCCATCCTGGATTCGAACCAGGGTCCCTCCGTTTAGCCCGGAGTGTCTTGGACCGCTAGACGAATGAGGACAGGAAACAACGCTCTCTTTCTCCGTATGTAAAGGTGTTAAGGTATTATTACCCTCCGCAGGGATAACACAATTGCCAAATATGGTCAACACAAGAAAGCCTCCGGGGCGAGATTTTTGTGAGTTTTCGTGGGGGAATTTATTATACAATAATTTTTGCCACCCACGTATTAATTACAGCTCAAACTAGAGCTTATTCGAAAGAAATTAAGTACACAGTGCTTAGAGAGACATTGTACACACAAATAAAATAAATAAATAATAAGTCATACAACCGATTTATATTCCTTAGGAAAATGAGATATTGCACATGGTGCTAATTGGCACCAAAGCAAGACGGCCACTTGTTACCAGCATCAGTTTTTTCTCTGCTTTTGTCTTACAGCCGTCCATTTAATGTAAGTCATTTAAAAGTTAGTGCTTAAGTGTTAAGATAAATTAGTTTATTGTGTGTTAAAAATGAAGTATCTGTCTGTAGAAAAAAGTCGAAATGGTTGTTATTTATGGGGAATCTTGTGAAAATGCAACACACATGATATGGCTTGAGTGTCTTTATTCAAGCTTATTATTTAAATATCTCAGAAACTAAGTGGTAAATCGAAAAAATGCTGTCTATAAAAAAAAAAAGATTTTTTTTTTACGATGAATACGAATAAAAAAATTGGTTTTCCTTTTCAAAAAAAACAGTTTGACCTTCGAACGACCTTGAGTTAGCATATAAATAAAGAAATATTAATTTGATTATAAACAACAGCACTTTATGTAGCATAATACATTACTAGAATATAATCATTGAATTAAATTGGTATTGACCAGCTATTAAAGTAGGGATAATTACGTAGAATTACAAAAGTATGCATATGGAATTGATAAACTTCGGTCATTTAATGCATAATAAAATTCAAAAATTTAATATCCAATTAATAATGTTACATAAGACACACACATAGCAGGCTGAGATAAAGTTAATATTTTTCATGTGACTCTGGCTGGTAATTTAATCCTATACTTTAAAAAAAAAAGGATTGTTTCATGAAATTAACATCTTGTGCACATGACATTGGCTGATAATCAAGTCCTATATAATAAAAAGTTGAATATTGTTTCAATTCACAAAAGTGTTCATTAAAAAATTCCCATTGCAAGTAAAGAATGAATTAAAAATGTTCATCAAAAGGTTCCTGTTGCAGGTAAAGGAGTGAATTAAAACTTGAGGATTATAGAAATACTAATGGTCGATGATTGGGAATCACAAATTAGGAGATCTAGTTGTGAAGCTGGGTATTCTTCTATAACAGAATAGTTCACTTTTTACTCAAAGTCCATCGAGTTCTTACATAATCTGGTTACAAGCATGACAGTCATTTTGGACTTTATAATGCATTTGGAGGCACCATATTCGATAATGTTCATAATTTTTGGTTTGTGTGTTTTATTTGACGGAAGCAAGTATGAATCTGTAGCATACGATCACTTTGATTTTTTTGTTGTGGTTCATTAACGTTTTATTTTGTTAAAAAGATTTTTTCCCCTTTTTGTGATGCAACGCAACCTAATACTACATTGACAGCTTACCTGGGATTATTAAAGAATGTGATACCATTTGTCTTATCCTCTATTATTTATTTTGTGCTCATGGGTTGGAATTCTATTTTTGGTGGTGTATTTTATCAATATCCAAAATATTTTTTATTTTAAATTTGCATATATGAGAACATCTTAAGCAATAGATATTTTCATGTTACTTTTGCATTTGTTATTTTTATATATAAGTTTTAAAGTAATTTTGGATTTATAGGTTTAATTTCTGTACTTGAATGATAGTCAGGTTATGAATGGAAAATCTACTTTTTTAACTTTTACTAAACTTAACTGCACTTAACTAAATTGTCATTTAATTATATATTAGAGCAAAACTAATATGGGCATTTTTTTTTAAACCTGGTATGAATTCGTAATCAATATTTCATTTCTCTTTAATGGTATGAATTTTCAGTAACTGACCTAATATAATGTAAGGAGATTTTTACATTTGTTAAGGGCAATGAACCCAGTAACAAAATATGAATCCATGGCCATATCAGACTGTTCATTGTATCCTTTGGGTTTTAATAACAGATAACCTATCTGTTTATTGTGCACCATTCTGTTTACAACCATGAAGATAAAACCATCTCCAGTAGCGTTGAAGCATTTAAATGAACCAGATATCATAATAACAACTATCTAAGCTTGTGGAAGGCTTCCACAGTACAGGGAATATTTTTATCGAGAGTTTTAAGCCTCTTGATTCATATAAACTAACTATTGAATGCCTTATATAAATATTGGTACTAATGAAGTTCATCCAAGTTTAATCATTCTATATCTTTGTAACAATGAATACTTAAACTAGGGTAATGCACCATATCACACTACCCGCATTATCTGTGTTGATTCAGAAGCATTCTAACTTCTGGGCTTCATTCGTTATATCTTGCCCGGATCTCAATTCAGGTGAACATTTGTGGTATAAAATCAGAGACAGAAGGCATATGGATCTACTGCTATCCAATTTTTGAGAATTAAAAGGTACAGTTCAATATATGTGGGTGAAAGTTCTACTAAAGCCGTAACAGTCATAGCAAATCGCAAGTTTTAAGGGAAAATATGGCTTAAGCAAATATTATTCAGATGCTCTTAATAAATTGACCACTCAATGTATTTCTTAATATCTGTAATGTGTATTTTTTCATTTAGAAATATCTTGAATATTTTTACAGATGCAACTGTGTAGAAAAGAAAGTTTACGGGATTGGTTGTGGACAAATAAAGATCGTGATCATAAGGAAATGCTTTTTTACTTTTACCAGATGATTTCTGCTGTTCAATATGTTCATTCCTGTGCTATGATACATCGAGATCTAAAGGTATTTTATCCTGTTACCTTAAAGTAGGTATATATATATATATATATATAAATAATTCATAAACAAAATCTTCGCTAAAATATTTTTTTTTTCCCGGAAGCTAGAGTGATTTAACTGATATAATATATATTTTAAATGAAATAGAAGAATTTTTCCTTCATTTGTACTTTCAAAAACGTTAACTTGGAAGAAAGCATTGCCTATGTAATGGTTATATGGCGATTTTTATCCCTACAATAAAATATAGTAGAAATATGAGATTCCGGGATACAACCGAAGTCAAAAATCAAATCACTTGGAATTTAAAGAGGTGCCCTTAAAGTTAGTATATCATCTTTGTATATAAAATCTAATGCATATCTTATAAAAACCTTGTGGACAGCTTCACCTTGTTTGGTGCAGAATGACCCTTGTTGTCCTTATGCCATAAAAATTCAACCAATCAATTAAAATCACAGCATAGAATAATACACTATGGAGTATTAGAAATATACATCTTAATATGCACTAACTACTAATAATTATCCAGGCACTAGAAACACAAACATTTGGACACAAAATACTAATCCTAATGTCTGGTATATCTGCATTTAGATCAAATTAACACCAGTACTGATTGAGGAAGGGAAGCTTTTGACTAATTTGTAGGTGACATTGAGTAGATTTTGCCTCCATTCCTTCTGCAAAGCTGTACTGAGTTGAGCAACAAAATTTGGATGTGTTGTTCTCCCTCATCCACTATTCCATTTTCGTCCCAAATGTATTCGATGGGGTTTCAAGACTCTGGGTGGGCCAGGGCAGTTGCTTTATATCAATCTCTTCATACTAATCCATGACAGCTTCAACTTTGTGACAGTGTGCATTATCAACCTTATAATAAGATTTATCTTTTCTATAGAATTGCCACAATGTTAGAAGTACTCGATTCTTAAGAATGTCCATGTAGTTATCTACCCTCTCAGTAGACTGGATAATTACTGGTAGATAGTGTATATATTTACACTGAAGTACCATTGAATTACTGATACTTTCCTAACTATCTCTAACTTCTACTATTTAACTCAATGTATACACACAATGAAATTTTAACAGATATTAATAAGGTTGTAGAGCGTAGCTGTTGAGCTCTTCTGGCTGGAGATCTGGAATGTTTCAGGCAACACCTGACTGGAGATCTGGAATGTTTCAGGCAACACCTGACCAAATTGCATTATATTCAGCCAGAAATTAGAGAACTTATTTCTTTAATAATTTTATATATAAATGATACAAACTTTGCTTTTATAGGTCAGTATAATCAACAAACTGAAAGCATGTCAATAATCAAATCAAACTTTATTCAGACAAAATGCAAAAAAAAGGGGAAAAAAGGTAAATTAGAAACTAATGTACATTTACATTTTGCGTGGGCAGCAATGGGAAAAAACTTCGTCTGACAAAGCCCATGCCATGACATGGTTACCGAACAATATAAGGGAAAAATCAAAATTTACTAAAATATGAAGACAGGCGTTTTTTAAATATTAAAAGCAAAGTTATTTGTCTCGCATCATAAGGGAAAGCATTCCACACCCTAGGACCTAACCATCCAAGGCAAGCTCGGGTAAGACTGGTTCATGCAAAGTTGGAGCAATAATCATGTATATTGTGAGTATGATAATTATGTACTGCTCGATGTGGTAATACAATATCAGCAACTGTGTTGTTATTAATATTGAACATATAGACAGCAACGTTAAAATCAAAAAGTCTTTCATAATTAAAATGTTAAATCAACGAATAATATTGATAATTGATTGGTTATTGTTTATATATCTAATAAATCTATTTTGCAAGGCTGTAATACAACAACGATTATAATCGGTCGTAGAACCCCAATAGTAAATATGGGAGAGAAAAAGAATGAATAGTAAATGTTAAGTAGAATATATGTTGGAAGATAATATCGAACTCTATATATGATACCTATATTTCTTCTTATTTTGGTACAAAGCGAATGAATGCGTGAATTCCATTTTAAGTTAGATTGAAGATTAATGGCGAGGAATTTAGTTTCCGCGGAAAGGGAGATTATAACAGTATTAAAGATTAGTTGTTCAGTGATATTGGAATGACGATGTGTAAAATGAAGACAAGTAGTTTTTTTTCTCGTTGAAAGTTAGGTTGTTTCTTTTATAAAAGTTAGTCAAAATTGGAATTTATTTGTTAATTGTTGTAATAAGATCATTAACCTCATTACCCATCAAAAAGGAACTGGTGCCATCCGTGTAACTGATCAATTTAAGAGAAGTTGGCAAAAAAATATCGTTGATATAAAAATTAAATAGCAAAGGACCCAAAATTGAACCCCGAGAAACACCGCAGAGTGTAATTTTTAACGAAAAGAGGCATTTCCCAACGTTCATGAACTGCAAGCTACCAGTTAAATAATTCACATTAATTCAATTGCAACACCACATATGCCAGCCAGATGGAATTTGTGCAAGAGTTTGATTGCATATTATCTATATCCACGGACAAATAAATGTAATCTAATGTTGAAAGGAGTACATGTCCTTTTGATTTATTTTTTTCAAAACCATATTGATTTTTATTGATTATGAAATGTGAATAAAAAAAATAATTCTTTGATATAATAATTTTTCAAAAATTTTGTTAAAAGTAGTGAGGACTGATATTGGTCTGTAATTAGGTACATCTAATTTAGAACCCTTCTTGAGCATTGGCGTGACAGAGGCGATTTTGAAATCGGTTGGAACATGACCGGTTGAGAAAATAAGATTATAAATATGTAATAAAGATATTTTAATTAGATTAACAGTGGATTTAACAACGAAAGGGTAGATTTGCTCATGGCCAGGACCCTTACTAGCATCAAGATCACGGATAACTGATGAAAGTTCTTGTTCACCCACATCATATAAAAACAGTGAGTCATTGAGATTATAGTTATAGCAATTGTCTTTAAACTCGTTTATGTATATTTTTTGAGTATTAAGAGTGGTGGGGAAATCAATAAAATAATGGTTAAAAATCTCAGCTATTTGATTATGAACAGAAATTATTCCATTCATAGTATTCAAAGAATCTACTGTTACCCTCAGCCTATGAATGTCCAAGCAGTTCATTCAGTTTTGTCCAGGTTGGGTTTTTTTTGGGGGGGGTGGAATTAAGAAAAAATTTAAATAGAGAATTTTTTTGGCATGTTTTAGCTTCTTATTAAGATTGTTACGAAAGGTTTTGAAGGTAGAAAGGTGCTCAAATGATTTTGTTTTCAAAAATTTTGTGAAAAAATTGTTTTTAATATTAATCTCTTTCAAAAGGCATTTTGTTATCCAGGGCTTTCTAACATGTCCGTTTTTAATAAGAAAGTTAGGAAAGAGTTTCAAATATAGTGGAATTGAAAATGGAAAAGAAGTTATTATAAGCAGTGTTATCATTATTTGCAAGTAAAGTTTGTGACCAATCAGAAGGTGAAATAGCCTTCTTAAAAGAGTCTAGATTAGTATCAGAGAAATTTTTAATTAAAAATACTCTTTCTGACTTACAGATGTGCAAATTGCGAACTTTAAAATAAAAACAAAGATTGGCAGGTAATCACTCCAATAATAATTAATGATTCCAGATTTGATATAGTTGACGTTAGTTATGCAGAAATCCAAAATTGACTGTGAATGTGGTGTTACCCTAGTAGGAAGATTTATTGTACATTTATAGCCTAATATTATTAGAATAGATGGTATCTAAAAATGTATTAGAGTCTGAATTATGTAAACCAATATTAATGTTGAAATCACCCAAGAGAATCAGTTCACTCCCAGAAATATTCACAAAATCAAGAAAACGCTGCAAAAAGTCAAACTTCCGAATATCACCATCTTGTGGATTAAACAGAGG
Source organism: Dysdera silvatica (assembly GCA_006491805.2). NCBI lineage: Eukaryota > Metazoa > Arthropoda > Arachnida > Araneae > Dysderidae > Dysdera > Dysdera silvatica. Next base: position 54,392,608 of record QLNU02015360.1, read on the forward strand.
GTACTTGTTATGTTTTTACACAGTGAAATGGTTATTTTAGGTGACAATTTTTTTACAATGGATGTGTGTAATGTGCTCAATATGTTCTCCTTTCATCCTGCTAATGATTCGCAGCTGTCATTTTCAGTTAGTATAATCCTTAATAATCTGGTCATGGGTAACCTCTGACCATATCTGTCGAGCAATTTTCTAAACGCTGTCTATTGTTTTCGGCCACCTGCGTGAAAGTCTTGCTTCAAACAACCGAAAGCAAAAAAGGCCGTTGGACTGGTATTGGGACTTTTCACTGGAATGTCCTGTATCCTTTATCGTTAATATAGTTTATTCCAAGTTCTAATCCCTTTTCATGAGATATTGTATTGTTTTCTGACAGGTATGAGAACTTGCTTTATTGCGATGGAAGCACACTTTATCGAGCTCATCAGGATAGAGCTGTGCAAGATATTGATTAAATAATGGTCCCAAGACATGAGCAATATAATAATCAGCATTTATTTTCATATTTCCTGGAACTTGGAAAAAGAGAACAGTGCCACAGCCTATTATTGCTCTAATGAGCATGTACCCTTTCTTAAAACTTTTCATCTTTTGCAAACACTAATTTGTTGGAATTTTTTCTCCCTTCTTAACATAGCAAATATACCTATCTTTATTGCAATCATGCAGATAGACATGGGTTTCATCCAGTGTCACTGCATATTCAGCCCTGTCCCCGTTATTCGCTTCTCATACAGATTACAACAATTGGTACGCCTGTTCTGTTTGTGCTTATCCATTAGCAGATAAACTTTAGCTTTTTTCTTTTTAACGATTCCCAAAACCTGGTGTAATAGTTTATGCACGGTTCCGGCACTAATGTCCAGTGATTGCTGTAGTGTCTGATAGGACACTGGGTTTTTGCGAGAGGCCTTCTTTCGCACTTTGTTCACAACCTCCTGCATTTGCTTTGTAGGTGGCCTACAAAAACGCTGCATTCACTTGCCATTACTGATCACATTTCAATCAATCCCTTTACCATTCAAAACGTCACTGATTACAGACTTGCATACATGGAAATTTTCCTCCTTCAACTCATCTGAATTTTATGAGTTAAAAATCCGAGTCAAGAAAGGGTCTTCATAACTGCCTCTTATTTCCAACGACAAACACTTCAACATGTTTATGTGCCACACAATCTTTGCATATGTTATTGCACATTGCATGACCTGTCATTAACTCTGCACATGTCTGATATTTATGCAAATAAACATGTCTTGTGCACCTAATTCAAATGGACTGTCTGAAAACAACGTGAGTACCCTCTGCACCGAGGAAATTCCCTCAGTAAGTATCGTAATCAATTTGATTTTGGGGTAAATGCCACACCAATTCAAAACCAATGTAAATGAGAGTCCTTTGCTAATGAAAACCGTCACTTCTCCTCTGCATCCACTGATGCAACCCTCTAATATCATCTCATGAGGCTTGAGATTTATAGTGAAATTGAGGTATAACCACGTCTCTAAAATGCAAGTAACATCCATGAGTGTATCAATTGATGACAGCAAGTGTTACAAAGAAGAGATTTTATTATTTGAACTGCAAGCATTAACTTAGATAGAAAGTATATCATTTATAGATCTATTTAGGTGAGTTAAATTTATAGGGCTATAATAATGATCAAAAGGATCTTCACCATCATTGGGATCCAGGTATATGGATCTCTCGGTGTTAAGACATTGCATAGATATGTAAATCCCTTATAGGCATGCACACATAAATTAGGAAACAAAGGTCAATCCCAATACAAATAATAAATTTATAATATTTAATATATATTACACATGACACCTGTAATTTCGTAAATATCATTTAGTTAAATGATAAACATTAATTCAACTAAAAAATAATATTGGAGGTAATTACCTCTGCTAATAACACGAATGTGTATAGAAATCACTATATAAAAATCGAATTATTACACAAAATGATTATATAACACCACAAGAAACAAAACACTCCCAAAGTGATATGGTAAGCTTCTATTAGTTGTATAATAGAACATAACTACATTCAAAATATAATAAATGTCCATTGAAACAATAAAAAAAAGTAAAGTATGTTAAAACAAGTATAGAAATGAACCAGGACAGGATAGAAATCAAAGTGCCAAGACAAATGGTAAATGTTATCAGAAAATAATTACAAACGAGGTCATTTCTCGAAATGATTCATTATTATCAATATCCTGTACGTGAAAACCTAAAACATAAATATTAATTAGGATGTAAGATATTATTACCCTTCACAGGGATAACACAATTACCAAATAAAGCCACCAATAAAGTCACACATGCAAAGCCACTACGGTGAGGTTGTTGTTTTTTTTATAGAGAAATTATTATGCTTAATAATTTTCGCCACCCACGTATAAGTTGAAGCTAGAGCTTCTTTTTTAGGTATAGAAGAAAAAGAAACACCATCCCAGGCCTAGAGTTGAACTAGGGTCTCTACGTTGAGCCCGGAGGGCCTTGACAGCTAGACCAACGAGGACAGGAACAATGCTTTCTTTCTCCGTATATAAGGATGTAAGATATTATTACCCTTCTCAGGGATAACACAATTGCCAAATAATGGTCAACACACAAAGCCACTGGGGTGAGTTTTTTGTGGGAGATTTTTATTATGGTTAATGAATTTGACACCCACGTTTAAGCTCATTCTAGATTTTTTTTTGGTATTGGAGAAAAGGAGACATTGTCCCCATCGTGGAGTCCCTCTTTTGAGCTTGGTGTGCCTTGACTACTAGACCAATGAGGGCAGGAATAACGCTCTCTTTCTCCATATATAAGGATGCAAAATATTATTACCCCTTCTCAGGGCTAACATAATTACCAAATAATGGTCAGCACATAAAGCCACAGGGGTGAGTTTTTTCATCTGGGTTTTTGGGTTTTTCATTACGATTAGTAAATTTGATACCCACATTTAAGCTCGAGAAAACTTGCTCCAGTGGCTTCATGTATTGACCATTATTTGGCAATTGTGTTATCCTTGAGAAGGGTAATAATATCTTACATCCTTGCATACAGTGAAAGAGAGCGTTGTTCTAGTCCTCATTGATCTAGAGGTTATGGCACTCCAGGCTCAACGGAGGGACCCTAATTCAGCTTTAGGATGGGAACACTGTTTCTTTTTCTCCTATACCAAAAAAGCTATAGTATAAGCTGAAATGTTTGTGTCAAATTTATTAATCATAATAAAAGTCCCCCATAAAAGAGCGCACAAGAAACTTGCCCTGGTGACTTTGTCGACCATTATTTGGCAGTTCTGTTAGCCCTGATAGGGGTAATTATATCGTACATTCTTGTATACGGAGAAAGAGAGCACTGTTCCAGTTCTTGTTGATCTAGCAGTCAAGGCACTCTGAGCTCAACGGAGGGACCCTAGTTCAACTCCAGGGTGGGGACGGCATTTCCTTTACTCCTGTACCTAAATAAAAGATTTAACTTCTTATATGTAGATGTCGAAAATTAAGTATAATTAATTAGGATGGCATACAAAAATTTTTGTCTGGCACAGAGACAACCACAACATGCTAGACCAAGGATCATAATAAATCACGATAAAATCACTTAGATAAGTCACCAAATAATACTGTTAGTAAATAATTAAATTTTCTGCATGACTGGGAAATAAGTTGAAAAGGAAGATTAATCAAGTTTTAATAATATTTTAAAATAGGAAAGGTTTTAAAATATAAAAAAAAATAATGCCTTGGCCATTTTGCCCACCCATTATTAATTGGCTCAAACTAGAGCTTATTTGTTTTGGAGAAAAGCACATCTGGATTGAACCAGAGTCCCTCCGTTTAGCGTGAGGTGTCTTGGTTTCCCCGCTAAACAGAATGAAAGGACAGTGAAATGCCCTTCTCGTTCTCAGTGCCATGTTTAGTGTTACCTCCCATGAGATAACATTATAAATATAGTCAACCTAGGGTGGGGTGCAGTTTCAGAGGATTAATATCACGTACTTTTTTACCACCACTCAAGTCAAGGGAACCTCCAGGCTAAACGGAAGGACTGGGTTTTAGTCAGGATGGAAGCTTATCTCTTTCTCAAAACAGCCAACTCGTTTGACTAAAGTAGCCTTGTGGGTGGCGAAATTGTTGCCTGTAAATAAGTTGCAGCTGACACTTGGAGGCATGTTGGCCATGTTGTGAATTGTGTTATCCACCTTGGAGGGTATGTCTGTAACAGAAAAATAATATATATATGTCTAGTTAGCCTTCATTCTATGTGAAGTTTATATGCACCTTGATATCCTAGACCTTAAGAAATTCGGATTCTTCATAAACATGGGTGCCACTCTTCCGTCCTGGGGACAGAATACTGTTTTGGAAAATTTCTTAAATTTGACCAGATTGTAGGATATTTTTTTTTTTTAACAGAGTAATATTTACTAGTAAAATTTTATCACTTGTCCAATGTATTTGAAAAAATTCCAAAACACTTCGAGAACTGCTGTTTCCTTTATCAAGTGAAGTTTTTTATCAAATCTTAATGTATATAAGTTTTAAGGAGCACCTTTATTCAACAAACCACACTAAGAATAATAAACCATTAATCTATTCAGATGAGGTTTGAACTGCAAGAACATAGAATAATCAAATTTAAAAACGAAAGTATACATGAATGCAGTTTAATATGAGCTGTAATGACTTTCACAATTGTTTCAGTGATCTTTTTTTTTTTTTAAAAGTCGTTTATTACTCAATGCATCGCTCGCTTTCTGATACAGAATAATCATTTGTGAAAATATATTTCTTCTGTTGTAATGTAAGACTGCATCTGGATTAATAAGAAAAAAGTCCATTTTAATAATAAAGTATTTTTTCTGACTATATATATTTTTGGAATTTTGTACATTGTAGTATGTTATTTTTTGCCCCTCCCCATCAGTGAAACTTGGTTTTCAGTCTTTGCCTCAGCACCCGAGTGTCACCATGCTCATAAAACTATAGGTCCCAGCACAGCATGACCTTGGTGTTCTAGCATCTTAAAACAAAATTTAAAAAATGAACAGTAAATTTCTCACTAATGTCTGGCATAAAATGATCCTTGTTATTTTTGAGCTTTAAAAATACAACCAACTTACTTCACTATGTCTACCATAAGCCAATCTCAATTTCTCTTCACCCTAATATTGAATCCTACCACCCCATTAACCAAAAAATTGCTAGTTTTTATTTATGTGTACTATATATTAAAAAACATTTTCGTTCTCCTCAGCATTTTCTTAAAAGACCAGTTTTAAAAGCGATTGGTTTTCTTTATTCTATTGTAGTGAATAGGTTCTGCAGTGACATGTTCACCTAGGGTGCTGTCAATACAGGTTCTATCACAAATGGTTAAAAAAATATATCAACTAACTGATCACTGTAGTGCCAGGGATAGGGTTGGTTTCCTGGATCTTGGAAGTTTCTGATTCCTCAGAAGACTAGGTCTCGGTGCAACATGACCTTTG
>QLNU02015360.1:54398212-54418166 GCA_006491805.2 Dysdera silvatica
CCATGTTCTTAAAATATTGGTTGTTTGCCAAACCCACCCGAAACAAAATAATTTTTAGGGTAACTCTATCTGATAAAGAGAGTGTGTTACGAACTTAATTTATCAAATTCATAGTGAAATTGATATCGTTAATTAAATTAAATAATAATAAGCAATGTAGACAGCATGGGTGTATTCAGAGGATTCAAATCTTTCACGAAACGCCGTAAGGTAAGGTTTATAACAAGTAATATTTATGAGAAATTCTTTAAATCTCACCGGAACCTAAATTCTAGCGACGCCTGCAATTTCTAATTCATTTTGCCTTTTTGTTTCTTTTGAAATTTGGTGATGATCCCACAGACCACTTGATAAGCTATCACAGCTAATTTTATACACACATCTATAGCACCAATGTAACATATCAAGGAAATAAGAGCATACAGAATTCAACATCGTGATTAGAAATCCATTTACCCAATATTGGGCAAGTGGGTTTTTTTATTAAGTAGGTTTTAAAAAAAAAACCCACTTGGGTTGAGAGTTGGACAAAATTGGTACAATCCTGGTGTTGAATGCTGTACATCCCTATTTTATTGAAATGTTATATGTTTAATATTGATACACAAAAATAACCAATTATTATTGAGCTTTTTTTTTATTTTATATATATTATTAGCAGAAAACTGCGTTGATAAGAAAATATAGATTCATTGAAATTAAAAATATATTAAATTTTATGATTATAAAGCATTACAAAATAAGGTAAGGAATTTATCAATATCACTGATAACACTCTGCACAGATTTATAAACATTGACCAGCTTTACTGCTTTGTCGGCACCAAGGTGGTTATGAAGCTTTGACCATACATACTATACCAAAAGTTGAAAAATTCGCTCTATAGCAGAACTTGCAAGATATAACAATAAGTTTGAATTGAATTTGCAAAAGTCGTAAGAGATTTTTTTTTTTTCTTCCTGTTCTTATTACCATAACGTTCCACCACTTTGCATCTGGGAACATCTTCACATGCCCAGAAAACATTGGAGGGTAATATTCCACATACGTAATTGTATATGGCAAATAAACATATATAGGTATTTTTCGATAAACCAGTTTTCTGTTGCATCTTCTTGGGAAGTAGACAGTTTCTTCCCCCTATATTTATGGTTCATTATGTTTTCTAAATAATGAAGTGGTTGAATAGTTTGATGCATTCCTTTTTAATGCAATTTCATTGTAATATTCCAATTCCAAACTTCCTGCAAAGTGAAGCCATAATTCTACAGCATAGGATAAATTTGTACTATCTGATTGAAGGACGTATAGAATTCAGCTGACTTTTATCAACTGTTTTATCAAGTTCAAAGATTCCTTGTAAATTTATGAATTATGGAGAAATGTAGTGATATGGTTTGGGATATCATCAGCATGCTCGAATTGAATCTGAACATACTTGTAATAATTTTTTACACAGTGCTGGAGAAGTGTTTTTTTTTGTTTTATTAAGTAGGCTTTTTTAAAATAAATCTGTAAAGTATTTTTGGGTTGGGCAAAATTGATACAACCCTGTTTTGCGTAACCTTCACGATCAAAAATTGATAGCAAACTTAACAATCGGAAACAAGCGTGAAGCCAAGGAATAGCACTAAACATAAACTAAGCTGTGTTGCAAAATGTTGACCTCACCCAATTTTTTCACTGGTAAGGAATAAATCAAATGTGCAGCTAAAAACTAATCAGCGAGGATTGATTGTATGTACACACGTGATTACTGGCAAGCAACTGTGATTGGACTTATAGAAATCAAAATTTGCATATCAGGTGTTGTGAAATGATGACCTCACCTAGAAAATCTTATCACAATCTGCTACAAATCATTTGTACGCAAACTTTTCTACTGCAAATGTGTTTTGAATGTTTTAATGTTGCTATTTGTACATTCTAAGTGGTTAAACGTTTGAATTTAGTTTGAAAGGAATAATTAATAAAATGGCTTCGGGAAAAACTCTGAGAATGAAAAAGGTCAAATAAGGCTTAGAAAGATGCTGGCCTCTCTAATCGAGCAATTGCAAAGAAGATTGGACGATCTCCGCATGTGGTATTTCTTGAAACTTGGAAATCAACATGGCATCAAAAAGTCTATGGGTGGACCAAGGTCACTGACCTCTAGGGAAGAAAGAAGCATTAGTAGGATGCTCAGTTGTGCCAAACAAGTTTGGGAAAGCTCTCATGTAACCCTGGCATTAGTGTGCACAAGTCAACTTTCTCCAGAATTGTAAAAGATGTGAAACTTAAAGTAAAAAAAAATCTGCCCTCATATGACGAAAGCTCACAGGCTAGCATGGGGGAAAAGAACATTCGAACCGGGCTGACAGGTGGAAAACAGTAGTGTTCAGCAATGAAAAAAAATTCAATTTCGATGGTCCTGACGGTTGGAGTTACTACTGGCACAACCTTCGTAAGGGGGAACACTTTTCTCAAAAGGACAGCAAGGTGGTGGATCCCTAATGGTGTGGGGTGCGTTTGGATACAATGGCAAAATAAACCTTGCATTTCCAACGGGCCATATGAAGGTCACCGACTACCAAGACCTGATGGAAATGTATCTTTTACCCATTGGCGAGGAAATTGGTGGACCGTTTTGGATCTACCAACAGGATAATGCCTCAATTCACATCGCTAAATCAACTTGGGAATGGTTTCTTGATAATGGTGTGAATACTATGGACCGGCCCGCTGTTTCTCATGACCTGAACCCAATGGAGAACTTACAGGAAATTCTCGCCAGGGTTGTTTACGCAAACAGCAAGCAATATAATAATACACAGGATTTGAAGGCAACCATTATTTCTGCATGGGAAGTTATTGATTGTACGGTGCTACAGAGGCTTGTACATGGAATGCCTTGTCGCGTATTTGCGATTGGAGTCAACAAAGGAGCCTTTGTGGGACATTAAGTGGCCGAGGTCATCTTTTTGCAACATGTGAAATGTACGTTTTTGTTGTTACTTGATTCCAATACAATACATTACATCTAAATTTGTATGTCTTTCATTTGTTTTCGGCAACACATGTTATTGCACATCAACTGCCGTTCTTGTCATTACGTACTCTGAAATAAAACAAAATAAACAAGGTGAGGTCAACATTTTGCAATGCACCTTACTCCTAAAGAACTTTCTTATAGGCAAAAAAGACCACATTAAGATACTAGGGAATGGAATCGAGGTATCTTACATTAGTTGGCTAGAGCCCACTAGATTGTAGACCGTGGACGCCCCTCACCCAAGGAGAGCAACAATGATTCTCACCTTGTGACGTGCGTAGATGAGATTGGCAAAGGGAAAAATAAAGGATTGAGCAGCTCGAAATTTGCATCATATAAACAATAAAAATTGAAAAAGTTAGGCACCAAAAATGACAATTAGATCTAAATTCTTAGTCGTCAAAATGAAATTTATAGGTGCAAAATATGATTAACGAGCCCTCATTTTGAGCCCTGTTTCAATCCGATTTGTTAAAAAAATGCTTCTTGCAGATCTGATGCCACTAAAATAAATTTATAAAAAAAAAAGTATCGCATGATGTTATTTTCCCTTCTTCCAAACAAAATGCATATCGTAAAACTTGATAAGCCCAGCAACCACGTTATCCAAACTAGACATTTTAGTGTTTCCAATTTTCATTGGTTGAGGATGCCAGATGTAAGATTTATGTACTGTGCATTTTTTTGAAAATTAAGTTTATCAACTTTTTTTTTTTGAATTTGAGTTTTTGGTACAGATTTGACACGAACTTGATTAAAATCCCCCCCCCTTTTTTTACCAGGATGATGCAAAACCGGTCTTTTGTCACAGTCTGGCATCACTGTTAAAGCCATATTGATTATTTGTTTTACAGCATAAGGACAGCTAAGGCTGTATTGCTTTGAGATTTACATTTTTCCAAGGAATCCAAACCTCTGTTACCAAGAGGACCAAACCTTGGATTCCAGTGGGCAGAAAAAATGACATGAATTTTATGATACCACTGAAATCAAATCAAACCCAGGTTAATAACACAACAGATGAACTCCTGTAATATACACCAATGTTTCTCAAAGTCTGTTACATCCTAGGGTACTATGACGACTCTCTAGGCGTTTGGAAAGCAATTTGTAAAACATCGCCGATAATTCCAAGAAAATATGTAAATTCTGCAATTTTCCCTCATGACAACCACTTAGAGTTAACTATAATAAATAACATAGATAATTAATAAATAGCATAGAGTTAACTAATTAACCAATCCAGCAACAACAGAAAATTATTATGTTTTATACTGTTTATATTTGTTGCTTATTTTTATGTTTATGTCTGAGCAGTAATAAATAATATGCCTTTATGTTTTATCTTAAATATTTATCAAGCGGTTCCGTGGTTATGCATGTGGTAAGGAAAGGGTTCCATGGGATAAATAGTTTTAGAACCATGGGTTTACACTATTACAGGTATATGTTAGTTACTTATGCAGGAAAAACTTACACTATGGATTATCTGAAACACGATCAATGTCATCCATGTGCAGGAATATATTTATAGATGGAAATTCTCACAGGAAATCAAACCCAGCTAAGGCCAGTAAGCTTAAAAGCTGTAGTTGTAATTACATACATTGAGCCACTAGTGCATATTAATCAAAACCTAATTTTGTAATTTACTGCATTACAAGGCGCACATTTATCATAATCCTTCAAAACATACAGAAAAAAAATTATACTTAGTAATATTTAGTTTGGTTCATGACAGTTTATATAAAAAAATGAATGGAACGACGTATAATGTTCTATTTCAATTAAAAAAAAAGTTCAAGTAACTGCACTACATTTCAGCTTTATACATATACATACACTGTCAGGGCCTTTCAGAGAAAATGCGAGGCCCTTCAAATACATGTCTAACATATATTGAGTTACCAAGTTGAGGCCACTAATATTGTGAGGCCAAGGGCAGCAACCTCTCTTTCCCCCCCCCACCCCCGCCCGTTAGGCCCTGTAAACTGTCACTACTGTACACTTACACACCCACAGGATACAAAGTCTGTATTCATATAAATAATATTTGAAAGCAGGCTCTTCTAACTATAAAAGTTAGGTACAGGTGTAGTAAAGTGGCCATGCCTGATCAAATGGGATCAGTGGCAGTATTCCATGTGGCAAAATGTAGAACTTACTGTATTCAACTCGGGAAAATAAAAGAAATACAGGAAAAATTTTAATTACAAAATTGTTAAGCATTAACTAATTAGTAGGAAAATGATACATCATGTATGCAGACAGGGTAAATAGAAGATTGTACATATTTGGTGGAATCAGATTCTTGTCACTGTCACATCATAAGCAATAAAATCTACACCAGTATAGATCAAATTTTTTACTTACACAATAGAATTATGAATATTGTACAATAACAACTAGCAATTGATTTTTGCTGTCCAGCATCAAATGATGGAAATACATTCATATCTGAATACACAGTATGTTTTCTATTTGATGCTAGATGGCAAAATTTAATTGTACCTTGTTATTGTACAATATTCATAATTTTACCATATAAGTACAAATTTTATCTTTCGTGACAAATTTTATTATTTATGACATGGCAGTAATGAGAATCTGATTCAATCAAATGTGTATATTTTATTTATCTTATTAGCGGGTGCATGTCATTTCCTACTAATTAGTTGATGCTTAGCACAACTTTGTAATTTAAATTTCTTCTGTATCTTCTTTAGTTCCCAAGTTCGGTGCAGTAACTTCTATGTTTTCAACGGATGGTACTGCTGTTAACACCAACTGATCAGACATGGCTACTTTACTATACCTGGCTATTATAGCTCTATGAGTCTGTTTAGAAGTTATTTGGGTGAAAAAGGACTTCACTTTCCACCCTGTGTGTGTGTATGTATATATATATACATACACATATATGCATATACCGTAAAAATTGGTTATAACGAACAAATGATTTCTATCAGTTTAATTCACAAATACAATGAACCAAATTTTTTCCTATACAATTTCATTTTTACACTCATGTTCAAAGATTTTAACTGCCGACTAAAGAACAACACAAACATTAACATAAGAGATGTATATATGTGATGCACAAGAAACACCTGACAGTTTTAGAAATTTTGTATATATACAGTAGTGGACAAAATTGTGGAAACCCTTTGAAAAAAGATTATTTTAGAGGTTTGATGGCTAATAACACCACTTTTTTTTGTACCAATACTATAAAATTATATATCATTAGAAAGGTAATTTAATAAAGATTGTAATGCAATAACATTTGTTCAATTATCTGTATTCTATCAAAAGTTATAGCCAAATAACCAGAAAAAAGAAGCACAGCTTGCTTACATTTATATGAAGTAGCTTTCCTTCATTTGAATGTGGCCAATGAGCATGAGTGTTTACAGAGCCAATCAGGTGTCATCTTGTTTTGGCAATGAGCCAATCATGTTTTCTCTTGTTTTGGCAATGAGCCAACAGGTTACAGGACATTTATCAGTGTGTTCTGTAATTGCTATCAAGTTGGTTGTTTTTTTTTTGTGCTCTTTGATTTAGTGTGCTTGTAAAACGTAATAAAATTAAAGAAATGGCGCAAAGAGTTGACTGGTCACCTAGGAAGCGATGTAAAATAGTAATATTAAGTGAACAAGGCTACAGTTATGAAGAAATTAGAAGAAATATTGGGGGAAACTTAACTAAAGGTGGCATTTCTAAATTTTTGAAGAAGTATAAGGAGACTCAGTCATTACAAAACCAGACTGGTAAAGGCAGAAAAAGGTGCACAACAGCAAGTGATGATAGAAGAATTAAAAGACAGTGCCTAGGTGACAGGAAAAAATCATCTCTGTGTATACAAGGTGAAATGGCGCAATGCAATGTGAAGTTAAGTGCAAGGACTGTTCGGCGCAGACTGCATGAATGTGGTCTAAATGCAAGAATTCCACGAAAAAAGCCATTTTTGTCTGTCAAACAGAGGTTGAAAAGATTAAACTGGGCTAAAACCCATGTTAACTGGACAACGGAACAATGGGACAGTGTAATTTGGAGTGATGAGACCAAAATCTCACTGTTTGGTAGTGATGGCGTAAAATACGTATGGAGAAGAATTGGAGAAGATTTCCATCCTGAGTGCATTACACCTACCGTGAAACACCCAGTTAGTGTTATGATTTGGGGTTGTATAACATCAAGAGGTGTGGGCAGAATTTGCGTGATCAATGGGAATATAAATGCCCAAAGATACATAAATGAAATACTTGAGCCCAAGCTGCAGCCTTCTGCATGTGATCTTTTCCAAGATAATGAAGCATTTATATTTCAACAGGATTCAGCTCCATGTCATGTTGCTCGTGTGTGCAAAAAATGGTTTCAAGATCATCATATTCAACTGCTGGAATGGCCTGGAAATAGCCCAGACCTTAACCCCATCGAAAATCTATGGAGCCGGCTAAAGAAGCTTGTTAGTCGGAAGCAACCCAGCAATAAAACACAATTAACAGAAGCAATAATTCAATCTTGGTTTCATATTATAACAGCTGCAGAACTAAAGAACTTGGTTCACTCCATGGGAAAGCGTTGTAAGGCCGTAATTAAGGCTAAAGGTTACCCAACTAAGTATTAACTGGTATGGTGAACATTTTTGTATATCTCATTTTTTCTATGTATATCACCTTTCTTCTTTATGAATGCTGTTCTATTAAAATACGATTCATAAATGTTATTGCATTACAATCTTGATTAAATTACCTTTCCAATGATATATAATTTTATAGTATTGGTACAAAAAAAAGTGGTGTTATTAGCCATAAAACCTCTAAAATAATCTTTTTTCAAAAGAGTACTTGATGCCTATGTACCCTGTATTTTTATCAGTTTATGTTGAATTGAATGGGCTATTATATAAAAATAAAATGTCATGTAGAGTATACAAACGTTTTAATCAGACTTATGCGCTTTATGGCATAGTTGCAATCATCTATTTTATTACGAGTTTCAAACACAACACCAAATCCACCTTTTCCTAGAACCTTAGTTATCTGAAAATCAGTCAGGAATCTGAAAATAAATTATTGGGAATATATATGTGTAAAGGAAATATAAACAATATTTTCAACATTATCATACACATAGATAAGTAGGATACATTTAAATTTGTCTGCCTACTTTAGAAATAACACCACAATTCATGGAATCATAAGAGAAAGCTATTTATATATAAGAAAATTAGTTTTAATTAAAATGTATATGAACTAGGGGTCAAAATCATGTACACAAATCAAAGAATAGAAACCAGTGCAATTTCTGCATAATCTGACATGTACATAAAATCATAACTATACAATAAAAGAATAGAAGCAAAGTTTAGTGTCAACAATGTATACATATGTAACTAAATACAATTATAAATTCCATTGGCTAAAGTTATAATAGGACATATAGAAATTGGTTTACATGTACGTCATCAATTTTAATACAGTAGAACCTCCATATAACGTACTTCCGTATAGCGAAATTTTCTATATAGCGAAGTTTTGGTAAATCCCCATGGTCATTATACACGAAAGTGTTTCTATATAACGAATTTTTTAACGACCAAAACAGAAAATCGAGTGGTCACGTCAGTGACATTGAATTCCCTAACACCATGGGAATACAATACGATTTTAAGGTAAGTGGCAAACGAACAGAATGAGGCATGTCTAAGGGACTTTAAACTTCCTAATAAAGAGTTTTCCTAAGCATATATATCTTTACCTGATTGCCCCATACAGTGCGAAACTGCTAGGCTATGAACAGGCCCTAATTGTCCTTGAATACACCATATTGTTTGAATAGTAGTACTTGTTGCCCTTTTTTGCTTGTTTGATTACCAGAAATCCAGAATTTTCAGATTTTCAATAGGAGTGTTAACACTTTTATGATGAATCAACATCACCATTTGTTGTGCAGCAGGATATTAAGAGGTTTTTTTTTACAAAAGCATGAACATGTATGAAAGAAGCATTAAATACCTTTTCATTTTAAGGTAAGAATCGTTCAACTATTTTTTTTTTTATACGCATGTATATTTCACACTTAAAAACATCTATTTTTAAATGGTTGAATGTTATTTATGAGAAACAGTCGTTAACTGAAAAATGGGATTTTAATTGTGGTATCATATTGCACTGCCCTGGTTCATGAATACATCGTTTCCACATAGCGAATTTCCTATATAACGAATTTTTTTTTATGGAACCGTCGATTTCATTATATGGAGGTTCTACTATATTTTATTTCTATCATACTGGTACCTACTCACAAAATCCTTCAATAAGCATGTATGCATGTATGTTACACGTTATATGTATGCAACGCATGCATTTAAAGATTAAATTTAATGAGAAATACCTACATCCTACATGCTTTTATAACTGTTTCTTTTATTTTAAATAAGTTTATATTTATAAGTTCATGAAAACTAGCATTTTTTTATATTCTAGAAAAATGGTATTAAAAAATTATTCAATTGTCTTCCATTTACAGATGAGTACATTTATCACGTAACCATAATAGTATTTGCCGTTTTTGGTTAGTTATTTTATGGCGCAAGGACAGCAATGGTCATTCTGTGTCAATCAGGATGAGATTGTACATACGATATAAAACAATAAAATTAAAAAAGTAAAAATACTTTGGATTAATGCAATAAAATTAACAAATGAAACTATATAAAAAATCAGATGAGATGAGAGAAGCAAATACCAGATGAAAAGTTAAAAATTAGTTCATGATTAAAAGAATCAGATAAAATGTCACGAAGGGTAAAAATATTTTGATTAAAAGTTAATGTACGTTGCTGGTTAAAATTGGGGTAAGTATATAAAATATGCAAAACATTTAATGCTTCACCACATGTGACACACATCGGGGGCATCTTCCCCTTTTAAGAGATGTTGATGGAAGAAGCGTATATGCCTGATGCGAAATCTAGCCAGAGTGACCTCGTTACGACGGTCACTTCTATAGCTAGATTTCCACACCTCAATAAGAAGTTTAATGTGGTGAAGCTTATTAAAAACTTGCTCATCCCAAACCAACTGCCATTTTCTGTACAGGTGGTATGAGACACAAGAGTTAAAATCTCGGAATGGAATGTTCATACGCACAGGTTCTGCAGCTGCTGTCTTTGCAGCTTTGTCAGCCCACTCATTGCTGGCGATACCAACATGGCCTGGAACCCAACAGAATTTCACAATATACTGTGCGTTTTTTATATCCACGAGTTGTTTCTGAACTCTGTGGATTCCAGTGTGATGCGAGACGTTGAATGAAGTCAGGCTTTGCAGAACGCTGAGTGAATCTGTACAGATAACAGTTGGAGATACGGCATTATTCAAGATGTATTGTAAAGCTAACACAGTAGCATGAATTTTTGCTTTGAAAACTGAGCAGAATATCGGCAGTTGTTGACTCTGTATGACATCTCCACAGACAAATGCCACACCGATGGTCATCCACTTTTGATTCATCTGTAAAAATGAAGGAGTAGCCTTCATAAGTACTAGATAAATCAGCGAATGCCTGCCGATAGGCAATGTCTGGGGTATTGTCTTTTGGATAGATTCAAACAGATGTCTGTGCCAATATCAAACCATGGAGGAATGATGTTTGGCATAGATTCCGCAATCATGGTTTTTGTAATGCTCAATTAGTTTGCAGCATTTTCCATCCTCATGCCAAAGATCGGAATATATGAGGGATGAGTGCCATTTTCGGAGACTGCAACAAAGTCTATGAGGCAAAGTACGTGTGAAACACATACATACTAGAAAAGTAATTCATTCATCAAGACCATGGGCATCAATAATGTTCTGTCAAAGTGTTGGCAGCTTATATATGTCCCTGCAATAAAACACGGCATGGGAAAAAATTTTGGAGGGCAGAGTGCAATTCATTGAGACAAGAAATCATGTCAATACAAATGACTATCCAGTGACAGAAAACAGCGATAATCTGGACGCAAAATATTGGGTAAGTAAGCTGAATGATGTAAAAATCTCCCACCCAAGTTTTTTACAGTGTTTTTGGTCAATGAAGTAGAGTAGGCAGGAGCATTATTGTGAAGAACTTCCTTTTTGTTGATCAGTATTGCTTCCTTCTTTTTTAGTTCCTTATGCACACCTTTCAGTTCATCATAGTTAGAGCCCGGATTATAAGAACTAAAAAGCTGGCAAAATATGCACTTAAAACGAATAAACAATTAAATAAACAGTTATTTTGACACTGGCGTAAGGTTTAAAAACACGACGTTTCGGGAGCCAACTGCTCCCTTTGTCAAGTGAAGGCATAAATTCTGCCTTCACTTGACAAAGGGAGCAGTTGGCTCCCGAAACGTCGTGTTTTTAAACCTTACGCCAGTGTCGAAATAACTGTTTGTTATGGAATCTCCTGATGAAACTCTGTATTGTTTTATTTAAACAATTGAAATTAATAAAATTAAAAAATCATGTTGAATTAAATTCAATGAGTATATAAAATTAAACTAAATAAAATCAAATTAAAAATATAAATATTAAAATGCACTTAATTATTAAGAAAATGCATTAAAATAATAATAGAATTAAAAAATAAATATGTACTGACCTTTTATTATGCTAAATTGCATGTATTGCATTTTTAAAACAGGTGAGTAGAAATATTCGATATACGCAAAATGATATGCTTTATACAGCACAATTTCTGTGATGACATATCGTAATGTGGCTTTCGATATTCTGAATAGTTAAGCTTTGTCTTACCACACAATAGCATTTATATGGCCAAGAGTTCTTTCCAGAGCTAAGAAAGGTATTTGACAGCATTTATAAAATTTTGCGGATTGTCTATTATGGATCTATCCGTGATGGACTATCACCCACATCAACTCATTGACAGAGTAAGAATGTGGAATTTTTCCCCAGATTGTTGTTTAATCTGACCTTCAATCAACTGCCGATCTAGCACAATGCAACTAAACCTTTGATTTTATTAACAAGGGTATTAGCTGTGTTCAGCAAGGACTACATTTTGGTACCCTAGGATATAATTAAATGTTTAGAAATTCCTTTATCTTTCTGCTCAGATACCACAGGTAAGAGGAAAGTTGAGTTTCAGCGTTGTGGGGAAATATTCCTGATAAAGTAATAACATTTTAAAATTACTAGAACATTTAAATGTGCATTTATTCTGGAAATTTATAATTTTATGCATTTATATGCACTGATGCTATTCGTGGGAGATTTAGCTATTCAAAATAGAAGTTAAGTTTTTCCTGACTTTTCCAGGTTTTGACCAAAAAATCTTGTTTTTTCCTGACTTTTAAGGATAATTTCAAATTCCTTGATAATTCCAGGTTGTCTAGGTTGCATGGGAACCCAGTACATGGTCAGTGTTCGACAATCAATGTCTAGAACACTTGAGGGTGCTGTATTGGACCAACACTCTCTATATTAAAAGCCCATGCACCAGATTATGATGTCATCGCCCGTAGACCACAACTGTGTAAATTTTAATAGTAGTACAGAATATGTGATGCATTCTTTCCATCTGAAACCTATTTTCTAAAATTTTATGTATATTTTAAAATCAGAATATCTAATATTTTCTAATGTTTTATTATTTATATTAAAATTATATGTAATTAGTAATTATAAATATATTTCTGAAATCTATTTTTGTTCTTAGTAAATTTGCAATTTTTTTACTATTTCTGAACTTCTCTGCTTTTTTTTTTTAAATATGTGGATTTTTAAATCCACATATTTTGAATGTAAAGGCAATTGGCAAATAAAACAATTATCAGGATGTAAAGTTTTATTACACACACAAAAAAAAAAACAACCCATAGATGGAAACATGTATACATATGAAAGCATAAATGACAAATCTTCAAATAGCGTTGGCTTTTTGTCTTTAAAACAATTCAGTTTTGACCAAAATTTATTTCAACAAAGAATAAACTGGAAAACAAGGATAACTGAAATATGAGGAATAAACTATGCAAGTAAAATTGGCCAATTTATATCTTTGATATGCAGGTTTAACTGTTTAATATAAATGAGGAATGTTAGCAATCGAAAACACATTTTTTAAGAATCTCCAATGGTTTGAATATTTATTATACACAGCTTTTTAAGTACTGTAATTTAAAAAGTTGCTAGTAGTTCTCCAGTGATATCTGAGTCCATAAAATACATTTTTTTAGTTACCCAATACTTTGATTTGAAGAACAATGCTTTTTTTTTTTTTTCACTGCAAGCTCCTCAAATGCTTTTAACCACTTTTTAAATGCCTCAAGTTTTCATTTTTTTTACAATATTTCTTTCTTTACAATAGTTTTTTAGTAATGTATTTGTGGCAGCCATGATAACATATTTTATAACAATGCCCAATGAACGACTATTCTAACGATTACATTTTATAAAAATTTCTTTCTCTCTTAAATCATGAGCTGCCAAATTAACAACTAATCCTTGATGATTATTGATTGACATTTAAGGAAAGAGTTTCAAAACTACCGGAAATCAATGTTTCAGCTATTATATAAACATGAAGTACAATATCAATATTTTCAAGATGAGGACTAGACCTTTCTTATTCATCTTTTCTATTAAAGACTCTATTGTTACATGCTTCTTCAGTGTGCATGATCAAATTTATCCCACAGAACATATATTTACGGAGTTTTTTACAGTAGCAAAAGCACAATATCCTGCTACATATGACATTACAGACACAACATTTGTTGCATTCTGAATATCTCTATCAGAAACAGTTACTGAAACTACAGAAGTGACACATTTTATCCTGCTGAAACCACAGAAGTGATATATTTTATCCTACTGAAAATATTAACCAGCATAAAGATACAGAATGATCATAATGGGATGACCCTGATCTATAATGACATTTAAATAGGTTTGGGCATTCAATCACAGGTCTACACAAAACAACTCTAAAGCCTCAAGATTGACACATCTTGCATTGTTTTTGTTAAAACTATTTTATGGAAAATGCCCAAGAATGACATGGTTTACAATAACAAGATAAATTTAACAGTGGCCAGAATCAGAACGACAAAATAAGAAAAAAAAAAAAGAAAAAGAATAAAATTAAGGAGAGGGGAAAAATGAAATTTGCACATTTTGAGTTCTAAAACTACGCTACTGCCCTCTGGGATGGGTCCTATAGTATAAAATGATCTCCGAACCAGGATACGTTTACAAACAGCCAAGCTTACCTGAAGTCAAACTCAGCTAAGTGGGCCTGAAATAGCCATAAACACTGAAGCAAGAGAAAAATTGGAGATGGGGTAAAAAAAAATTGTAAGAAGAAAAAGCAATACCTAACACAACGTATTTCATCTCAAAACAATTTAATTTAACAAGACTATCTCCCTAAATTCCGTAAGTATGGTGGATTTTGCTAATGCTGATATGAATGCCTGAGAACCAACCATTTCACACATATCCAAAATACATTAGAAAATATCACTTATGCACCTTCATTTTTTGTTTGAGTTTTATGGCACAAGGGCAGTAAGGGTCATACTCGGTCGGAACTTATAGTTTACCAAGGAATCCAAACTTCTTAAGGCTTAGAGAAGCAATCTTTGGACTACAGTGAGCAGTTAGTCGGTAAGTGTTTTTCTCTTTTTGGTATAATTGGGCGTCAAAGCCGGAATAACCACACGATAAGCAAATGTATTACCACTGCATGGTCATACCCTTCAGTATTAAAAGTGGGCAGTGGTGGATTAAGCGGCTGGCGGACTTCGCAGTCACCAGGGGCCTCGAGTTTGAGAGATTCCTAGTTAAAAACTGCCACAACACAAAAAGCGAAAGATGCAATATTTAATATTATTCACGTATCATACGTATATAAGTACAGAATGTTCTTTTATTAAATTAAGGCTAATTAAAAATCATGGTAATTCAACAATGAGTTCCATAACGATTAAATGTTACTGTCATAACTGTAGTTTTGTCATGTATAATTAAATAAGCGAATGAGAAGTAAAACTATGATGGCGGAAACCCTGTTCTAAGTAACGCCATTTTTTTTATAAAAAGCTGAGGAGAAAAACAACTTTGATTTGATCTCTAGGCACACACCTTAATACTTACCCCTTATATAGGATGAAAATGCTAAAAGGTAATTAGATGAGAAAAGAAAGTCATTGTTTAAATAATATTTCCGTGCAAAATTCAGATTGTGGATGAATCTTGGAGGCTGACAGAACATTTATGTCCTGCTCCGACTGTATTAATTTTTCTAAAATTCTATTTGAACTACTATTATTATTTTAAAGAAATAATCCTTACCATAGAATAAATAAAACTTAAAAGAGGGAAAGAAACTATTTGATTATTATTGGGCGCATATAATCAATGGGATTATTGCTGCATCATTATTATTGAAGTATTTATTAGTGAGTATATATCACTTGGATAAACATACCAGGACGTAAAGAGTCCAATCGAATTGTAAGTGTTGTTTATTCTATTTTTGCAAAAGTTATGAATAATAATAATTATGTAGATTAAGGAAAAAATGATATTTGGAAGCATGATATATCTCAAGTGACATTAAAAAGTTATAAATGCTAAAGGAAGTTTGTAAGAACATTTGCAAACAATATTAATATATGTTCAGAAAGGAGAATCAATAAGCATGTAAAAAGCTGATAAATAAATAATCAGAAGTGTTGATAAATAAGTAGCCAGAAATACTATTGAATAATAGTTCGAAGTGTACAAAGAGAGTGGAACTTTTCCTAATGTAGATATTATTTCGAAAATATTTTTAACAATGCCAATATCAAATGCAACAGGTGAAAGATCTTTTTCAATTTTAAAATTCATTAAAAGCTATCTAAGGAGTACGATAGGAGAAGACAGATTGAACAACATGGCCATATTATACCTAGAACAAAAAAAAAATTGGATGAAATAGACACTGAAAAAATAATTGATGAATCTGCGAAAGAAAAATCAAGACACAAATTTATATACAAAACATTTTTTAAATACTGAGGCAACTTAGTTCATAAAAAATGTTGATAAAAATCATTTAATTTAATCTGAGTAGCGTTTGACATATAAATATATCTGCTGCAACGGGCTTTTCGATGAATTTAACACCTATCTCTTCACAGTTTGGTTTAAAAAGCAGTCCGTGTACTGCCCCATTCTGCGAAATAACCAATTAAAAAAAATATGCTTTAAATACATTTGTAAGGGATTGAGTGTTTATCGTCCGTAGCTGAGTCGGTAAGAGTACCTGCACGGATAGTACAAGGTTGTGGGATCGTGCCCTACCAGACACAAAAAACATTTTTCTTTACGAACGTTTCACCATCTAACCATGCCATAACATTGGTGTTACTATTACTACGCCTAAAAAAGTTGATAAAAATTGTTTCTTAACTTAGTTCCTGCTAAATTTTTTTAAAATAATTTCTGATTTTTCTTGAAACGTTGAGTTTATTATTAGTTACATATTGCCGGTTTAAGGAACTCACTAAAAATCTAACACTGAATTTTTCCAAAATATCATCAGTTCCTTAAACTTTTTTTTTTGGAGTTGAGTCTAAGGACTTCGAAATTTTTATCACCAGGGCCTCAAAGAGGCTTAATCTGCCTCTGTAAGTGGGCAGAATCATTCACTGGATCAGATCACTGAATGATTTTGCACATCATATGATGGATGGAATCGTTCAGCGATCCAGTAAGTGAATGACTGCCCCTCTATTCCGTATTACTGTTGAAAAGTTTTTCAATTCTCTTTCATGTAGCTGAAGTAACAAATACAACAAATTGTATAACAGTTTCATTGTATAAAATGGTTTTCTAGTTAAATAAATTGACCTAAGTATATTGAATAGTAAAAATATACAAACCTAGATGAAAAGTCAATACAGTGAATAGGTTCATTTTTCTGCACACATTTCACACCAGAACCACTTTTCTGGGATTTATCACTTTCGTCATAAGTTAAATTTAACCGTATATCCACTATCTGAAATATTGATAATGTCACACAATTTATCAGTTCATTAATAGATTAAAATCTTCTTAATCAACAAACCAATGTACAAAATGAATATAAAAATAAAATTATTACACAGGAGAATTACAATATTTGTAAGTTTTATCACTGGCATATGGATGAAAATACCTTTGAAAAATAGCAAATGAATGCATTCAAAAACGCATGGTGTTTATAACTATCTCACATTTGTATTTTATGGACAAGGACAATTAAGGCCAAGTATTTCATATAATTCATTTTCTTGTTGCCTAAAAAACTAAACTCCAGATAATAGTGGGTAGATAAATAGTAAATGTTCTATAGTATTATGGAGGTAGGAAGTGGGCAGAGGCAGTATTTGTCACAGTAGAGAATGTATTTTGCTGATGACACTTTTTCCTGTTTGGCACCAACTCTCATGAATGTTGGTCATCATTCGCCAGATGGCGAGTAAAAATTTGTTTCCTAGCTGGTAAAATTTTAAAGCCACTCGCAACAATGGTTAGTGACATCTCAGCAGATATGCAAATATCGAAATTTGTAAATTCTGATTTTCCCCTCTTTCTAAATGAATATAAAGTGAGAAATGCTTTCTTGTTACATCATTCTCCATCACACACATAGAAACAATGCAAAAGTATTGGTAAATGGTGATGATTTAAAAAAAAAAATACACACACCAGGAGGTATTAAATGAGAAATTTGATAGAAAGGAGATAACATGTGCAAAACATCAGTAATCTACACAAGCAGTAGTGTGGGCAGGGAGATATGAATTATACAATAATTTCTGCCACCCACGTATAGATTATAGCTCAAACTAGAGCTTTATTCGTTTTGGAGAAAGTATATATACATAGCTGCCAACTTTCTGAGGTGGCTTTCAGTAATCATTCAGCGTGTGCAAGGAGATCGTCATAAAATTTAGTGTTCATTAAAATTAAAACAATTTTTTGTACTTCTGTAACAGGTTATAGTATATATGTTTTAGCAAAGTTATGTTTAGACTGACATGAAAGAGTTATAGTGACAATTCTAAATTTAGGCTTTTTATGAAATCAAGTATATATTACCATAAAAAGCTTGATTTTATTAAGTAGCAGGTAGACTACTGATTGGTTATCGATAAGTGAAAATCTTGTTACTTGTTTTGCAGAAATCAACTGTTTTAAATGAATTTTTTTAAAACATACTTGAGATTTTTAGAAGTATCTTTTGTTTTTTCAATAAGGAATAAATTTATGAATCTTTGTACTAGGGCTTGGTCTAAAATTTGTTTCCTTTGAATGGCACTAAAAATTCTTTTTATAGTGGCAATGCTATGTGAGCTCAGCAATATACACAACATTCACTTTGATAAAGCTCCATTTTTCTTTTATTTCTTTACTCCACAAAAATCTCAGACATTTCATTCCATGTAACATCCATTCTTGAACACTCATCTATACTTCCAAACTGAGGTGATGCAAACTCAAATTCTAGTAAATTGATTTTAACAGGTGTTAGAGTGCTCTTGAACAAGAACATAATATATTCCACAGAGGAATAAACTTTTTTTTTTTTTTTAAACAGGTGCTCACATCTGCCATTTCAGCATGTTATAAAGGCTCACTCTTGCAAAGGGATATTTTTTAGTAGGTATAAACACAGGCTTCCAGCAGATTTTTGCAAAAAAGTAGAAAATAAGGACCATTTAAAAAGGACAGTAAGTACCTATCACAGTGATTTTGTATACAACCTACCTTCAAACTATACCTTCAATTTCAATGCATCTATTTATTTTAAATATTGTTTCGATCTTATCACTTCCCCCAAACACAATTAAAACTTACCTGTTAAATACATATCAGACACAGCTTATCTCCACAAAATTATCGTAGTAATGAGAAATAAATAGAAAAATTGTTTGTTGGTACATGAGCCATCATAATGGGAAAATGAAAACAATAAACATCCATGAAAAGGATGGAAGCAGATTGAATATGGAATAGGGGTTTTGCAGCAGACATATCTTTGAGAAAGTTTAAAAACAACGGGGCAATTGTAAATGATGAATAAATAAATATATATATATATATTATTTCCTGACTAAGAAAGAGGAATTCTTAAATACAAAAATTTCATACAGCAATAAGGTACGTCGTAAAGTACCTATGGCGAGGCAGAACTAGTGCACATGAAAGAGAACGAACATATTACATAAGGATGTTTTTTTTATTAGAGTTTATGAACTCGGAAGTATGGATGTTGAGTTGATACATTGCATCCAGAGAGAAATATGACTTCAAATAGTCCATTGAAGAACATGGAAGCAAATAGTGTTGACTTCGGAATTCTGATTTTGGGGCCTAGGACAGGGTGAGGGCAAAAGGAGCAAAGATCCAGCAGCCAGGCACGATTTTGTTCTTTACATAATTATCATCAAACACATCTTTTTTTTTAAAAAAAAAAAAAAGGTTCTAAGAGTTTCTATATCAGAAGAAAATAAATACTTTAAAAAATTCCATAAGAAACCTTGGAGTTATATGTAAAAGGACGATCTTAAAAAAAATCCGTTATCTTTTGAAAACTCTAAATGGGGGAAAAAAGAGAGAGAATATGCCAAACTTTCTAGAGGGCTGTAAATCCCATCTCTGCCTTGTCTGGGGTCCCACAATGAGAAACATTGCGGTGAAGTTACAATTCAGGGGTCATGCAAAAATGGCAAAAAATATCATAAAAACAGTAATAGCTGAAAACCCTCACAGTTTCCGTAATGACTGAAAACTTGTCATTTTCCATAATCATTATGGACAATCCGTAATAGCTAACAGCTATGTATATATATATATATGCACATGCACAATAGAATCTCCATATAAC
>QLNU02015360.1:54427305-54452155 GCA_006491805.2 Dysdera silvatica
CAAGCACCCCCAATGGAACTCTACGACGACAAACCCCCGCGGGAACCAAATCTACTCCCTCATCAACCAAAACCCCTACTTCCTTCTTGCCCCCCCCCAGCTTCACAAGGTCGACATTCAATAGCAGGGACGTCCTCGACTTCGCAATAACCAATTTTCTACCAGTAAACTCCAATATCTTCGTAGGCGACCAGCTCGCCTCCGACCACCTACCAATTTTTCTATCCTTCCAAATATCAACAAACCCCCTCCCCCCATTCACCTCCAAAAAAACCGACTGGACCCTCTTCAAATCCCACCTCAACACACTACTCCCTACAGCCCATCCCCCCCCCACCCCTACTCCATACGACCTCGACCACCAAGTTACACAATTCACCACACTGGTCTCGAAATGTTTGGATCTGGCAACAATCCAACGACCAACAAACTTTACTCTCCCCCTCCCCCCCCACATAAAAGACATTATACGGGCAAGGAACCGCGCCCGCAAAGTTGCCCAACACACACGCGCCCCCCAAGACAAACGAAATTACTACAGTTTAAAAAAAAGGGTGGCGCATGAAATCTATACATACACACAACACCGGTGGTCGAAAACGATCTCAGACCTCGCCTCTACGGACGGATCCATATGGAAATTCCGGAAGAGGCTCTTGGGGCGCAAACCCCCCCTCACCCGATTAGACACCCCCCATGGCAAACTTTTTCGCCCACACGAAATGGCCGAAGCCATGGCTGACTCTTTCGAAGAGCAATTTTCCCCCAACATCCCCCCACGCCACCTCCGCTTCCATGACAGAATTATCTCCAAATTCAACTCATACATCAATCATTCCTCCACCCAACCACACCCCCCCCTCTCCACCTCAACCGAAATTAACAATGTCATCAAAAATCTCATCAATAGGAAAGCACCCGGCCCTGACAAAATAACGAACACAACAATTAAAAACTTCACCCCTCAAGCCATTGCAACACTCACTCACATCATTAACAGATCCCTCACACTCCAACACTTCCAAACCACCTGGAAAACAGCAAATATTTATCTCATTCTTAAACAGGGGAAAAACCCCTTTAAAGCAGGGAGCTACCGCCCCATTTCACTTCTCTCAGCGCTCTCTAAAATCGCGGAAGCCATAATCAAAAATAGGCTAATCGATTTCCTCGACCAACACAACATTCTTTTACACGAACAATTTGGCTTCCGCCGAGAGCACTCCACAACACATCAACTTACTCGCCTCATCGAGGACATTACACACGCCATGGGAAAGGGGTACGCCACCCCATTGGTCAGCTTCGATATTTCCCATGCATTCGACGCCGTTTGGCACCCCGGCTTCATACACAAACTTATCCAAATTAACACCCCCCCCTACCTTATAAACATCATACACTCCTTCATCAATAACAGGAGTTTCAAAATAAACATAAACAACAACATCCTCTCCACCCCATGCACCATCACTGCCGGCATCCCCCAAGGGTCCAGGCTTTCACCCACCCTCTTCCAAATTTTTTTCAACGACTTCCCCAAAACACAAAATACCTCCCTAGCCCTTTTCGCCGACGACGCGGCAATATACACCTCACACGCAAACTGCCCCCGGTCCATTATCCACTTACAACGACATATCAATAAACTCACCCGGTGGCTCAATAACTGGAAAAATAAAATTAATAAGTCCAAAACACAAGCCATCATATTCACCAAAAACCACTTCACCCCCCACCCCACAGCACACGACAAATTACTAACGATACCATCAATTGGTCGAATAAAATTAAATACCTTGGCATAACCATGGATAAAAAATTAACATTCAAAGAACACCTTTGCCTAATCAAAAATAAAGTCCGGGCGGCTTGCGCCCAACCAAGCAATCTCATTGGCCCCCGTACAATCCTCTCCACACAAAATAGGCTCCTCCTCTATTATACCGCGATTAGACCAATTTTAACTTACGCCGCCCCCTCATGGTCAATTTTCCCCACAAACATACTAACTTCTCTCCAGCAATTTGAAAATATCACACTTCGAAAAATTCTTCACATCCCCTGGTTCATCCGCAACAGACAAATTTTTCAAGACATAAACATCCCCACAATCACAGATATAATCGAAAAACTATCACATAACTATTTCAACCTCATCCACCTACATCAAAATCCACTCATCACAAACACACACAAACTTCATAACACAACAAATAACCGCGTCGTTGGCCCCCTTCAAGCCTACGTCAACAAA
The DNA here is from genome assembly GCA_006491805.2 of Dysdera silvatica. NCBI lineage: Eukaryota > Metazoa > Arthropoda > Arachnida > Araneae > Dysderidae > Dysdera > Dysdera silvatica. The sequence continues at coordinate 54,429,563 of QLNU02015360.1, forward strand.
TTCCACCCCCGAACACTCCATCACCCCCGCCAATACCACAAAATTTTCGTTGGCCACGCTGGCCCCCCCCATGCATTATCCGCCGAGTCCGTACACCCGTCATTCACCATCCTCATCGCGTCGTCACCCATCGTCGTCGTAGAAAACTCCCCCGAACAATTTTCAGGCGCACGACCCAACAACCAATTTTGCCTAAGCCCCCCCCCATGCTCCTATCACCCGCCACCACCCTAGACGCCCCCGCCGCATTTTAACTATCCCGCATATTAACTATAGAGCTATATTACCAAGGCCCCCCAGGGTACTTCCCAGCTACAGTCCCCCCATCAACATTATTACAATCCAACCACTACAAACAATCGCCCCCCAATACTTTCTCACTCCCCAACCTGCCCTGCCAAACCCAGAACGGGTCTCAACCCCCACATTTATTTATAACGGCACCTTACCGACCAGACTACTATAATATAAAAAAACAACAACAAAAAAAACCTTCCCTTCCAACCCTCACTTTATTTACAATTCAAAACAAATTTTAACCAAATCCCTTGAATTCCCTTTTCCTGCCATTTACTCGGAGCACTGAATTGAGATACGGAAACATCATGGAGACCACAGTTCAAATACAGCGAACTTTGAACACCTAGCCCACACCATCATGGCAACTTCCGGCTTGCTTTGGCCCCGCCTCCTCTTCTCTAGACCTGACGTCACAGCCCTTCCCCCGTTCTCATTGGACCGCACTCCCTGCCTTCTCATTGGCTAATACAACCTATTTCTACCGCAATCTCTCAAAATTTCAAAATATTCATTTCAAATTTCTCCCGTTTTTCCAAATTCAGCCATCCAAGCATCAAAACCATTCTTTAAACTTTAACCCCTTCCATTACCACTTTTCTGCCCAAATTCACATATCATCTCATCCACTCCGTGGGGGATTAAGCAAATCTAAATTGCAGGCGCCCCATAAATCAGGATATGCTTGGCTTGGCTTGGCTTGGCCTTTGAAATTGTATTAGTATATGCTTCTTTCAAGCTGAACATTAAATGCCTTTTAGGAATTTTAGTTTTTTCTGTACCATTCATGACAGTAATTACGTCTTTTCTTCCAGGCATGTGTCTACTAATATCTTCTTGTTGATAAAATTTAACAACAGCTTCCATTGTTTTAGACTTACGTGCTGTAGATTTTAAATTTGTTTTATTATGCTTTGAAAGTATAGGTACAATTTCATTTTCTTTGCATAGCTGTTCAATCACTTCAGCCCTTTTACATGGTGATTGTGGAAGCACACGACGAGTTCTAGCTACAGCTTTACCTAAAGAATAGGAATTTCTGTATGAAGATTAGGTGACCCAGGTGTAACAGATTTACTTTTTCTTCTTTCTTCGATATTTTGCAACTCTTCCTCTTGATATCATTTTTCTTTTCAAAAATGCGAAACTGAATTTCGGACTAAAGAGAAATTTAATAGCATTTCAGCACACTGGAAAATTGAACCCTTTGGTGCATTCTAGCGGAATTTTACAATTAAGTTTGGTGCAGATATGCGACGCAATATCATCCCGGCTTCCATTTACAATATTGTGGCTTCTTCAACCTTGAAGGTGCATTTACCCATGTTTCAGTTTAAATTAAAAACGCTTAGAAAACTACGCTACCAAATACCACTTGAAAGGACGGACGAGAGCAGAACTCAAGAACGCTCCCAGATCGTTACTATCAATAAGCGAACGACATATGTGGAGTATGGTGGAGATTGAGCTAACAGGGGTGCGAGATATTCGCTTGCATAACTTGTTTATTCAGCCGGTTGTTGTCGTTAATTGTACAATAAATAAAAAAAAAAGTTTCTAATAGCATGGAAAAGTTTTATTTAGCCGGTGCTACGCCACTAACCACAGATGCATGTGATTGGATAATCCAAATACACTGACTTTAACTAGTGAAAGTGACTAAAAATAGCCTATTCGGGAAATAAAATAAAAAATAGAAGTTCAAGGATTTTCCTGGCCATTGTGAAAAACTCGGTATTTTTGCCCGGATATTCAAGGCCTTGGAAGGATTTTTTAAAATTTAAGGCTTTTCCCGGTTTTCCAGGCCCCGTACGAACCCTATAAAACAAGTGCTTCTGGGAGAATTATAAAATGGGTAGGTGTCTAATCAGCCTTTTGGTAAACATGCAACATTATACAGTTAGGTCTCCTTTTATGCAGACTGGGTATTTTTTATGCATTTTTGAAGTTGAGCAATGTGTATTTTTATATGATTTTTGATTTTTTTTTAAAATATACCTATGTAGATTAAAATTAAAACGTTTTACTGCATATACATTCTCATGCATAATATTCACTCACGAAAGGAGATTTACACATACGTGTAATGCTTTTACTCTCTTTTCTGAACTGAACTCAAGTGTTGCCAAGTCACACTTCCCAATGTGAGCTGGAGAACTGTATATCATGAACTATATAAAAAAAATAGCAGAATCATCATCGCGAAGTTTAATTACTGATTACATTGTTTAAAACAAAAAAACTACATAGAATGAGAGTGAAGTTTGTAAAAATCTATCGCCTTTACTGTGCGGATCTGATGCAGAGACTGTCTCTTAAAATGATGAAAGTGATTTGGCACCAGTTTGTAAATGGTGCAGACCATTATCAAATAGCGAAAATGATTCTGATGAAAAAATGTTTGTTACTTTTTAATAAAATCAAATGAATAAAGTTTGATAACAAATTTAAGTTTCATATCAATTTCTTTCAAAGTTTCGAAGGAATTCATTAAGTATTCCTATTTTCTTAAATTTCTATAAACTTCTTAATGCGGATTTAGGTTAATTTTGACTCGCTGTTTGGTTTTATGCAATTTTAGAAAATTACTAAATGTATGTCTAATTGAATGATAAATATGGGGAAAAATGCAGATTCGGGAATGACGAATCAAGGTTTCACTGCAGTTTAATTATGGAATGGAAAACGTTTCTACAATAAGGCTGTGTTTCGTAGAAAGTTTACATTTCATTTTTAAAGCTGATATTACAAATAGCATACAATATATACTTAAAATATTTGCATTCTATCTTTCACAGAATTTGGTGTTCTCACAAGTCTTAAAACTTAAGCCTGCCCCACTATAAATGGCCAAAATTTGAGCTATATCATACATACAAGATAATGGAAATATATTCTTACCATAGATACTGTCAACATCCAATGGTGATAGATCAGGCTGGCTGTTTCCTGGGAGGGGGGGAGGGGAGATTTAACCAGAAGTTAATATGCATTGTAGTAATGTATCAAATATTACTAAATTCAATTTTAAAACTTATAAAAACTATATTACAAAGAGAATAATATATCATGAACGTTATGTTTATTGCATACACTTTGCATTATATACAAATATACCTATTATAAATGAAGTAGATATTTTAAATTGCCACATATAAATTCAGCATGAGAAATACCATTCAAGTATAGAATTCTGTTTTTATGGTGCAAGGATAGTGAAGGTCATATTGAGCTGCCACCCACAGTTTCCTGAGGAATCCAAACCTCTTAAGGCCTAGGGAACCAACCCCGGAACTAAAGTGAGCAGTTAGTTGGTAAGCTTTTTTCCTCACCGTTCAGTTAAACCTGTGTTAACAGAATGCTAGGTGAATGCGCTACTACTGCAGAACCCCTGGATTTCCAATATGCAAATTCTAAGCATAAAACTGAAGCAGTAGCATGTAAAATACATTAAATATTATTATCAACGTTGTAGACCATAGTTATTTTGTTGGATAAAGTATTGACACATTTCAGAGAGACGTCCCTCTCTTTCCTCAGAAAGTGACCACTTAAAGTTTGTTTCAGTCAATTCTTAACAAAGAGTGATGTATTTCTGTGTTTTATGATGCAAAAACAATCAAGGTCATACTGTATCATGATCTACAGTTTTTCAAGGAATCCTAACTTCTGTTGCCCAGGGAACCAAACACTAGACTATAATAAGAAGAAAAATGGTACGAATTGTACAATAAAATTGCATAGGTGCCAACCTTCAAGAGAATGAAAATTGGGGAAATTTTTAAATGCATGCAATTCGCAATGAAAAATGCAACAGCATAGAAACAAAAAAATGTTCACGTAAGACATAAAAGGAAATTCTCTAAGCAGAATAGGGATTTTTTCCCTTTAATACAAGACTGCCATGAAAAACAGATATATATACTTAAAAATTTGTATTGCATATTCATGTAAACCCAATTAAATTCAATCAGTGCAAAAGAATTATTTTTCTAACAAAGTAAAAATACACTTACTCACTGGAGACTAATTTTAGGCCTACTCATATTTCTTTAAAAATAAGGAAGTGACAGATTTATCTTTTTTCAAAAACTCCTTGGTAAATTTTTTCTCAAAACACTTTGTCTTTCTACAACATCTAACATCTAGGAATTTTTCAAGGCTTTCATTTGACAGTGAAGTTCTAAAGTCATACTTTTTTTTTTCAGACTTTGAAAACATCTTTCTACAGGGTGTCCAGCAAAATTGCTAACAAAAATTCAAGCATATTATAAGGATTTCAAGGCTCATTCCGAAAAATTTCAAGCATCTCCTTTCCATTCCCAGGGATGGGTCCCAACTAGCATCAAGTTCTGCATATTACATTTATTGGAGGTAAGGGTAAAACACTTGAAAAACACAATTGAAGTTGCTAAAAAGATTTTTTAAAAAAATATTTACAACCCAAACTAACCAAACAAATAAAAATTATTATATTCACTAAAATAGATAAAAACGATCTGCTTTCTCATCATTATTTTTTCCTAAAATGAAAGGTAAATATAAAATGGTGAGTTGAGTAATATTTTTCAAAAGGGGTGGGGGTGGAACTGGTTAAATCTAGTGGAAAATTGCTAAATTTAGCGGATTTCAGTTAGTTTTGATAGTTTTCCTTGCTAAATCCAAGTTAAACATGGCAGGGAAATTAGCAACACTGTCTCGTGCATTAGTGACCAGATTACGTGAATGAATTGCACATGTCCCAAAATTCGAAAATAGCGATGCTCTATGCAACTTAAATCCCCCCTCCACCAGACTTCTCTTTGCAAATCTCTGTTCTCCGGGGTATGGCGGGGAGGGTCATCGCTTACCATCCTGTAAATAAAAACTCAGCCTTTCAAATATCTTCCCCCCCACCCACAGGGAATAAGCAAGTTATAAACATAACATAAATGATTGTTTATGTTATGTTTATAGATACAGATTGCCACCAGACGTCCTTAAAACATAGCAGGAGTCATTCACAAACTGCATCATTTTGAACTCTCACTATAATTTTAAAATAAAATTATCAATAATGGCATACGGATAGATGAAAATCCATAATGGTTAGAATCCCGTTATATTTATCAAAACTCAGATTTGAGGTTGTGATGTATGCGTTTTCATTTAATTTAAAAAATATTGCTTGGTTTTATTGCTTTTTTCCATCCATAATGGATATTTCATAGTGTGGTCAACCAAAACAAAGGCAAGAAAAATGTTCGAATGCGGACTATAAAATTAAATGCTAAACACGAATCTTTAAAATATATTTCCCAACATTCCTGAGGCATTATAAATTCAAGTACATTTCCCGATGGCTGGACACCCTGTTTTAAGTAAGTGGCCCACATGGTCAGCATTGCTAATCGGCAAATTATGTTTTACTATAAAGGACATGAACAAACACTCAGCACGAATAACACTGAAATCTTCTGATGGCGGGAAAAGAGTTTCAATTTTCAAATTGTTTTCATGATGCTTGAAATTAGACTGATGCTTTTTCTATTTAGCATAAGCTACAATGTCACTTGTTCCTCTGTGAGTGATGTTGATGTGGACCTCACAATCAGAACAAAAAGCTAAAGATCTTCCCTTTCTTCATTGTATAATGAATGCAAATTCAGTAGTATATGCATCTTTAAAATGCAAGAGATACTTTTTTTGATTTTGGGAATTCATTTTAACGAACACCGATTAGCAGAATGTAATCACAAACAAAGCATGCCATATGATCACACAAAGTCAAACATTTCTGGGGAGATCCATTGCAGCCAAAAGAAATGTAGTTAGCATTGCGTTGATATGATTCTCTGCATATGCGCCAGTGAAAAGCTGCTCCGCGACTATAGAGAGCGAACCACCGAGGTTCACAGGAAATATGATGCCATTTCTTTCAGAAGAGAAGCGTTCCGAAGTTTGACACTGTGAAAGTGTTGTGGGTGTAGGGATCTTTTTGATAAGAATCCCTTTTATAGGGATTTTTCTTAAAAGAAGGAATCAAGGACATTGAAATCTCTTTTGTAGGTTTTTTTTTACAAAGCATGTAGGGATTTTTTTAAATAGAAATCCCTTTCATAGGGACTTTTTCCCTCATTATCGTTAAAATTCGGGAGATTTAGGAATTTTTCGGGAGTTCGGGAGATTGTCTCAAAACTTGGGGGACTCCCGGAAAATTCGGGAAAGTTAGCAGCTATGAAATTGGAATCAAACCTAGGTTAATTAATGGAACAAGATGAACATGTTACAACTACACCACCATAGTGTCAATCTCTGAAAAGAGAAATGTGTTATGTTTTACTGATAAATGTTTTTTGGCACAAGTACAGCTAGGGTCATAGTACACTAAGACCAATAGTTTCCAGGGAATCTAAATCTTTGTTGCCTAGGGAATCAACCCCAAACTATGGCAGGCAGAAAAAATGGCACATATTCTACACCACCATTGAAATCTAATTTGGGCTAACAGTATAATAGACAAATGTGCTCTATCACCAAGACACTGTAGGGCTAACTATACTTTATAATACGTTGATACTAACATTTAATTAAAAAACTAAGTCTAAATATTTAAAACAATAGAGCAGTGGTTTCCAACCTTTTTTCAAGCTGAGACCCACTTTTATAGTGTCCAAGTAATCCGTGACCCCCTTTTACAGTTTCAATCAAAAGATTTGCAACCCCCCTCTGCACGCCGCTGCTATATTTACATAATAAAAGCATTTTTAACAGAGTAAAGAAAACACATTAAATATAAAATTATATTATATTAATTATATATATATTATTAATTAAATACATTAGATTAATTATATACAGGGTGCATCATAAATTCGTTCAAACTTCAAAAATTCATAATAAAAGAAGTAATGCTGGGGAAAAAATTTCGGTTTGTGTGAATATGATCAGAGGGACATTCGATTTTTTTCCATGCATAAAAAAAAAAATGATTTCAAAAGTAACTGAAAGAGGGCACTCATACTTCATACTGAGACGTTTTATGCAAATCAGGCTAGCAATAAAACGCCTGACTAGAAATGGATTCGTCATTCGATGCCGGCAGCATGCTATCGTTAGCAGATTGAGCATTGGTAGTTACTTTTCTACAAGAATGGTGAATCCACAACTATTGTATTGCGAAAGTTTCGCACGGAGAACAGACTGAAGGCGCAAAAAAGCCCTATTTCATTGAATGGGATACTGAATTTAGTACGACGTTTTGAGGAAATGGGGAGTTTGAAGGATCATCCACAAAGTGGCAGACCATCCTTGAGCGTGGACCGCATCCATGTTGTACAAAGTGTCATGGAAGAATTGGGAGCCAAGACATCAACGGTGAGTAGCAATGCTCGTGAAGCTGGGATAATAATAGGGATTCCGGAATCGTCGATTTGACATATCCTGCACGGAATCTTGAATCTGTATCCGTACAAAATACAGGCACTTCACCAGTTATTACCGGCAGATACAGATGAAAGACAAAAATTTGCTACATGGGCGCTGGCACAAATGGAACGTGACCCACAATGGTTGTTGAATGTCATGTGGACGGATGAAGCCCACTTTTCACTGCATGGTGATGTCAATACGCAAAACAGTTATATTTGGGCGACGTCAAACCCTAATGAGTACCTCACTAAGCCACTGCATTCTCCTCATGTGACTGGTTGGTGTGGTTTCACCGCGTCTTTCATTTTGAGCCCTTTCTTTTTTGAAGAGCATTGTCTTGTATCCGGTTGGAAAACATGTACAGTCACTGCAAAACCGTATGTTACGCCTTTGAGTGACCAGGTTGTGCCTGTATTGCAGAAAAGACATGCATTACCTGTCATCACCTTCATGCAGGATGGTGCCCGGCCCCACTTTGCACGTGCAGTCAAGACAGTCCTCTTGGAAACTTTGACGGAAGGCCGAGTGATAAGTTGAGATTGTAAGCTTAAGTGGCCCTCACAATCACCAGACTTGACCCCGGAAGATTTTTGGTTGTGGGGATACTTGAAATCTTGTGTGTACCGGGGCTCCCCTGCCACTTTGATGAAACTGAAAGATGCCATTCAACGGACCGTCAGTGGAATCGATGCCGACATGCTACACTCAGCTGCAATAGGCGTAGTGACGTGCCTCACTTGCCTAATACCTTGTGGTGGTGGTCATGTTGAACATCTTTTACTTTAAAATAGTAAATGCACAGTGTCATGTTATTGTGATCTGTTTCATTGTCTGTGTTTACCTGATTTGTATAAAATGTCTCAGTATGACGTGTGAGCGCCCTCTTTCAGTTACTTTTGAAATCATTTTTTATACATGGAAAAATAATCCAATGTCCCTCTGATCATATTCGGCCAAACCGAAATTTTTTCCGAGCATTACTTCTTTTATTATGAATTTTTGAAGTCTGCACAAATTTATGACGCATCCTGTATACAGGGTGAATTTGACCTAATCTGCCAAACAAAAGGGGGTGATAGAAGAGCCCATGTGGAGCATAAAAAACCGTTGCAACCTTGTCCTATCTCTATCCATTTCCGAATTATGATGGAAAGAAGAAAAAATGCGGAAAGTCTGAAAAAACAAAATTTGTCAGGTTTGCGTAAGATCTACATACGAAATAAGTACATACTTGGAAAGAGCAGAAAAAGTTCTACAAGATGACACTATTTTCATCAGGATATCTGAATTTAACGGCGAGCTACAAGCGCTGAAACATTGGCGAAGTGTAAAATCAAATTGTCATCAAAATCTGTAACCGGCAATTCCGCAAACACCCTTCTAGCTACAATCGGTCAAATATACCAAAAACTTGTCCATTCTACCAACTTTCGAATGACCCTACAATAAACCATATCGGTATTCTAATTCAGGAAAAATTTAGCCTTTTGTCTGCAATACATCACTAAAATTGGCATTCATCGAAAAAGGCCGGTAGTTTTTTAGGTGCAAGAATGCACGTTTTAAAGCTAACCAATAAAAGTAACATTTGTTTTGAAGTATACAAACACAATAGAAACACATATGACGTTTCCTCACGTCTTTCAAAAAAGGAATATGCAAAAAAAAAAAATCCTAATAGACCTATCCCACGTCTACCTATGATTAAAGAATGTATGCATTCGAAAGGATGTGTGAAACTCACAGCCGCTGCTGAAATTGGTCATCCCCAAACCTGATACATACCCTTGCCCACTTACTAAATGAAACCATAGTAGCTCTTAGCGAAATCTCATCAAAAAAAGCTCATCAAACAAAGTTTGTTAGACACGAGCCAGTTGCTCGAGTCTAACAAACTGATAAATTCTGTGCAGTAAATCTCTTGCTTCAGGAAACCCCAAACGAAGAAGTCCATTTGAGTCAGATCTGTCAATCTAGGTGGCCAAGTGGGATGACCGCACAGGAAGGTTGAAAGACATCTGCAAATGTTCGTCGAATGCCTTTTTCGATGAACACCAATTTCAGTGAAGTATTACGGACAAAAGGCTAAATTTCTCCTGAACTAGAATACTAATATGGTTTATTGTAGGCTCATTTGAAAGCTTGTAGAGTGGACAAGCTTTTGGTAAATTTGACTGATTGTAGCTAGTAGAGTGTTTGCAGAATTGCCAGTTACAGATTTTGGAGACAATTCGATTTTGCACTTCGCCAATGTTTCAGCTCTTGTAGCTCGTTGTCAAATCCAGGTATCCTAATGAAAATTATGTCATCTTATAGAACTTTTTCTACTCTTTCCAAACATGTGCTTATTATGCATGTAAATCTTACGGAAACATCACAAATTTTGTTTTTTTCAGACTTGGCACATTTTCCTTCTTTCCACCATAACCTGGAAACTGTTAGAGAGAGGACAAGGTTGCTATGAGTTTTTATGCTCCACATAGGCTCTTTTATCACCCTTTCGTTTGGCAGATTAGGTCAAATTCACCCTGTATATTAATGTACATTATGGATATAAAGTTAACCACTTTCAGTAGAATACTGCAATGTAGTCATATTGAAACATAAAACCGTATAAAATGCATGGAAACATTTGAAATTAAATTTCTTGCAAAAATAATACTGGACAACAATAAAATTGCTTCTGAAGGGAAAGTATACAATTATGCATGAAATTAACTCACTAAACACGAATATCACCATGAAAAAATTCATTGGCACTTGTTTCGGATATACAGCTAACAGAAGGTTAGAAATTTTTGATTGTTTAGTAAAATAGTAGGTATAATAAGTAATAAATTTTTTTGTTACTATTAATAAATGTATGATAAATATAGTAAATGTTAGTAAATTTATATTAAAATAGCACTCAAATAAAAATGTAAGAACTTGTGTTTCTATACAGTATCTTCCTTACTCGTTAGGCAATGTCAAACCAATAAGTATTGATTCATTGGGTGAGAAGTCAGGAGCCTCAAGCAATATCTGGTATATTACACAATATGATGCAATCCTTTCATTTTTTCATCACATAGCCAAACGATAAAGAGCTCAGTCAATTTGTTTCTTTCCCTTCATTGGTGAGTGTACTCTCATGATAGTAGCCTTCTAAAACGATCCTTTTAATGTGACAGCAAGTAGCTATGCCGTGTGCATCTGTTAATAAGGCGGGTAACTTTTGCTATATTTTTGGTGAAGTGACATTTGCTGTACAGAAAAAGTCCATCACTACAGTTGTTAAAAAGGCTTATTTGTATTTTGGTGGATCATCATACATGATCAGGATAAGAACTGGGCTCCACATGTACGTTGCTGCAAATGTGCAACAAATCTTTCACAGTGGCTGAATGGCAAAAAAAGCACGATGGGTTTTGCTGTTTCCATGATTTGGAGGAGCCCACAAAGAACATAAATTACTGTTATTCCTGTATGGTGCCATCAATGATTGAAGGTGTCACAAAGAAAAAGAAATGGACTATACAATATAGAATGTACCTTCTGCTGTACGACCTATACCTCACTCGGAAGACCTACCCATTCCCAAACTTCTGACAGATTTTACTATCCAATAGATGAGGTCCAGGAAGATGACGTGTGTTATCCGAAACCATCAAAGATTAATGAATGCGATGACAAATATGCATCTTCTGATTCTATGCCACTTAAAATTACATCAATAACTGAACAACCTTGTTTGTGATTCGAATGTAACCAAAGCCAAAGTAGAGATATTAGCATCAAGGCTTTGTCACTGGAATCTTCTAGAACAAAATGTTCGAGTGACTTTATTTCGTCACCAACAATTCGAGCAATTCTTCCAAAAAACTGAAATCTTTGTGTTCTGCTGCAATATTGACGGCCTATTGCAAGGACTAGGTTACACAGGAACGGCTTCTATTTATAGACGCCTCCAAGTTCAGTCTTAAGATGGTTTTACTTACTTATGGAAATCAGCTACCATCCATTACAATTGCACATGCGATGTACATGAAAGAAAACTACAATAACCTTAAACAGCTGTTGGATACAGTTAATTACAAAAAGTATGGTTGGCTAATCTATGCTGACTTTAAGGTAGTGTCTCTGTTGACGGGCCTTCAGCAGGGATATACAAAGCACTGCTGTTTTCTATGTCAATGAGATAGCCAAGCTACATGTTTACACTACATCGGGAGAGACTGGCCTCCCAGGATGTCTTTGACACCTGGACAAATGAATGTTCAGAACACACCACTGACAGATCCACATAAAACCATACTATCCCCTGTGCCCATAAAACTGGGTCTTGTGAAGCAATTGGTTAAAGCCATGGACAAAACTAAACTAGTGTTCAAGTACTTGCTTGAAAAATTTCCTCAACTGAGCGAAACAAAAATACAAGAGGGAATTTTTGTGAGTCCGCAGATCAGATGGCTATTTTAAGATTCGTAGTTTAAGGACCTGCTTCAGTGTGATGAAAAAGAAGTGTGGGATGCCCTTTGTCAAATACCAACGTACTTCCTGAGAAATTACAGGGCTGAAAATTACGAAGATCTCATCACCGACATGCTGGCTCTGTATCAAAAATTTGACTGTGATGTCTTTAAAATTCCACTTCCTGGATTCTCACCTGGAATTCTTCCCAGATAACTGTAGCAACTTTAGTAATGAGCATGGTGAGCGTTTCCATCAAGACGTGGTCATAATGGAGCAACGATACCAGGGAAAGTGGTCGACTATGATACCACAGCCTACTGCTGGACACTCTTCAGAGATGCCCTTATGGTGGTATACAACCGAAAGGCAAGGAAAATTAAAATGTCAAACTGGTAACTGATTTCTATGCACGAAAAACTCATGTAAGTATCTCAAAACTAAATTTATTACAAATGTAAAAAAAAAAAAAATATTACACTATTATTTTTAATTGCATTATAATTACACTTACTATTTTTGATTACATTCACTTAAAAAAAGTGTAATGTAATGCATGCAAAATATATATATACACACTGTATATATTTAGACGTACATACACAGTGAAATGAAAATTTCCTGCAAACTAATTTAGAATAATACATTTATATGCATCTCCCCCATAGAAATAGCATGCAAGTGTTCCTTATCAATTGTCAACAAGTGTACCTGCATATTACAAACAAACTGGTATCCCATTCAGCTTTTTTTGGTCCTATTCATATTTAGCACATCGAATTCATTAAGAATTGGCTATTTTTATCTCAGAAACATGAACTTCATAAAATTTTGTTGTCCAGTGTAATTGCAACTAAAAATAGTTGCAGTGAGCCCTCCCCACCACCCCCAGAAACCAGTTTGTGACCCCCAGGTTGGGAACCACTGCAATAGAACATTTAATATAACACATTTATAAAAGCAGTATTACCTGTATGTAGTGGTAAATAAGAAAGGCTTTGATTATTTATTTTCAAATAAGCTGACCAATTACTTATTTTAGTTGACATTTTAACATAAAGATTTGCATCATAGCGACCTAAAATGTGCATAAGGGTTTAAAATTTATTAAATTCACAGTCAACATGTATCAAATATAACACATTTCATTTTTTAAAAGTATAATTATTAAGGAATAAAGAGCCACAAATGTTACTGAAAATAAAAAAAATGCCTTTGAAACTTTAACATTTCAATGAAGCCTGTTCAGCATATTGCAGGTCAATTTATAATTTTGTTGTTATGCACTGAACAGCAATTGAATTAGTTACATATCTAGTATTGTGTGGTATCACCTTTCGTTCTGTTAATGGCGGCGATTCATCTCGGTATGGATTCAGCAAGACACTGGAAGAGTTAGGAAGCTATATGGATCCACAACCCTTGAAGAATCTCCAACAGTTCAAGAAGATTTGATGAAGAGGGTGGGATGGGTCAGATACTTGAACATATTTCTCGATGGCATCCCAGATGTGCACGATGAGACTGGGGTCAGCTGACTGATGGCCACGGAAGCAAGTTCACATCTGTGGAGTGCTCATATAAACATTTGGATATAAATTGGGAATAATGGCACGGTGCATTGTCTTGAAGGAAGAGATCTCCAGTGGGAAGTTGAAGCCAAACAAGAGTACATGGTCGCTAAGTATATGCTTATAACATTGACCTGTGAGGGACGATGTCATATGTAGTAGGGGTCCGATTACAGTCCATGTAAACAGTTCCCAGACAAGAATGCCACCTACATCAGCTTGAAGAGTACCATGCTGGCAAGAAGGATCCATTGCTTCATGTGGTTTACGCCACACTTCTATCTTGCCATTGGCATATACCAATATGAGTCTTGACTCATCAGTCCAGGCAAAATTTTTACACATTTCTAGGGTCCAGTGCTGATGTTCCAATGCCCATGGTAATCTTTACATCTGATGATGTTCATTTAGCAGAGACACCCTCGTGGGATGACGGCTTTTGTACCCCATAGCGAGGAGATGGTTTGGATGTTATAGTTGCTGACATATTGTTGTGCACCAACGTCAAATTGTCGAGTGATCTGTTGCACTAAGGCCCATCCGCTGTTACAATGCGAGCTAGCTGATGATGGCCACATTCATCCACATGCCATTGCCCACCACAGCAGTTGGTCTTAGCAGGGACGGTTTTACCCAAATCGACATACTCATGGTACACCATTGACATAGTGGCTCATGAAAATTCCAGTGCCTGCATAACTTTCGAGATAGAGTGATCCATTTGTCCACAATGAAATGCACTTAGATCATTTATCTTACCCATACTGCGTTCTACTGTTACTGGTACCACGAGCCTCACTTCTTATAATGTCAGATCACTGCTTACATAATTTCCTTTCGGTTTACAGACCCACCCAGTCTACAGCACCAAATTTCAAAATGTCAGCTGTCTCTAATTCAATTGCTTTTCAGTGTATTTGTATACTGGGGAAAACATTCTAGATACACTGCAATTGCAAAAATCCAGAACTGGGGGTCTGTGTAGGAAAATAATGGTTCTCACAGCTGAATGAGGCAAACCATTCTAGATAGCAGATTTCTTAATTTATGGACATGATTATACTTCGTATCATTAAATTACATATTTTTATTTTGAAGTTTATAAATTATGTATAGTATTTACTTTAATAACCACATGTTACCACTATCTTATCAATTAAGACACGTACAGCAGGACTTACATTTGATTTTAAAGAAGTCAAATTCTCAACCTTCGATCAAATTCTTTAAACAGGTAAGTTTCCTACCAGCCATAACTAAAGTGTGCATGCTATGGGTACAAACTTAAAATGTTTAACACGCAAGAATTTTTTATGGTCAACAACTCCTTGTAAAAGGAATGAAACTATGGAAAAGTATGAGACAAGAGGGTCAAATGATTCACTCCACACCCAATATATGGAATTCCAATATAGGTGGGACAAGTGTTACTTCTGGTGGATGGGTGCTTTGCGGTGCTCCTGTGAAAAGAGAATCATGGTTTCTCTGTTATCCTTTTGTGCACTTACCGGGTTGTTGAAATTCCATGCAAAAACATCAATTTGACTTAAAAAATATGTGTGGTTATGTGGTTTGTACAGGTTATATAGATAAACAGTTAAATGGGTTTAGATAACCTTAAAAGAATTGCAGTTTTTTTAGGCTTCATATTTATTGCACTTATGCATTTGACCGTACAGACTGACATTCGTTTGTTTGCATATCTAACATTTCATCATTATTTTGATGAAATGTTATGCTAATGAAATTTAAATAAAATGTTAAATTCGGCAAAAGAAATATGTCAAAGTATGTATGTTTAAATGACTAACTATAATTGAGAGTATGTCCTTAAATACGTGTGTGAATTAACTTATTAAATAAACAGACACATGGCAAGAATGAAATAAGTAAAACAAATTTTGACTAAACCTAAATAAGAAATTGTAGAATATTTAATGATTTTTTTTTATAAACAATATCATCATACATTTTATGACAAAAATTGCTCACCGATAAGCAACATAGGTTTACGTGATGGATCTTCTTCTAACTCAATATTTAAATCAAACAGATCAAAAGTTACAACATCATCATCTCTCAGCTGCCAGACATTTGTAATAGGATTGGGTAGCTAAAATAATTAACAAATTTGATAAAAAAAGCAATATAATTATTAAAAATTTTAGTGAAACTAAAATTTAAACTTAAAAAAAGCATCGAAAGATCAGATCATCCAAAGCAAATTATAAAGAATCCTGAAGGTATAAAAAGTTAAGAACTACATATCAGTATTTAATATCAAAGTTCTATGAAAATATTAAAATTCAAAATTTTAATTAAAATGCAATTTTTTAAAGAAATCAAAAAATGACAATAGAAATAACCACATAGCAGTCAATGTAGAATCAGTGTATATTTCATGAAAAAAATTGTCACAATTCCAAACAATTCTTCATGAAATAAGTAAAATTTTTTGGTAAACCTATGTAATTGGTGATATAGTTTACATATATTTTCCTCTTTTGAAAATACACTTTGAAGTAGAGTTTTTATAATCCTATCAGTTAAGATAAATTTATGTTATTTTACTATTTTATGATATAAAATTAAAATTTTCATGCTGATTTTGAAAATGTTTTCTCTTATTCTAGAGACACATTGATAACTGGTTCGGCTTATAAGGAAATAAGGTAAGGTTGAGAGACTTCACTATTATTTTAATTTGTAGATATTTGTACTTTTCACAAGAATACACAATGGTTCATCTAGGATATAATAATGGTTTAATGTGACAATGACACCATACATATCACACCAGAGATTCTAAAATTAATGAAATTAACCATTCTTCAATCTAATTAAGAATCAAAGTGATGTATCACTTATAAAGAAAGACTGCTTTTATTACAACATAAAAGACTCACTTTTTCTATCAGCAATCACGATTCATGAACTGTCAGTGATACTCAAAGAAACTAATTCCAAAAAAGGCCCAGGTCATGACCAGATTCACCCCATTGTTGTAAAATATGTTTCAGATATCATCGAACTACCTCTACATCATATTTATAACTTAATTTTCTCTACAGGAATCATGGCGCATGACTTTAAAGTTGCTGCTGTTCCTCCCATATATAAAAAGGATTCTAGAACTGACATTTCCAACTATAGGCCAATTTCAGTACTGATAATTTCTGCAAAATTTGAGAATTTACTCTTTAAAAGACTTCATACTTACTTCTCGTCCCATAAAATAATCCATCAAAATCAATTTGGATTCATTAAAGGCAAATCCACTGAGCAGGTCCTCCTTTCAGTTACTAATTATATTTATTCAGCTACAGACTCTAAACAATCTGCTATTGGCGTATTCTTTAATTTGTCAAGAGCTTTTGATACTATCAATCACAAGAGACTTCTTTTCAAATGAATTAGCCGGTGTCTGTGGCCTTCCCAACACCCTTTTCAGAAACTACCTGACAAAGAACAATTTGTGCACATGGGTGACTGCCGCTCTGCATTATGTCATACACTCTGCAGTGTTCCACAAAGATCGATCTTAGGGCCTCTACTATTCAACTGCTACATTAGTGATATCTTCTATTTACCAACTCCTTACAAACTTATCTATTTTGCTGACAATACCAGTATCTTCTTCAAAAGCACTGAAATCAACATGCTAATCTCCTTGGTAAATACAAATATAAAGAATTTCACTTGTTTGTTTGGATTTTTTATGGCGCAAGAGCATCTGGGTTATACTGCGCCAAGCAAATATAAAGAATTTTACTACTTTCTTTGAAAGTAACTAACACTCAATACCTCAAAGACTAAACGCCTTCTTTTTACCAACAAAAAAATTATTGACCCTAATCATTTTAATCTCAGTATAAATAATACAACAATCTCATTCTCATAAAATATAAACTTCCTCAATGTAACTCTTCAATCCAACCTTAAATGGGATACTCATGTTAACAATATCTGTAAAATAATTAGTAGAAATATTGGATTGATTCGAAACGTCAGGTACTACTTACCCATCTCGATTTTACATGAACTTTACTGTTCTATGATTTATTCTTTCCATTACTATTGCCTTCTGATATGGGTAAACACTTCCAAGTCTAATGTCATCAGACTTAACAGACTGCAGAAAAGATTCCTCCGCCTCCTAAATTATCAAACTCATACTTCTAGAACTATTGAACTAGCTTACGATCATTATATATTATTAATTGAAAAATTATTTATGTACAAAACTTCCATCTTCATGTTTAACACTATTCGAAATGGCACTCATTCTGATCTCATTTCACTGCGATTTCCTGATCATACCCACGTTACAAGAAATCTTAACGATCTGATTCCAGAGTATTCACGAACGAAACTTGGACTCTCGCTCATCTGTTGCTTTGGCCCTAGGGTGTGGGATCTTCTTCCTAACTCACTTAAATCTGTTCATTCCTTTGCTCAATATAAAAAACTCATCCGCAGACATCTATTGGATAGAGAATTATAATATCACTATATTTTTCTCTATTTATGCCTTCCATACCTTTACTAATCAGCCAGTTCTTTTATTGTATGCTTAGTTTGTATTTTGTGTTTATTATTTCTATTCATTTTATCCAAGCTTGGGCAGCGGGGGCTTTGTCAGACCCTAAAGTCTTTACCCTTTGCTGTCAAGACGGATTAACCTAGCTGACAAATCATAGATAACCATCACTTTATGAATAAAATAACTGTGAATCCATCTGAATAAAGTTTGATTTGAAATAGTTACTTAAATTAGTAAAATTTTGGAAAATCATAAGAAACGAATCTAATTATAAGAAATGAATCTGAAATGGATTGTTGATTATCCATTGGTGAAAGTGCAATTTCGTAAACAAGATCTTAACTCCCTCTTGATATCTTCTGTTAATTTTTTAAGTCATAGAGCAACTGTATTGTTATAAAATTATGCAATAACAATAACAATAATTCACGATAAACTTGAACAAAACGAATATACAATAAGTATCTATTTCGATATGAGCAAGGCTTTTGACCTCATAAACAGGGATAAACTTCCAATAATAGATAACAAATATGGAATCAGAGGTAAAGTAGGCAATAGATAACAAATATGGAATCAGAGGTAAAGTAGGCAATATACTACAAAGTTACCTACAGAAAAGAAAACAAATAACAGTGATAAATAAAAAAGAATCTGAAATGAGAACAACAAATGCAGGTCTCCCTGAGGGTTCAATTTTCGGCCCGCTGTTATTTACTCTAGCCATGAACGATATATTTAATATCAATAACGAAGTAATATTATTTGCCGATGATGTAAGCTGGATTACTAGTCACAAAAGCTTGGATGATTTATTTAATATAATACTAAACTTGAAAAAATGGCAGAATGGTTCAGTAACAATAACTTCTTTATAAATATGGATAAAACCCATTATTTAATATTTAAACATAAAAACAAAAAAATTGAATTCTGAGAAAATCATAATCTATACAATAAAAAAAACTAAAAAGAAAATGCGACAACAAAATTCTTAGGCCTAACAATAACAGGGGATTTAAATTGGAATCCCCACATTAATGAAGTGATGAAAAAAGTACGAAGAGGTACGGGTATTATACATAGACTAAACATACTATTAACAACAAAAGTAAAAAAAGCTATACTATTCTTTAATTAATAGGCACTTAATTTATGGTAATTCAGTGTGGGGTAAAATTGACAAATTTAATGAGATCAAGATAAATAAAATGCAAAGTAAAACAATTGAAAAATTATGAAGTAGTAATACATCTCAAATGAATTCAGATATAAGGAAGAAATTTAAAATACTGAAAGTTCAAAACTTTTATAAACTCAAAATAGCCGTATATACTAATATATAAAAGAATAAATGAACATCAGTTTTCAGATATTATAAAATTGGAAAAAAGAACTAATATATACATAATACAAGAAATGAAGACCTATATATATATATATATATACCAAAAATAAGTAAAGCGAATAAATCACAAGAGAATATCAATTACGAAGGAATAAAAATATGAAACAATATAGAAGACATCAGGAACAGTAGAACACTTGAACAATTCAAAACAAGACTAAAAAATACACTACTGCAAAAATATATTTAATAATTACCATAAATAAAGATGATTTGGAAAGATCTATAAGGACTTACGTCTGCAACCCCTTCCTGAGTAAATCATGTAACTTAACCAAAATGTATTTGGAAAAATAAAATTGTTATTATTATTATTATAAAGTGGCACAGTTGTGATTTGTTTTGATTTTTTATGCAACAAATATTCAGCAATGCTAACTGTACATGGCTTTATTAGTCTCTTGCCAATTGTGCATACCTGGTCATTGCAGTCTCTAGCCAATGTAATACAACTTACTTCAAAAGATGGCTCAGTGACTTATTCGTTTGCAGTTTGAAAAATTTTAACAGCCAATTTTTGTTTTTTACAGAACTCACCTCGCCCACACTCAAAATATTCCCTTTTTTTTAAATTCTTAATGGTTTGCCTCAAAATGACCTGCAACTTCACTGGAATCATAACACTTTTGAATACGCCTTACTGTGTATGACACGAAAGGATGAATTATTAACAACTATAAAACTGCAGAAAAAAATAGCCTTCATCGTACATTAATTTCTTATTTACAGTTTTGCTGAATTTAAATTTAATAATTTCTTTACTTCAATGAATCAGAAAACTCTCTGGTATGCCAGTTTAATCTTTATCACCACTTTTAGGCATAGCTAGTGTAGCTGTGAGTCTGAAAGTAAGTATTCTTATTTCCGTCTTTCAAGCTAATAATCCATTCTAAAATAGAAACTTCTTTTTTGGAATTTCCAGATAGCCAGGGGAAAAAGAAACCAAAAAAAAAAGAAAGAAAGAAGACTGTTGTTAAAAACACAGCAAATCAGTAGCTCTAAAGTAGAATGTGCTAAAAAGTGTGAAGCACGTTGCAGAACAAACAGTTTCACTGCAGAACAATCATGGAGTGAATCAATTTTTTTTCCTTAAAATAAATAAAGAAATAAAAAAACAGACACACAAATGTTTTCTGCATTTCTATTAAAAAAGGAATTTATGTTTTATAGAATTTAAAATTTTATATAATACAGATATACATGCATCTCCTGCCAAACATTTTTGATCAGCTGAAGGCTTGTTGCAGAACATTGCAAAACATTCTGCTTTGGGGATCAGTAGAAATGCTGAAACACACTGAGAGAATCAATACTATATGTAGGGCTTGAGAAATTCATAAGCCATTGATAACTGAATTTTTGCAGCTGATGAGTAGGAAACCATATTTTAGTACTAGGTTTTCCTTTTAAGGCAAACAAATACAGGGTGTCTACCCAAATTTTGTTTCAAACTTCCCTGACTTTTCCAGTCCAGTAACAAAAAATGCCTAAGTGTAGTGTTTCCACAAATTTGGAAACAACAAATATTTTTTTAATCAAATAAAGTTGTGGAACTACAATAAATAAAAATCAAATTAATTTAAACTACGATATTAGTGTTTTTTAGACCATTATATTTGTGTCATAATTGTAATGTTCTATCTACCCTGCATATTAAGATTTCACGCCTTACTAATGGCTCAGCCATCATTAGAAACCAATGAGGGATCCAGGATGGGGATGGCGTCTCTTTTTCTCCTAAACAAAAATAGCTCTAGTTTGAGCTACTAATACGTGGGTGTCAAATTTATTTGTAATAAAAAAGCGAAATTAAATAAAATTAAACACATTAACACAGTTAAAATAAATACGATGGTTTATAGCTATTTCGGAAGCGCGTTTAGGCTTCCTTCTTCAGAACCCTAGTTACACTAATGTGGCACACGTGCTAGAAAAACTATCGATGCCAAATTGCTAGTCCAAAATTAGTTCGGGTAAACCAGTTGTGGGTCCGTAGCCGCGTCTTTTGCTATGGGACGAATGAAGTTTCTCCAAATAGAGGACATGGAATTGAACGGAAGCTGATCGTTAACAGTAGAAGAGGAATGCGAAAGAATATGGAAGGCTTCAAAGAAATTGAGGTCGGCTGGTGAAGAAACTTTCTCTATTAGATGGGCCTTGTCGAAAGAAAATTTGTGGCCAGCTTCCCAGGCGTGTTTGGCCAAAGCAGATTTTTCCAGTTGTTGTTTACGCACGTAGGCTTCATGCTCTTTAAGACGAAATCGAAGGGCCCGACGTGTTTGACCAATATAAACACGATTACACTGGCATGGGATGGAGTAAATTCCAAAATAATTGCAATCAGGAATAATATCCTTGAGTTTGGAATAACCGAGTTTATTGATTGGAGTAAAAGTGACCTTGAAATTAAATTTACGGAGAATGGAAGCAATTTTTGAAGAAATTCGTGGAACGAAAGGAATGCTGATAGAATTATAAGGAGAGGAATCTATCAAGAGTGTACTGCACAGTTTAGGTCTAGTGAGTTTCTTCAAAGCGTCGTCAATAATGGTGGGATTGTAACCACGATCTCGAGCGATGTCAAGAATATGGTTAAGTTCAATCTTGAGTAATTCTTCAGATGATGACAATTTTAGAGTACATGAGACCAAACCTGTAGAACGTGCTTATCGTCTAATTTTGTGGATGGGCGGAAGCAGCATGCGGCGTTTGGCTAACAACAAAATGTTTCCGATATACGCTGGTTTGGAACCCGGACGGCGATCTATGTACCAAAACGTCCAGGAAAGGCAATGAACCGTTGTTTTCTTCTTCCAAAGTGAATTGTATGTGAGGGTTGACGGAATTTAAGGTGGTGAGAATTGTAGAGAGATCTGAACAATCGTTTGGAAGAATAGCGAATGTGTCATCCA
>QLNU02015360.1:54493059-54508838 GCA_006491805.2 Dysdera silvatica
TAATTAGAATAAACATGATAGGTAAATATGAAGGACAAACATGATGTGTCTGTGCATTCAGAGCTGCATTATAGAAGTGTTCTTCAGCACCTACACAGTTGAACATGGATGGTGCAAGTGTAATGGGATGTTTCACTATATATGAAGATGTTAATGAAACAATGAGATGCAAATATGTATTTAATTATCTAACAAATACTAGATGTAAATAAATGATTTATATATTTTATGGTTAATATATTTTTCTTTTTAGCTATTCAAAGGGAAGAACTTAAAGCCAAAAATACCTTAAAAGATGCAGCTAAACGAGGAGATACTGAAGTGTGCAAGGTGTTGGCCAAGGAAATTGTTAGAGCAAGGAAAGCCATTCATCGCATTCATACAACTAAAGCTCAAATTAATTCAGTGCAAATGAGCATGACTCAACAGCTTGGTAAATAATATGATTTTTCTTTTAAGACTATAAATTTTTACCGAATTCTATAACAGCTGTTAATTGGGTACTTGTTTAAATAAACCTATCATTTCAGAAGCCAACTACTCCCTTTAACCGCATGTACAGTCTCACCTTGTTTGTCATAGAATGATCCTTGTTGTCCTTGCATCATAAAAATACAACCAACCACTTCCTGTATTTATTAACTGTACAATGGCATAAAGGTAATGTTTTTCTTATGATGCATCATGCCGAGTATTCACTGTTTTTTTTAACAATCCATATGTCCAGATTTAATTCCTTGGTAACAGGTACGAGTCCTTCAAAAAGTTAAGTCTTAGCACAGAATCATCTTGGCTGTTCTTGTGTTATAATACACAAATGGAGCATTTGTGTTTTATCAAGTTTTTTATCTTTTTATCAAGTGAAGGCTGTCTAGAGCAGAAATTTTCAACCTTTTTCACCTCTTGTCTTCCATTTCAGATAATCTTAACAACCCTGTGCCTCCTAATATTTTCCTATTAACTTGGCATGTATTTGGAATAGTCTGTAAACTTTCCAAAAGATAGAAATATTTGAAATAATGAGTAAAATTTTGTCACTGATCAGAATGCGACAGAAAAAGAAAAGCAAAGAAAATTAAAAGAAAAATTAAGTAAAGTAGAAAAGTAAATTGGAAATAAGAATAGTGAGAATAACAAAAGAAGAGCAAATAAAAAAAAGTTAATGAAATAAAGAAAAAGGAGAAGATTAAATAAAAAGAAAATTAAATAGAAAAATAGAGAAAGAATAAGTAAAACTTACCAACAGCATAAGAAAAATATCACGACTTATTACTTATTTCGAAAACTACTCTTCCCTTTATCAAGCGAAATGTAAAAAAAGTGAGAATGTCTTGTATTTATACCCCCATTTCTGAGTTCTTCTCAGAGCAGTTCTGCTTGCAGGTTTTCCCTTAACTTTTTATCTCTGTTTTCCACATCTTCGTGCACAAATCTTGTATGATTCAGCCATAGAATTTGAGATGTTAATGTCCTGATTCCTCAGTTAAAAAGTTTTCCAAGATTCAAGAAAAAGTCTACAAAGGCGAGAAGTTACATTTTTATGAAGAACTTTTACAGGATTCCAGTCAGGAGTATGTCTCTTGATGGTCAATTGTTGTATTATTATGTAAGTGGAAATATTTGTCAATGACACTGATTTTTGAATGCCATTTTATACTCTCTTTAATATAAATTTATTTCTCATAGTTCAAAGGCTCAGAGTGCAATATCGTTAAGTAGAGCTTCAAGACCTAGGTATGGTAGCCAACCTACCCTGTTGCTATTTAGTAGAATCAGTAATAGGAGATTTCATAAAAAGCGTGACCAGGTTAATAGACCACACACTAAAACCATGTTCTGTCGAGCAAGGCCATGCTGAAAAATTTTTGTGCTTGCAGCAAAGATGCAAAATGCAAACCCCCCCCAATAAGCATTTTTTTTTTGTTTTTTTAACTTTTGCTGTTTTAAAATTTGTATCTGCATGTGTGTATATAAGTTAATTTTAACATATGAACGACTGCTTAGAATCATAATACACTTCTATCTTTTGTCATTTGCTACCTATTTCAGCTTTTAACCTGAGTCAAGTACCTCGTTTGTCATACTTATCATGGTCGTTCTACCAAATATGGTGTTGTAAATGCTATAAGTAGTTTTTCATTCATACTCCATGGTACAGGGTAGCGATCTGAAATTCCATTTTGTAGTCAAATCTGTTGGATGATTGTTTCTAAATTTTGCTTTTAGTTCCCGCCAAATCATTTTGCAATTTAATTAGTTCTTTCAATAGCTTTGTTATTTTGCTTTAACTTTTTTAATTCTTGAAAATGGATTAATAAGCCAATCCGGAATTTCCACCAAACGAAGATTTTCAGGTTATTTAAATAAGTCTTTATGCAGCATATCAAAATAGTTACAATAGACTTGAAGATTATCATTTTATATCCTTACTGTCTTACCTAGACCAGCAAGGTTCTGAAAAATGATAAAACTCTTGATGTCCTATATTGCATTTGAGCAGGCTTAGCTTTAAAATAAATGTAGTAACACAGGCCTTATGGTGGTGCAGTGATAACATGTTCACCTAGCTTACAGTTACACTGGGTTCAACTCCCAACTGTGCCAAAACAAGAATGCTTACAGACTAACTGCTCACCACAGTCTTGGGGTTGGTTCCCTAAGCCTTAAGAAGTTTTCTTGGAAAACTGTAGGTCCTGGCACAGCATGACCTTTGCTGTTTTTGCACTGTAAAACTCAAACAAATGTAGTAACAATTCGATTACTCAGATTTTTTGCAACGAAATGTTGGTTAATTATACAATAAATGGTAAAAACATTTGGTATCAGGGTTGACAAATACCTGGGTTTTTGGTTTCTTTTCAGGGCTTTATAAGTTTTAGGAGGGTTTTTTTCAGAGCTTTGGGGTCTTTTAAATATTAATTAGTATTGCATGGTGCCTACAGGTCACGAAAGTCCCTTAGGTCACGAAAAAAGTATAAAATTAAAAATCGATCACAAAAGGCATGAAAATGTCACAAAAATTGAATGTTGGTCATGAAATTTTGACACATTTCTAATCTATTTTAAGTGCTATTTTTTTGCTAAAATTTCTGTCCTTTTCATCTTAAGTCTTTTTCGTGTATCTCGACTTCTGAGGGAAACGTGGAGCAACAGTGAGAAGTAGTAAGGGGCCATCGAGTCTTCACGTTTTGCAAGATATGTCGTGTTCTAGAGAACTCTATTGATATTCCCATTGACTAAAAGGAGTAAACTATCGAAGACCACAAAATGTCCTGAAATTTTGAATAATAAGAAAAGCTTACATAAAAGGTGACCGTATTTTGACTGGAAGTTGTGGGATAGGCCCACATGGTAATGCTTCTAGAAACGAAAAGCTCGAAGAAGAAAGAGAAATTAATGCCGGACCTTTGTCCTATGTAGAAACCAGTAATTGTCAAAGAAATCGCTAGGCAGCAAAAGTCTAGGAATTTCTAAAAAATACCAAAGATTTTGATAGAACCGGTATAGTAATGTTTTCAAGCCAGCTAGACTTTACCGTCATCTTTTTTTTCCCTCAGCATGTGTTTTCCCCAGGTCCAGATGCTTGTAAGTTGTTTATAGAACCAACCACGAATATTTTATTTTTTTGAAACTCACGATATACACATAGCTGCCAATTGTTATGGATTGTCCGTAATTATGACAGAAAATGTGCAGATTTTCGGTCAGTTATTATTTTTATGATACGTTTCGCAATTTTTGCATGATCCCTGAATAGTAACTTCACCGTAATGTCTTCTCATCATGAGATCCTAGACAAAGCAAGGACAGGATTTATGGTACCCTAGAAAGTTTAGCATGTTCTCTTTTCCCCCCTTCAGTTTTCAAAAGCTAACGGATCGGATCGTTAAGCTTTTTTAAATACATATCCTCCTTTTACATATAATATAGAACTCTTTAGGTTTTCATATACATGAACTATAAGGTTTTTTGTTGCATTTTTCAAATTGTTTATTCCCTTCTAATAGAGAAACTTTTAGGACACTTTTTTAAGATATGTTTAATGATAATTGTAAAATAAAAGAAAAAGAAAAGAGAAAATCCATGCCAGGCTGCTGGGTCTGTGCTCCCTTTGCCTCCACCCTGTCCCAGACCCCGAAACCAGAGTTTCAAAGTCTACACCATTTATTTCTATACCCATATTTTTATGGATTGTTTGAAGCTATACTTCTGGATGTAGTTTATCAACACAACAACCATACTTCAGAGTTTATAAACTCTGTAATAAAAAGCAGCCTTACGCAATACATTCATGCTCCTCCATATACTCCATTTTTCCCTCGCCGTAGGTAGGATATGACACATTTTATTTCTGTGTAAAATTTTCTTATTTATTTTTGGAATTCCTTTTTCTTAATCAGGAAAACACAATATTCATCATTTATCATATGTACAGTGTGCTCTGTCACAAAGATGCAAATACCCTTCCAGCACTGCTTAACTAATTTGATTTTATTGCATCATTTTGTTTTTAGTGTACTTTAATATAATTTTTACTTTTGTATGTAGTTAGTTATCATTGTAAAACTGTATACATGGCCTTGTTTGGAGTAAAATAACTCTTGCTGCCCTTGCGCTATAAAAATTTACCCAACCAGAACTAACTAACTCTTCCAGCACCTCTCTCTACAGCAGTGTAGTGCTCCTCACATCGTCATTCAATGTCTCCTTAAATTAGCCCATACCCCTTCCCCAAGGAGGTGGTACCACATTGGGAACCACTGGTCTAGAGAAAACCCTCTTGAGTAGTGAGCAGTAGGCATAGCTTTCTGCCTTCATTTGATGAAGGAAGCAATTAGTTTTCAAAACATTTCTTTAAACCTTTTATCAGTATCTAATTAATAATTGTTATGAGTTTTCTTATGTCAAGCTATCTTTTAGCATTTCAAATTTAGATATAAATGTATTAATTTCTGAAACTTATTTTTTAACATTGGATTATTAGTGTAGCTTTAGTTGCTCATATTTTTATTTAATCTTTCATTAGCTACATTAAGAGTTGCAGGAACTTTAGAGAAAAGCACAGATGTTATGAAGAGCATGTCAAACCTCATTAAAATTCCTGAAGTTGCCAGAACTATGCAGGATATGTCAAAAGAAATGATGAAGGTACAGTATTTTATAGATTTTAAGTTTATATATTTGTATTTTTTATGTGGTTTATAGTAGTTAAAATTTAATGTGTAAAATTTAAGGCTAATAAATGATATCATTTCTTTTGTGTAAAATTAATAATTTTTATATTTTATCTATTACTTCAATTCCTTAAAAATAGGCTGGCATTATTGAAGAAATGATAGAAGATACAATGGAAACCTTGGATGACCAGGAGGAATTAGAAGAGGAGGCACAAGAGGAAGTTGATAAAGTACTTTGGGAATTGACTGCAGGTATTTATTATACAATATTTATATTATCCATATGGACAAACATGGGGAAAATGGCAAAGCGAAAGATTATTATTTATATTTTCCATATGTGATAAGTTTTGACTGTTTTAAGTGTATTTCTGTTAATTTTATGAAGGTATCTGTAGTATATTTTTCCAAAATGTTTTAATTACAGTATACAATTTGATATTTACCACTAAATACTATTCAGTTAGTATAAAAGAATTAAGGTGGTTGTACATTTTGGTATGTCATTTCAACTATTCACCATGACAGTCCTTTAAATGTCCATTCATTTTTGTTTATGTGGATTATAATCCATGTATATAAATACATGTTTTTAATTAAATTTTTTCTAGTTAAAGTTACTGCATTATACATTTTTCTTATAATGTGATGTTATTTTCTGAAAAAATTTGTAAAGATGGTGAACTTCACTGACTTTTCTAATCTAGGTGCACTAGGAACAGCTCCTGCAGCCGTAAATGAGTCATTACCTGAACGAGAAGTTGAAGGAGCCACAGCATCCACCTCAGCTGATGCAGACACTGATGTAGAAGAAATGCAGGAGCGACTAGAAGCATTAAGAAGTTAGATGCTGTAAATAAACTGTCTCGGTTATGTTTTTTATCTATATGAAATAATTTAGTGTATATTGATTAAACTATTGAAATATTGACTTTTGATTTTAGTTTTGTTCCAATACTTTACAATTTTATAAATAACATCAGATATTAGAAATTATCTGTTTTTGCTTTGTTTGGTCACAGTATTCATACTGTTGATTACAAGGATTGTGTTTAGTCCAAAATTGGTCTACCAGAGTATTTCTGTTCCTTATGCTGACAGTTTACCAAAAACTTGCTTCCAATAATGTTAATATATATATATAATATATGTTCCAATATTGTTAATTTTACAGAAGTTTGAAATGCTTGGTAAGGATGGATTTACAAATGAATACACTCTGTTAGAGTAAGATATATAAGAGTAAGCTATTTCTTACAGGTGATCTTTTATAAATTTTAATGCTAGTTGCATAGATTATGACCTGTGTGGGTAAAATGTAACTAGTGTTTGGTGTTCTCATATAAAATAGGTGGTTTAGCTAACTTTTGATGGTCATTTTGTTCTAATTTTTGTGGTTTCAAAATTTAATTTGGACAATTTTCACAAGATTAAACTTTACATTGCAACTGAGTTTTAGAATTAATCTTTGAGCTCATCAAGCTGAGTTTGGTTCACTGTTAACTTGGGTGCTCATAAATGTATCATGGTTTGACAATTATTTTAAGCCATTTGATTTACTTCAGATGACCCACTATGCAGCCATAGAATGTAAAAAAAAAAAAAAATGCAAACAAATTTTAAAATATTGAATAAAGAGATTACTATTTATAGTCAAGAAAAATTAACAGAATTCATAATTTTCACATATTAGTTATTAATTGCCATTAATTCTAGATTTTGGCATCGAAAGTATTACAACAAATTATATTGCAATTACTTTCTTCAACAAGCTTTAATTTTATTTTGCATAGTCTTATGAATTTTCACCTTCATAATGGATTGTGATAATGAAATAGTCTACAAATTAATACAAGAATTTGTGGCAGTTTTTACTAGCAATATTAAAAATGTAGAAAATTTATGAATTCATATGACACCTTGAGTGTCATCACCCACTCCCATTCCCATTAAAAAAAAAAATTATCAAGAAAGTAGGCTGATTATACTTAACTGATACATTTGGCTATGTAAATGGGTTTTCAAGATGATATTCAAATCACAGGTTGCTTGAAATAATGAATATTCTAAAACGTTTGTAGTTAAAAGTTTATTGTTCTAAATACAGGAATAAACATAATTATAATTCATTTTAAAAAATCCCATAAGCTGGATAAAAGTGATATTGGAAGCATGTGTATAACATAAAAATATTTCTGGAGAAAGCAGTTTCAGAGTTAGTGAGGAGTGAGTTATAAAAAATAACACATGCGCATATGTCCTGAAATGAATTTTGGACCTACATTATTTACTTCTTTAAAATATTTGCATAGGTGCACTTCTGCAAAAATTTAATGCTTTTTTCTGTTGCCGATTTGTATTATTTATTGTGTTTAATAAATATTTTATGCTATGTTCTGTTATTGTATGATAGCTTTCTGATTTTTAATTGTATATAATTAAGACCAGTGTAGTATGCATTGTTATGTGCCTTACCTTTACTATCTTTATTAGCATTCAACTTTTACATTCACTTGTATATTTTTGCTGTAGGGGTGAACCTGAAATGCAACATCACAAGTACAAAGAGTTATTAATTGAGAGCAAAAGTATCTACAGCATATTATTAACTCAAAGTTAGTTTTATGCAGACTAACCCTTGCTGTCCTTGCGCCATAAAAATACAACCAACCAACCAACTCACTCAAAGTTAGGGAATTTTCCAAAAAATAAATAAAATTGGTAATATTTTATAGTCACGTTCTTTTCAAGTTTTTAGCTTCCTGATTTAAGATTTTCCTATGCAGTGTTATATTAATTTCCGTGATAATATTATATCATTTATTTTTAAATTTTATGAAGGATGTGCTCTGGTATGCCAGTGAGAGTATTTTAATTATAAGAATTATAAAGTGTTAATGAAAATTCAAGTAGTTTGGTTAACTGATTCAGTAACTATTTTGCTAGAAAAAGGCAATTTGTTACCAAGGGCATAAGGCAACTGAAGTTTCAATTATTCACTGTGTTAAGAAGATATTTTTAAACTTGTGCACTTTTTTGTGATGTAGTTTCACTTAGTAAAAACATGTTTTTTTGTAAATCTGAGGTGAAACACATTTTTTGTTACAAATTTGGAAGATAAATTTTTCATATGTAATAAAAATAAATAAAAATATTGAGTTGGTCATGTTGATGTATTTTCGAAATTTATGCAAAAATTGTATTTATTGAACTTCTTGGTATGCATTTGCTCTAATTGTAAATTAATTATGAAAGTCAGTTTTATAAAAATATAAAGATACACATTCACTAACAAGGCAAGTACCCTCCTTCGATCTTTTTGAAATTTTCAAAATAGGCTTAAACCAACGTTTAAAGCATAACCCTCCCGGCTTTTCATGCACAAATTCGCAGATCCGAAGTTATTAAAAGTGGTGTATCGTTTACGAACGAATCGGTCATTTTGTTTGTCATTTTAAATTGGTCAATTTCAGTCGGTCATTTTGGATGAATTACTTTTGGAACGAATCAGTTATTTTGGTTCATGTTTCAAGTGAACGAGGGGCAAGTCGGTCTTATAAAATGAGCATTCATCCACCTTTTATACGATATATTCGTAGTTCTGTAAGTTACTCTGTTCGCGATTGACTTAGCTAGTCATTCGCAAAAAAAACCAACACAGACATATTTACAGACGGGCTGATTGAACGAATATTTGTCAGTCAGTAAGTAGGTCCATGCTGAATATTTGGTTCAGATATTAATAGATTTGAATCTTTAGACTTTTCGCTGACAAGGAAAGAACCTGATAGCAATCTCACCGATTTGTTTTAAATGCATAAAATAGATTCAGACCAATGTTTGAAGAATAACCTCGGCAATTTTTTATTTGCCAGTGTGAAGTTATTAATAATTTAAGTTGCTACGAAATCAATTTTTTCTAAAAGTAATGGTTAATGTAATACCCAGCTGATTACACATTCGAAGTCATGCATACTGATTTTCATTGTTGTACTGATTTTCATCATAATCAAACAACTTGAGAAGTGAAGGCGTTGCCATTTCTAGGGAGAAACAGCTATGAAAAAAACAGCAAGCGAAGTTAGCATAACAGTGAGCAGAGTGGTAGAGGAACTCATGGGCACCGATGGCATAAAAATATTGGGAGGAGGGGACAATATATCAGTAGAAGGCATTTTGTTTGAAATTGGAGGGGGATATGGAACCCTAATACCAACATTGGGGGGACAAGTCCCCCTGTCCCTCCCACTAATGGCGTCCTTGGAGGAACTTCTTTGTGTGATCCTGCTTGCTAATTTGGCAGTGGAAGTTTCGGTTGAAATATTCTTCCGATATTTGTATAATTTTTATTTTTATGCTCTTTTTATTACGAACTTCCTGAACTCTTGCCACTGGAGCAATCTAGCAGCATAGATTTCATAATTATTGTTTCGGCCATAGCACTTTTTCCATGTAATTATAATATTTTACTGTTGTTTGTTGATGATAAGTACTATGTTAGACGCTTGTAGTTACACATACATTTTCCTTTTGGTTGCTATGTAAAGGAAAAAGAATGTCACTCTTTGATTAACCGTCAACTTGAGTGAAAGTGCTGTCTTTTTTTGTTTAATTATGTAAATATGTCTTATTAAAATTTAATATGTATTTTTTTTAAATTATATTTTTCCTAGTTTTGCACACACAACCACATGTTTTATCACCCCCTAAGAAAATAAAAAGACGAGACGGAAAAAGCAAAGGAGCATGCATACTTCAAGTGACAGGGTTAAAAGAACGGATCAAAAGAACGGGTCATTTAAATGACTTATATCGATTGATACAAATTATCAAAGGGAACGACTTTGCACATCACAATTATTAAATGTTTAAATTTCTGCAAAATCATTATTTTTTATTTAACTAACAGTTAAAGCACCGCAAGCACAGGTAATTGCACATATGTTCAAAGTCATCCGGGCGTTTCTTTAACCACTAACGATTGAAAAATAACGGTCCCATAGTACCTTAAAATATTAATAACTTCAGATCTGCTAATTTGCGCATGAAAAGCCATGGACGTTATGCCAAACATTGGTCTGACCTATTTTAAAATTTCAAGCAAATCAGAGGGGTCGCTATGGGGTACTTTCCTTGTAAGAGGAAATTTAGTTATGTGATAATGTATAGATAGAAGCGCTTTTATTAATGCTTATGAAATGTTTGGAATTAAGCTGCAAGTGCCTACTGTTTTTTCCTCTCCTAAAGTTTTCTACATTATTAGAGTGAAACTTCTCTTACTTGTCATTCTTATTTCAAGGCTGCTCTAATAAATAGCTGGAAGGCTATAAAATTGAATTTTAAAATTTATTGTCTAATTTTTTCATTAAGTTGTTCAAATTTTAACCAATAACTATAATGTGGACGTTAAAAAAAACCAACCCTGTTGGTGCAGCCATATGTGTCAAAATAACTATATAAATTATGTGCTTTTTGTTCCTTGATAAGTAAAACAAAATTAAGCTATTGATCTTTTTAACAATTTTTATTTAATTATATAGTTTACAGCCTTCATCAGATGAGAGTGCTCTTTAATTTGTTACATCAATCTGAAATGTTATTTAGAAATGTTGGTTTTTTGAAAAACTATGGCACAGAATGACCTTTGCTGTCCTTGTGCCATAAAAGTTCAATTAATTAACTTTAAAGAATGAATGATGTAAGTAACCCAAATTCTTACGTTAAAGTTTTATCAAATGGATTGAAAAATATCATTGAAAGTTAAGAAATTTTATATATGCTACGTAAAAAGGCTTTATGAAACAAAACAATTGAATTTTTTAAAAAGAATTATATCTTCACAGCTCAAAACCATTTTTGTTATTCAATTTATTGGCACACTGCATTAATCTAATAAAAATAATTTGCCAAATCTTCAGTGTGGTTATATTGAGAAAATATTTACAGCTATTTCAACAACTATGTACTACCTTTACAAGGGTCCTGCGGTGGTTCAATGGCACACGTTTGCCTAGTGTGCAGTTATCCTAGATTCGAGTCTCAACTGTGCCAAAAAAAAAAAGAATGCTTACTGATTAGCTGTGCACCGTAGTCTGGGGGTTGGTTTCTTAGGCTTTAAGAGTTTCGGATTCCTCGGAAAACTAAGTCCCAGTACAACATGTCCCTTGCTGTCCTTGCACTGTAAAACTAACAAGCAAAAAAATTATTTTTATAAAAACATGACTTCTGTTTTTACGTGTAATGTTTACAACATATCATGTAAATGTCTCGTGGATTGGATGTCACATTAGGCCATTCGTCTTATTTCAGTTAATTGTTGGAATGTAAGTTACAAGTCTCATAACAAATAACGACTTGTAAGAAATTATGACTTCTAACAAACAAATAATGTGAGAATTTTTATTGAAACTATTTTTTAACAAATGTTATTAAGAAATTATCCTGCGTTTCTTAATTTTTTTATCTATAATTTCTACTTTGTTTGGCATTCCAATGGCTATCACATCCATAGCTTTTGAATTTATTGTGATGGGGTTTTAATCCCAGAAAGCTTAGTTTTGTGTAAGTGTATGGAGAATGTTAAGTTGCATGTCATATAATTTGTCCTGCCGTCTTTAGATAAAATTTGAAAAAATTGTTTTTCACACAATATGTAATAATTTTACTTAAATTTAATGTATAAATGTGAGGGATGGTTTTTATCCTTAATTTGTTCCATGTAAGCTATACATAACTAAAAAGCATAATGTGTATCATAAATGAAATTTAATATTAGCTGAAATTCCTATTAAATTGCAACATTTTATTTTTTTATTACTATTGACAAAACTGTTTTTGACCACGTAAGGGAAGTTTCATTGTGTTCGTTGTAATGATTTTACTGTTACTTATTTATGTAATTTATTTGACCACTGTTATGTTGTAAATACACATATAAGCAGTTTATATAATTAAAAAAAAACAAAAAAAAAAAAAACACCTCCATGGACTGTACTCGCATTTATTATTATTTGTACTTTTCTTGTGTAAAAAAGCAATAAAGTAAAAAGTATCAATTTCAATTAGTATAGAATAAGTGGTATTTCAAAGATATTTGTATATTTTTAGTTTTTATAAGTGTTCTTTATACACCACTTTTGATGACATCTTCATTTTTTATTGTTTGTTCAATATAAGAGTGTGCATTTTATTTTAAAACTTATTAATTAGTAAAAGAAGCTTACCTTTTTAAAGTTCTGTATTTATTTTAGATATATTTAAAATAGAAATTTTTCTCTGATGGGGCTAAAATTTAGTTTCCTTTACACCTCTACACATGAAAAGAATTTTATTAATTTCTATTAACAGTGTGTTGTGTTTAATTAAAAACATGCATACACACAAAATGCAAAGATCTTTTCTCTCAAATATATTGCTCATTTATAAGTAGATTGAAAAGTGGCGTTGTATTTTTTAACTTTCAACTATAAAATACTACTAGATGACAAAGAGAGAGGAACAAGGAGGGTAATAGGGATTCAGTCTTTGACATCAGAATGTACATATATATACACATGGTAGTTATAATTAAATTGGGCCTATTTATAGCACCCTGGAGTTGTACACGATCAACAGCTGCTTGCTACATTTCTTTACGTGCTCTCTGCGTGTATAAAACGTTTTTCCATAGTAGGCCTACAGCGCCGGCATACTGTTGCTGCTCGCACAACGTTCATTTAAAATGTTTCGATGCAATAAGTGTTAAAAATATTATTTCTGTTTCGTGTTGGTCATATCATAGGTTGTTTTTTGCCGTATTACACTAAAAAGCACCCCCAACGGACGTTTTTAAAGTAAAAAATTTTTTTTTGCAGCTTCCTTTTCTGCATCCTTTGGATAGTCTATCCAAATTATATATATATTAGTTCACCAATTTTGGTGTCAATTCGCTGAACAGTTCAAGCTCCAGAGTGCTCTAAATACGCTAAGTTTAATTATAACCACCCTGTATATATACACACACACACACACATGCATAGATATATACAGGGTGGTTAGTAAAGTCCTTATACACGCAGATAACTGTCGAACGGAGAGAGCTATATGTATGAACGTGATGTATAGGTATAGTAAAGTGACTATGCGTTACAAGATGAGACTGCGTGCAGCGCCCCTAGCGGAAAAATTCAGAACTCAGAGTTGCTATCTCGAAAACTGTTCAAGATACGGGCAAAAAGTCCATTACAAAGTTGTTTAGCACTGCCCTTACCCGAAGCTTCTCCTCTATGTATAACTGTACGAAGGGAAAGCTGTCACGCAGGGGCATCCTGTAGCACTTAAACTTCCTAAATCACGATTTTTTCCTCTTTAACGTGATGGAAAAAAATCGTTTCGTACTAACTAGCTGGTGCTTAACAACTTTGCAATTGACTTTTCCCCGTATCTTGAATAGTTTTCGAGATAGCAGTTCTAAGTTCTGAATTTTTCCGCCAAGGGCTGCACAGTCTCATCTTGTAGTTCATAGTCACTTTACTATACCTATGCATCACATTCATATATATATATATCTCCCTCTGTTCGATAGTATTTCAACTTTCCTATCTGGTAACAACGTGTGATGTTAGTTCTTGTCTGGCTACCAACCTGTGCGTACTCACAGATGAAGGCTCTACCAAAAGTCGTTAAATGATTAAATAAGTAACTATTTGTCTTCCCATAAGAGAACACCAGGCCTTGTTTATGTATCGCATTGTTATTGAAAGTTAATTATTATTTAACTGAATTGTCGTCTTTCTCTTTGAGAATGCTTGTTTCAATTTGAAAGCTTGCTATTAACAAACAAAGACTTCAGACATTGGAAACTTTTACGCCCAATTGGGGCTCGATGCTACCTGATATTTTGGCACCCTACTTAGGATTAAATGACGTTTTTAAGCCCTACTGAGGAGCTCAATCCATTTTGGTGCTTGAACAGGTGCAAAATTCCACATTAGATTGCTGATATTTCTTCTAAGAAATGTAATTAATACGCTAAGCGAGTTACATTTCGATGAACAGCCTCTACACAGACTCTCAGACATGCTCTTACTCTGCCGTAACGAGGTGTTTGTATTTACGAATACACAAAGAGAAATAGTAAGTCGGCAGCATAATTCGAGTGAAGTCCTGTTTTCTACTATTACAACTTATCAAAATAATATTTTTAATGTTTGCGCATAAGAAAATAAAATTTGTGCTTATATTAAATTTTCAATTTACCCTAAAAATATCCACCTTAAATTTTAAAATAAAAACTAGTATTTCTAAAAAGATTAAAAATCCATGTAAACATTTTCCGTTTTCGCACTTCTAAACGGTTATCGAGTAGAATATTTCCAAGATAGGTGATTTAAAATAACGCTCATGTTCAGAAAATAAAGATGTCTCGACAGGATCGTAAGATGTGATTAGTTCTGGAATTACTTCAACTATTCGTCACCTTCCATTATCCGACCATTTCTTTGCTCTTATCATGTTAGGGAAGTTATATAGATAAAAGGAAACAGAGTAATTTATTTCGACTATTTCACGGTTTCTTTCAGACTAAAATTTTTGTTTCGCTTGTTTATGTGCATCAGAAAACCGAGTGATTGGGAAGATCAGAAAGTGTGACCATCCGGTTAGCCACTGATACTATAATTGTCAACGTTTACTAATATACATATTTTTTGTACTTATTTTTAGGAAAGAATTTCTGCTATTAAAATATCTTTAGGCTGTAAAAATCTTTAATCAGCATTTTTCGTTTCGATGCATCCAAGATGGTTGTCATGGAGTTAGTTTCTTGATGATTTGTTGAGTTGACAGCCAATGAGTTAATTTTTCCTTAAAGAACCAAAGTTAGCCAGCGATAAGGCAAATGATGAATCTTCCCTCCTCTGATAGTCCTGTGAATAAAATCAAAATATTTTAGTTTGAACTCTTATTGTCGGTGCGGGGATTTCATTCTAGTAAAATGACTTCTTCAAAAAATTATGAATTAAAATATTGACTTCTATTCCAGTGTGGTTATTTTTTTTGCCTGTAGACTACTACAGAATTAAATAATACATAATAGTTGCAAATGAAGTGAATGTCCTCTAATGGGCATTCTCAAGATGGTACATAATATTCTGTTCATAAATCTTGCCCCATCGTCCCAGTGTTTATAACCACTATTTTGGAACAAATTGAATTTCACTCTGAATAAGTTTGGTTATTATGTAATAGTAGGTTGAAGGTTACGTAGAGTTGCATTGCACTAGCAACTCTACATGACCTCCGACCTATTATGGATCTATATCCTATCTACATATATATATATCATCATCATATTCAACCATTATCTATCCACTGCTGGATGAAGGTCTCTCCAAATGCTTTCCACACTGTAGTATCATAATTAGGTATGTTATTGCTGGTGGAAAGTCAGTGAAAAGATTTTTGGGATTTTATGACGTCAGTTCCAATCGGACTGCCGAAGCATTGTTTAACCTTGTATCAAGATGCCTCGAAAAATTTAACTATAAATCAAAACTTATAGGAGAATGTTTTGATGGGGCAAGCGTAATGTCAGGGCACTTAAATGGTCTTCAGTCCAAAATT
>QLNU02015360.1:54513428-54526198 GCA_006491805.2 Dysdera silvatica
GTTTCACATTCCAGACATGCTGACTCAGAGGAAAGGGCACAAACCCCATTTAGTGTGTGAAGTCGGATCAAGTTGTGGGAGCTAGTTGATGAGCCCTCATCCTGTAATGCTATAACTAGTAAAATTTGACACTGGTTGGAATATACGAAATACAAATGAAGAAGGTAAAAGCATATACCATCTGCAAAAATATTCGCAACGTTTCGAGAACTACTGTTCCCTTCATCAAGCGAAAGTGTCAAGGAAGTGTAGGTGTTCGGTATTTATACCCCAACTTTGGTTTTCCCCAAAGCTATCCCGCACTCGGGACCCCCCCACCCACGTCTGAAACTGGTTTTCCCCCATCTCCTAGCAAAAATGCGGTAAGGTTCAGGCATCGATTTTGCGATGTTCATCGCCTTACTTCGCATTCGAAAAGTCTCCCAAGACTCCAGAAAAAGTCTACAATAGCGAGAAGTTACATTTTTATGAAGAACTTTTGTACTTTTCCAATCAGGAACATGACCTTTCTCCCAGGCATGTTCTGCCAGAATATTAGTCTTCTCACCTTTCTCCACAGCACGATGATGTTCTTTTTTACGAGTACAAACAGTTCTTCCCGTCTCGCCAGTGTATACTTTTTCGCAGTCTTTGCAGGGTATCTGGTAAATTGTTCCAGTCAATTCATCCATTGGAACTCGATCTTTCACTCTCACCAACAGGTCACGCAAAGTCGATGCAGGTTTATAGTAAGCCTTGATGTTAGCTTTCCTCAGAATACACGCAATCTCCTCAGAAGTCCTCTCCACATATGGCAAAACAACCGTCCCTCTAGTCTGTCTCTCCTCAACAAGTTCTCTATGTCCATTATTAGATCTTCGAGCGATAAACTTGCTCGGGTAGCCATTATCTACAAGCGCTCTCCTTACCTTCCATACCTCAGCATCTTTCAACTCAACATTGTTGTTGTGTTTGAGGGCCCGACGTGTCAGAGACCTCACAACAGAAGCTTTGTGGTAAGTTGGATGATACGAGCGGAAATCCAAGTACCGGTCCGTATGAGTTGGCTTTCGATACACAGAGGTTGACAAGCTTCCATTGTCTCCTCTGGTGACCCTCACGTCCAAAAATGGCAAACATCCCTCATGTTCTACCTCTAAGGTAAATTGAATATGGGGGTTTAAGTCATTAAGGAAACGGTGAAAGCTGTCCACCTCTGTCTTCGAAAGAACGACAAAAGTATCATCAACATACCTTCTCCAGACCTTAACACTAAACTCGTCGCAGTCCAAAATGTCCATCTCCAAAGACTCCATACACAGGTTAGCTACAGCAATAGAAACGGGGGAACCCATTGCGGTCCCCTGTCCCTGTTTGTAGAAGGTCCCATTGAAGCTAAAATACGTCAGGTCCAAACAGAATTCCAAAAGAATGCAAATATCTTCAGCTGTCAATTTGGTACGTGCAGCGAGAGAGTCGTCGTTCTTCAGTTTTTCTAGAGCTGTTGAAATCGAAAGGGAAGTTGGTATACAAGTGAATGGTGAAACTACGTCAAATGATATCATAACGTCTTCCGTACCGATTTGTAAGTCACTAACAGAAGAAATAAAATCTTCAGTAGTGGATACAGAAGCCGCTGTTAGTCCAACCAAAGGATGCAGAAATCCAGCTAGGTGTTTAGATAATGCGTAAATCGGAGAGCTGCAAAAACAGAATGGGACGAAGAGGTATATCATCTTTGTGAATCTTAGGAAGACCATAGAGGAGGTTTATTCTCCCCAAACTGCAACGACGTCTTGAGTACAAGGACCCAAAAATTTTCGACTCCCTGTGTACTTTAAGCAACAGACCATTCGTGCGCCTCTCTATACCTCCAGTCGGATCTCTCTTCACTATACAATACGCATCAACATCAGATAGTAAATTTTGCACCTTCACATCATAAGTCGATCTATCCATAACCGCAGTACATCGTCCTTTATCAGCTGGCAAAACCATAATGTCATCACGACCTTTCAGATCTATTACCGCCTTCCTCTCGCCAAGCGAAAGATTACTTTCTGGTACTCGTCCTCTACGTAGCACTTGCGAAATTTCACAACGTATTTCAGCAGCTGCATCAGCCTCCATTCTTCCTAGAACCGGCTCGACTGCCGAAAGAATCTTAGGAATAGGAATAAATGAAGGCGCAGGTGCGAAATTCATTCCACGAGACAATACAGAGATTTCATCAGTGCTAAGACGTTGGCTGGAAAGATTTCGAAACCAATTTGGATTGAATTTGCCTAGAGATGGCTTATTCCCTCCTCGTTCAGCTCTCAGCCTACCCAGTTTCTCATCATGACACAAGCGAAATTTATCTCTGGTCTCCGTCTCTTCTCTGATGATTTCAGAATCTAAGGTCGTCAAAACATCACTACTGAGAACAGATTCCAAACGCTGTCGAAGATTGGCAGGCACAAGCCGGGAGTTATAGATTTTGGTATAGCAAAAAGAAATCCTCGCTGCTACAAATTGGAGGCCAGCTTTTTGGGAAATACGGTGGCCTTCAGTCGTTTGGACAAGGGGTCTAATTCGTAAAGCTTTTGGGACCAGTTTCTTCATTTTGCAACAATGATTAAAAGTTAGATGTTCTTTAAACCTCACAATCCTACACCTCTCAACAATTAGCTTCCTTAAAAGACACAGGATAGCCTGTCCGTAGACATTTCTAACAACAACGTACAAAGATTGACCAGGGCTTACCATAACTAGTAAAATTTGACACTGGTCGGAATATACGAAATACAAATGAAGAAGGTAAAAGACATTTACCATCTGCAAAAATATTCGCAACGTTTCGAGAACTACTGTTCCCTTCATCAAGCGAAAGTGTCGAGGAAGTGTAGGGGTTTGGTATTTATACCCCAACTTTGGTTTTCCCCAAAGCTATCCCGCAGTCGGGTTTTCCCCCGTGTCTGAATCTGGATTTTCTACGAACTGCACCGCACTCGGTAATCCCCCCACCGTCTGAAACTGGTTTTCCCCCATCTCCTAGCAACACTGCTACTGTGTGTGAGGTCTCTCACACACAGTAGCAGTGTTGAGTTGAAAGTTGCTGAGGTATGGAAGATAAGGAGAGCTCTTGTAGATAATGGCCACCCGAGAAACTTTATCGCTCGAAGTTCTAATGACGGACGTATGGAACCTGTTGAGGAGAGACGAACCAGAGGGACTGTTGTTTTGCCATATGTGGAGAGGACTTCTGAGGAGATTGCGCGTATTCTTAGGAAATCTGACATCAAGACTTACTATAAACCTACATCGACTTTACGTGACCTGTTAATAAAAGTGAAAGGTCGAGTTCCAATGAATGAATTGACTGGAACAATTTACCAGATACCCTACAAAGACTGCGAAAAAGTATACACTGGCGAGACGGGAAGAACTGTTTGCACACGTAAAAAAAGAACATCATCGTGCTGTGGAGAAAGGTGAGATGACTAATCGATTACCAAGTGGGGAACAGTTCTTAGAAAATCCAGATTCAGACAGGGGGGAAAACCCGAGTGCCGGATAGCTTTGGGAAAAAACAAAGTTGGGGTATAAATACCGAACCTTGGAAACACTTCTTTGAAACTTTCGCCTGATAAAGGGAACAGTAGTTCTCGAAATGTTGGGAATATTTTTGTAGATAGTAAATGTCTTTTACCTTCTTCATTTGTATTTCGTATATTCCGACCAGTGTCAAATTTGACTAGTTATGGTAAGCTCTGTTCAATCTTTGTACGTTGTCGTCACAGTAAAACCCCCGTAATCCGAATTTCGTTTATCCGAAATATTCTGAAGTACTATTTTTTTTAATTATTTTTAAATGGACACTTGTTAAATGTTTTACTTGTAAATACAGCAGGATCCAGGTAATCAGAATTTCGCTTATCCGTAATGTCCTGCAATACTATTTTTTGTAATTATTTTTTAAGAGGACACTCGTTCATACAGTATAACCCCGGTCATCCGATAGCATAGGTCATTTCGGTTAAGCAAAGATCGCATTACTGGTGTTCAACAGCATTTGCAAGTAAAATATTGAACGAGTGTCAACTTAAAAAAATAATTAAAAAACAGTATTGCAGGACATTTCGGATAAATGAAATTCGGATTACCGAGAATCTGCTCTATTTACAAGTAAAACGTTTAACGAGCATCAACTTAAAAAAATAGTTTTGTAGGATATTTCGGATAAGCGAAATTCGGATTACCGGGATTCTACTGTATTTATAAGTAAAACGTTGAACGTGCCCACTTAAAAAGATAATTACAAAAAAACAGTATTGTAGGACATTCCAGATAAGCGAAGTTCGGATTACCGGGGTTCTACTTTATTAACAAATAAAACGTTGAACGAGTGTCCGCATAAAAAATTACAAAAAGTAGTATTGCAGATTGGAATATTATACTTCCTTCTTGTGGGGCGCATTCACGCACCCTGCTCCATTTCAGTGAGGGTGTTGATCATGTGTAATTATATAATTTTTCGGCATCTGAAAAGATCAATAATTACGAATTAAAAGCCATAAATATTTTGCACCTTTATCCGAGCAACAGAACTTCAAAATACGATAACTGATTAGTTATTATGTAGACAAACAATTAGCTTAACTCCAATATACGATCAGTTGATCAGCTAATCGATTATAGGGTGAAATAATATTCCATAAACTGAACACGGCAATTTCAAATTAAAAATACAAATTCATAACAAAATTTTAAACAGAATCAAAAATATGGAGCATATATATGATCCACAAAAAAAATTAATTCAAAATTTCAAAAACTAGCGGAGATATAAAATTATAAAAATAACATACCTTCTATTGCGTCCAATAACAAACAGCAGCGGCTTAGTTCCATAATGGCTTCTTGAAATAAATTTTTCTCGCCTGTTGTCACTTCTTTTTTTTTTCCCATGATTTTTACAAAATAGCGTAGGGTCTTATTTTGCAAATTCAAACTGAAATGATCGGTTACTGGTGTTTGCTCGGTAATTGGTGCACTTACCCTATATGTATTTACTTGTCAAACTTGCAAAATAGGAAGGAAAAAAACCTCTCAAACATCTTCAATAACTATAAAAATTGTGACCACAAGACATTGCTTTATAGGCCACTAATTTGAGAATACTTTAAAGAAAAAAATATAAAAATCATATTTTTTAAAAGGAGGATACCATAAAAATTAAATTTTGATGGCAAACCTACAAGTAAAAAATTACAATTATGTCTGAAGGCAAAATTAGTATTTCCTCATTTATTTTTGTATAGTGTATTTGCAGAGACTGATTTAGGTAATATGGCGCCCGGGGCGAACTCAAAATTTGGCTCCTCCCTCCCCAACTAAATACTATTTTCAAAATAATTCCTTTTGCGACACATTCTTTTTTATTTCTAGAGATCTCCTTAATAGGCTACTGAATCTCATTACAAAAAATACTAAATATTATTACAAGACGAAAAACCAAGGTAACAACAAAATATTCCTTACAACAAATAACATACAGCTAAACCACAAGTACTTTTTTTGATCTGCCAAAAATTAAGTTGTCTTAACATAAAAATTGAAGCCTTGCACCAGT
Source organism: Dysdera silvatica (assembly GCA_006491805.2). NCBI lineage: Eukaryota > Metazoa > Arthropoda > Arachnida > Araneae > Dysderidae > Dysdera > Dysdera silvatica. The sequence continues at coordinate 54,519,022 of QLNU02015360.1, forward strand.
TCCAATAATCTGGAATGTCCTTCTGCACAGTCAAGTAAGTTCATCCATTTTGACGCAGTTTTAACTTTCCTAATTTCTTATTTGCTGTGTCACATAGTCGCATACGAAGAATTCGTTCACAGTATTCATTCTTTATGTTTGATCCTTTTTTCAAAGAGAGCAATTACAAAAAATTATGTATGTACTTCTACTACATCTCCCCTCTCTTCCCCGAAAAACAGCAGATCTAATAAGAGAGCAAGAAGTATTAAAAATAAAGTGTTGATTTTACTCAAAACAGAACCTAAATATTTATTATGTAACCTCAATAATTGCTTAACTTTGATATAAAAATTAAAATCCAATCCATTAAATTACGGTATATACAGGGTGTTCGGTTACCATGTGTACAGAATTTAAGGGGTGGTAGGGTATACCAAAATAAGTAACACTTGTTTTTCCTTTTTTTCGGAAGAGGTTTCTTTACCGAATTAAGACCCAAAACTCGTTTGGTGGATGGAAACGGGAAATTTTAATTCTGGCGCCAATCTGTACATGTGGGCTGTAGTTTTTCGAATGCTTATTCTACCATACTAAATATTAAAGAAAATGTCCTTTTTTATTCGTTTTCTAGTAGCGAAGAAAAAAGTTGAGAAAACAGACATGGTTTATGTACGATTATAAGCACAAACACAATTCAGTCGATAAACAGCAGCCTCCATAAGATGTATGCATCGAGCTTGATGGAGAAATCGACGGAAACGAATAAAAAAAGACATTTTCTTTAATATTCAGTGTGGTAGAACACGTAATCGAAAAAATACAGCCCACATGTACAGATTGGTAGTAGCATCAACATTTCCAATTTCCATCCATCAAATAATTTTTGGGTCGTAACTCGGTAACAAAACCTCTTCCGAAAAAAAGAAAAAACACGTGTTACTTATTTTGGTATATCCTACTATCCCTTAAACTCTGTACACGTGGTAATCGAACACCCTGTATAGAAAACATGAAACAATTTTATCAACTGACACAATAGCATTATTAATAAGGGACATGCATCGAAGAAAAATTTTTCATTCAGTTGTTGCAAAAAGGCTGACAGCGCTGCAACAACCTAATGGCCACGAAAGTTAATCTTTATATGATAATTTAAAGAATAAAAAAGTTTCAAACGTAAGTGAATTTCATACCATAAAACGTGAAATAAGAAATTGAAACAACTTTGCATTACTATTACAAAATTCTTATATCATACTTGCCAACTTTAAAAATGTAATAAAATTATGCACGGCACTATGTTATCGCTAGTAAAACTAAAAAATTAGAATACCATTTATTTATTAATACATTGGAAAATAAAAGCTAAAATATTGAAAACTTTATTTTTAATATATCAATATACGTATTTAAAAATGGTTTAAATCTTATCACTCTCCACTCCCCTACCCTCTTCAAAAAGTAGAATTAAAACATAGTTTTTAAATGCGTATCAAAAGCTGTTTACCTCAGCGAAATTATCGTGGAAATGAGATATAAATAGAAAATTTGTTTGTTGGTACAAAGGCCACTATAATGAAATATGGCCGATAAAAAACAACCGTTCACGTAAAGGATGAAAACAGATTGAATAAGCTTATGGAGTTATGACTAGGTTTCACATTTTGAAGTAAACGTATCGCCGAAGAAATTTAAAAAAAAAAATTACATAATAGTAAAATAGAGGGGGGGGGTCGATAAATGGTCAAGAAACTCTTGAAGAGATCGACGGTCAAAGAAGTTTGGCAACCCCTGAAATAGAGGGTGGATGGTCCTAGTACAATGGCTTTTTTTTTGTGTCATTTAAATAGGGGTAGCCAACCTTTTTATACCTGCCGCCCACTTTTGTATCTTTGTCGGTAATAAATTTTTTTTTACCGCCCACCGATTCAGCAGTAACCTAATTTAGCGCAATTGCAAAGTTCTTGTAATTTTTGAGTGGAGACTTAGTAAAAATATGGAGCTAAAATTTATCCTGTTATTTACATTTTGCGTATGTCTATAATATACAGAAAATTCAATTTGATGCTGCATTTCTGCATCTCGATCGATACAGTGCCTACTAGTGCGGAAGCTGCTTAATTGAAGAAAAATGAAATTAAATATAAAAACTATAAAGTCTATTGAAATTATCTTTAATTATTAATGAGATCCTTGAGGCTGGCTGATGCCGCGAAACTAAATATTTGGTATCTGGTTCAATTTTTGTAAGGTTTGTTCATCAGCTACAGCATCCGACAACACCTCCCGCCCACCATGCTTGGAACAGTGGTGCCACCAGTGACTAGACCGATTAAACCTACAGCCATATGATATATATATATGACAACGTAAAGAGCGTTATTTTACATAGCCAGGCTTTGGTTTCCATTGGACATCCATCATCAGATGCACAATGAAAATGTTATCGAACATCTGATGATGGCTGTCCAATGGAACAGCCGAAAGCCAGGCTAATGTAATAAAATAACTTTTTACCCGCTTTACGTTGTCATATATATCGTATTACTTCATCGAGCGGTGATATTCTCTCTTTAACTATCTCGATTTACAGCCAATTCTGATAATTTTCATTTTCATTTATCTTTTGATTTCATCAGCTGTCTTTACTAGATGTAAGCAGTTCTATTTTCATAGGCTATATAAAATGGCTGTTTTACGAGGGTCAGTTGAAAAGTTAGTAGCACTCCTCTGTAAATATTTCGGTAAAAGAGATATTTTGTGGAAACTTTGTGGCAACACTGCAGGTGCAGTAGCGGCTTCGACGTGCTAGCTTTAATTCGCTCGCTTATCAGTTGCAAATATGCCTCGGCAGTTGCAAGTGGAGTCCAAATTGGAAGTGCATAGAGTGATTCGTTTTTCGTGGAAAAAAAAAGGTACAACTTCACTGAAATTTATCGACAGTTGTACAAAGTGTACGATTTGTGTGTGTGAGTTTTACGGCACAAGGACAGCAAGGGTCATGAATCACCGGTAAATGTACGGTACATGCTCTTACATGACGATGCGAAACCGTATGTGGCGCCAGCGACTCTAACGAGGGAACATTCTGAAAAAGTTTTCAGTGGGAAGTGTGGGACCCGCCCTTGTAGCCCATATCTTGCGTCATATGACTTCCACGTCTTCGGCTCCGTGAAACGAGAACTTGAAAAGCGACGATATGACTTGGATGAGGGAATAAAAGCTGCAACCCAACAATAGACATCGCATGTTGGATGATAATTCTTTTCATAAGGTATAGAAAAACTCATGCCACGCCTCGACAATATTTATATAAAGGAGGAGATTACGTCGAAAAGTAGCTTTCGTACTGGTTTATTACTGGAAATTCCGTCTGTTAAACTGTACATTGGATTGTATAAATATTAATTAAATATTAATTACGTGTATAAATAATAAGGAATCTGTATACTGTGAGAGTAGTTTGGGTTTTATAGAAACGCACATGAGTAAGCATATGTGTAGGCAGAAATTTCATAAAGGGGAGGTTATAGGCTCAATGGTGGAGGTTACAGAGCTATAACTCATATATTACTGCGTTAAATATACAAAATTTCATTGCGAAGGGGTGGGTTACAACCCCCAAAACCGCCCTCTGGCTAAGCCTATGTGAGTAAGTAAGGTATAAATTAATAGTGTAGAGCAACTTCAAAAGTAAACCATTTCGAATTATTCACCACGCATCCCCCAAGAATAAAAAGCCATATTTCGTATGTATATCATAATTATAATGAGGATATGTGTATGAATTGCGACTTTTTTTTATTCAAGAGTGGGGTGATGGTGAACAAGTGGATGGCCCACATTTGAAATCAAGTTGCGCCATTGAAAACAAAAACCCAAAAACATATAGTGTATAATGTGGCGTGTAATGTATAATGGCAAGAAACACTTGTAGCATGATATAATATGCTGTTCAATATGACCATAATATAATACGTGTTTTATACATACAGCATGATGCACTGTCTAATATTTAAGATAATGATTACAGTTTACAGGTATTTAGAGGAGAATAATGAACTTTCGTCTGTTTTACTTCATACAGTGGCGGCCAAAAGTTTCGGGCCCTAACATTTATTGAAGTTATTAGGAAGTAAATGGGTCGTACGAAAAGATGGATCAGGTATGAAATATTTTTTTTTATTTCCTATAAATCGTATAAATTACACATTTGTACCACACGTCATCGATCGGTAAACACAAATATAAGATATTACATTGGCCAAAAGTATCGGGCCACTTGATTTCTAAGAACGTATATCGATATTCGTTGACAAAGTTATCGATGTAGGCAGGGGCGGACTGGGTCCTCTCAAAGGGCGCATACCTTGGATTATCGGAGAGTGCAAGTCCTATAGCCCACGAGGACGCACCGGCCCCGGGGCCGGTTGGCCGGCGGCCTACTCCGCCCCTGGATGTAGGGCTCTGCTAAAGTTTCCATTCAATTCCTAAGTCAGTTGAAAAACACAATACCGCGACATACAACGCTAAAGTTTGCGAGGGGTGATTATAAACCTTTCCAAGCAAAGAAAGGAATCTCTGGAGATTACCGAGTTATTATAAGTTGGAAAAACAACGGTAAATAATTTAATTACTAAATATAAAGCAAGTGGTGCTTAACTGAATGGACACGAAGTGGGAGACCACGGAAAAGGGCGCAACTTGTCGATAAATTAATTCAAAAAAATTTGTGACGAATGTAATGAAGACAGCGAGTGATATTGCACAGGAATTTCTCCATAAAAATCTTTCGGATTAAGTCACAGGACTGTAGCTAATAGATGTGCGATTTTTTGGACGTGTCGGAGTCAAAAAGCCGCTATTTAATAAGTAAGAAGAATTAGAAGGCCAGGTGACTATTTGCTGAAGAACATAAACATTGAACTATACGCGAATGGAAAAAAAGCATTTTTTCCGATGAATCCAAGTTTAAAATATTCGGTAGTGATGGGAGGAAATATGATCGACGTCCATTGGGTGCTAGAAATCATTCTAGACACCAAATTTAAACTGTTAAATACGGAGGTGCTGGAGTGATGGTATGGAGTGCTTTCTCTCTTCAAGGAGTTGGTTCATTGGTAGAAATTAATGGTATCATAGAGAGACCGCTTCGTTTACAACGACATCTTAGCGAAGAATATGCTACCGTATATCAGGAGAAACATGCCAGGGGTTGAATTTTCAACATAATAATGACCCCAAACACCCATCAGGTAACGTAAAACACTTTATTTTTGAGAAAAAAAAATTGTTTTGCCCTGACTAGCACGGTCTCCTGACCTCAATCCCATTGAGTACATGTGGGGTGAACTCTGGCGACGTGTGGGAAAGAAGAAACACTCCAATAAAGCCGAATTGATTAGGTCGGTGCTAGACGAACTGGCCAATATCCCTAAAGCATGTATTACACGGTTGATTAAATCAATGACTCGTCAGTGTGCTGCAGTGATGGCCAGCAAGGGCATGGCTACTAGGTGCAATTTGAAAGAATTTTTTTTGTGTTAGATATAAAATATGTATATAACAATATGATTAATTTATGCTTACGGCCTGATACTTTTGGCTTTGATATCCTATATTTATGTTTGCAGATTGAAAATGTATGGTATAAATATGTAATTTAAACCGATTTATAGGAAATAAAAAATTCTTTATTTTATGCCTGATCCATCTTTTTCGTACAACGCATCCATTTTCTAGTAACTTTAGAAAACGTTGTGGTCTGAAACTTTTGACTGCCACTGTATGTATGCGCGATGTTGATCGTTGTAATGGGTCAAAGGCGCAAGCAAAAAGATTGATTGAAATAATTTAAATTTACCATTATTTTTAATGCAAATAATAAGTCCTACGATTATTGATTGCATTGGGGCAGTTGCATTTAACTTTCTAATACTGGAGGTGAAGAAAATATCCATACAATACTTGTATTAAAACTCTATCTCAGAGGTCAACAAAACTGACCCCCTGATTTATATATTATTAAAAAGGAGGAGGATGTGTTTATTCTGATTCGCAGCTTCTTGTTTAATACGTTTGTTGGTTGTATAGATATTTAATATACTTCTTCTTTTACCTATAAAATCTCTTGCTCTCATGTTTTTATAACTATTCAAATAATAGATCAGCAAGAATATTCTAATATGAACAAAAATAATACATAAATACACATAATTAGCGAAAAACATGCTTTTATTATATTTTTTATTTTATGTATAAAAGAGAGAGAGAGGGAAGTATAATTTCTCAACTCCTCTAAAAGGAATATAATTCCTTAACTCCATCAATTACATTTTTTGTTGTTGTTCAAGCAACTACTACTTCTTCACGTTTCTAAGTGCAGTGCTTTAGAGAAATGAATATTTTAGATACTTAAAGATGATTAAGAAAGCGAGAGAGGTCAATAGTTACCTTGCTTTGCGAGTACGTTTTTGAGGTCGTGTCAGACGCGATCACCTGTCTCGTTAATTCAAAATACCACTGCCGTGAACGTTTTCCGCCAAGTTTAGTGAATTTTCTTTCCGGTTTATTCGTTAAAGATTTTCGAGTTAGCTTTTGGTAATTGGCGAATTTCTTTAGACGCCCAAAGTACCAATAGGAGAGGTTGGGGGTAAATATCAAAAACAAATATTATAATTTTGTCCAATTTGTTTTTTATTTACAGAGTTTTTACAATTATTTACACACGGTATTTATAAAATTTATTCAAGAAGAACGCACATACACACGCACGCCTGCAGAGGTGTTTTTGAAAATTTAAGATAGGGTTGAAATAACGGAAGCATACGAACATGCACAACTGTTCAATTTTTTCTAACGATTTTGGATTTTCAAAAATTACCGAAATACCTAATTTATTCTCTAAAGTGTGACCGGTCATAAAAAGTTCTTAGAAGCCGATTATAATAATATACGATACATCCACTGTTCTTAAAACCGAACAAACTAACATCAACGTTGCAAATAGCAGTGACCAAGCAGCAAGGAAGCGTATCAACAAAATACATATATTAATGGAAGGAATGTACTGGTACTTTTTGTGATTACGCCATAATTACTCATATTTATGGTAGCTTAATGTACGAACTTAAAAAAAATGGGAAGAAATGCATGAGTACATTCGTTGGGGTCAGGCCTTTATCTTTAAATAAAA
>QLNU02015360.1:54526298-54542046 GCA_006491805.2 Dysdera silvatica
GTCTGAACATAGAGAAACCGGATGAGAGTACATTTCCTTTTGACTATTTTAGCATTAAAATATTATCTGTCGTTGACTAGCAATTTTTTTAAGTTTTTTCCATACATGTTTTAAGATTTTTCCACATTTTCTCATTCTCCTTTATTGTATATACGTAATCAAATACACTTTTTTACATGTAACTAAATGCAAAAACTTCCTAATCTAACTACAAACATGCTAACATTTAAATTATTTTAAGTATTCAAAAGGAGATGTATTTTACAAGTTTTATTTTAAATATACAAGTTATTCCACTTACTACTGCGCGCCTAGTGATGTGGTTGTGGTTATAGCCACCTTCGCCCTCCACGGATTTGGTTCAACCTCCTGTAAAAGGTAATTTAAAAGCATTTGGTATATACTCAGCTAATATCCCTGCGGTGGCGCAGTGTGGTAACGCGTTCTCCTAGTGCGCCGCTAATCCGGGTTCGACTCCCAGCAGTGCAAAGAACGCTTACTCAGAGATCTCATAAAGATCGCACTGCTCACTGTAGTCCGGGGTTTGGTTCCCTAGGCCATAAGAGGTTCGGATTCCTCGGAAAACAGTAGGTCCCGGCGCAGCATGACCATTGTAGTCTTTGAGCCGAAAAAAAAAGCTGAAGCGAATCAGCTAATAACGTCGCGCTCCAACTTTCGAATTTCATGTAATTTTGGAATATCACGGTAAATGTCGTACGAGGAAATCTAGAAACCTTGCAGCTTCTTAGATGTACAAGCAGCAGTCCTCACACTATCTGTCCACAGCCAAACACTTCAAATTCCACCCATCCTTTCAATTTCCTCAGTATCATACTCAGTATATGTAGAGCCACCATATATCTATTTACTGGACGGTTTCGGCTTGTCATAATATTTGGCGAAATACTACTGGTTTGTGGTGAGTTGCTAGATCGTGTATAATAGATTTTCTTTTAGTATATAAATCATGATCATATGTATACAACATTTGCTAAGAAAAGCGTAAGTTTTAGCTATTTGCTTAAATATACTAAATCAGACACTTAGCATACTCGAAACCAGACCTCAGGTTTATTTTTTTTACTTTGCAATTTTTTAAATGTGCCACTTCGAAAAAAAAAAGCTTTATGAAAATTTAATAGAAGTATATTTTAATACATAGTTACATATTATATTAATAGTTTAATACTATAATAATCTAATATATCGTTGCTATTAGCAGTTTAATATATAGTTAACATTATAGTTCAATATGTAATTAAATGGTCGCTTATAGTTTGTGTTAATTGCCAATATATATTATAAAAATTAATTTATCTATTGTTGTGTTTAATTATCACAAGCTTTTGATTACAGCCCATTTGCGGACATTTCAGAAGAGTGCAAGTCAAAACTCTCACACTTGCGAACAAAAAGTGGGAAAGATGCGCAATGGGGATGAAGTAAACCTGTTTTAAGAGAACCAGAGCTTGGCGATTTAACGCCGGTTTTACTTAGTAAAATGTATGTCTATTTTCTAGTGTTTATTTGAAGACCTAGTCAACAAAACCTAAAAGCAAAGAATATGCTGCTAACATAATCATGATTCAGAATATCCTATGATATTTTTTTAAACGTTACAATTTAAAACATACGGAAATTCTTTCCTAACTTTTAGCTTAATATGCGTATAACTTCCAGTTCTGATATAAACTGGTGGCTATCCCTTTTTGACCATTATAAAAGTGATTCTAAATTTATAGCGGAAATTTTCCTTTACAAATGTATAATAACAAATTACACTGTCTATAAATTTCTGATGTGTTACTGTAAATCAATTTAATATTATCTATATAGTTATTTGAATGTAACAAAAGTAAGATGTATCAGTTTCGGGAAATTCGAAAAATAAGGCATTTTGCTAGAATTACCATTACATTTGCATTCATTAATAATATATATATTTATGAACCTTTAGTTTATTAATGACATAATTTATTTTTGTGGAAAATGAAATAATTTTTGTGTGCCACAAAATAGCCGCCAAATGGTAGTAACTACAACTATAAGCTTATTCTCTCATCTTGTACGCATCTGGGAGAAATTTTGACATGTACACATCTGGGATGTATGCAAATGAGACGACACCAAGCTTTTTAGTTCCTTGCCAAGTGGTCAAGACAGACAGTTGGTCAACTTTCAACAGTGATCAAGTTAACAAGTTTCACTGTATACGAAAATTTTACTGCATATACACAATATGGCAAAAGTAGATGGTTATCAAATATATGAAAAATAACTGTCAGTAATTTATTATTGGATCGGTCCATCTTTGGCCTTAATATATTCAACGCTCCTTCTGGGCGCAATTTATGCTAGATACTAGTAAATGGTTATATGGATATGCTTCCATTGCAGTAGCATTGCCATGGGCGCTCATAGATAATGAGATGTAAGGGATATATATATATATATTAGATAATCCATAGATATAAGTGGGGGAAGGGAGGCTCGAGCCTCACTTATCGTTCACATATATTATACATATATCGTTCACATACTTACATCTTTTAGATCGATTTTTATTAAAAATAAGAAGTTTTATTTTGGAAGTCAATCCTCCTTCCCACATATAGGAAACCACACATCGAAAACCCACATAGGCCCCCATTAGAAATACTACTGACAATTCTTGTTTAGAAGCAGGATGATTTTTCCACATACCTAATGAAGTACTTTAATAAATCCCGAAGTTTTTTTTTGTTTTGTTTTATACTAACTGCATATTTTCCAGTTCCTTACGCCATACCGAGCAAATTTGCAAATCGTTATCCTAGTCGGAAATCAATATTTAATAATATATTTCAGATAATATGAAGGACAATAGCAATTGACAAGAGTTGTCCAACATACGGCTCGCAGACCACAATCCGGCCCGCTGACAACTGTTTGGAATAAAAAAAAAAGTCTAAAACAAAATTTTTTTTTTTTTTCAGAGATAAGGAAAACCCGTGGAGACAATGTGGGTGACCCCTTTCGGTATTGCAAATAAACAAACGAATAACTGGAAGAAACTCTAAAAGATTTTTTTTTAAACCAAACCGCTGGCCCGCGACTATAGCTCATCAACTATTGATTTGAACATTCAATGTGCAATTCCTAGCCATTGATGGGTCCCACGGCCTTGAATTTTTTTTCATATCCTTACCTGTGTATGTGCTGGATGTACATTTAATTTCAGTAAAAACAGATAATTTTTTCATGGTGTTTTTTTTTTTTTTTTTTTTCAAAAGAGTGTGTATATATATATATATATATAATCCGGAGCGGGAAAGGGACAGTTACACCCCAAGTTTTTTAGAAGAGAGTCAAAATCGTACTTTTTCCCATACAATTTTGGATTTTTTGTTTTTTTGCCACCCACCCCAGTTTACGCTATATTTAACCATGAAGTTACGCCCATGTACGTGTATGTATGTATATATATATATTTGTATAAAAATATACACTAATGTTATAATTGATTGTCTATTTAATCATATAAGTACATTGTCATTGAAGTTTACTTTTTGTGCCGTGCGCAGATTGACCATTCCATTAAATATGGCTACGTGCCCATTTTCGTTGCCTAGCCTTCATTTTCTGTGGTGTCATTGTTTTCAGAATATTAAACAATACAGAAAGCCTTTGGGAATTTTCAAGTTCTTTGAGAGTTTTTTTTGCTCGCTTATTTTTTTAAGATGCGGTTTACAACGTCACTTCTAAAGAAAGATTTAGTAGGGAGATATAAGAATTGCACTGTGAGAAATTTAGGTCGTTATTCATAGATAGTAGAAAATTATACTAGATTGGAGTCATTTTTGAGTAGTTTTTATGATTAAATATTATGATCAATTGACAGTTCCGAGTGTCTACCGTGTTATTAAAAGGCAGATTTAAACAAGCAACGTGCATTTTAAAATTGTATAAATTTGAATACCTAATCGCATGACTGGAAAAAAATGCTGCTTCTCAAAAGTTGGAAAAGGAAATCATAACATTTATATGACCTCATGAAAAAAGAAATCGGGATTTCAAATTGCCTATGAACCCGAAAATGTCGAGGAAGTTGAAAAGGCACCTCAGAACCCTTTGTTTTAATGTTATTTTTGTAGATAAGAACTGCCTTGTTATCATCCACTGAAAAATCTGTCTACATACAGAGATCTTCCTGAAATAAAAGGGGAATATAATATCATGAAAACTGCAACAGGTAATATCTAGGTGTGTTTTCTGTATACATTATGAGAGTGTGTTTAGAAACAAACGATTAACAAGAAAATGGGCCACGCAAGTCGACGTTCTCAGTAGGTTATTTTTAAACCGCCCCTCTGCTTTAAAACTAACTGGATTTTTTATTTTTTTATTTGCCTGTTTGGTTTTTCATTGCAGTAATGATACCTGACGTCATTTTCTGAATACAACGTGGGAGGAGGCAGAAAAGCCGTTTCCGGAACTAGCATTCGATGGTAGATGAACGTGGTGTCTGATGGAGATCGGATCTCTCTCTGTCAGTTAGGAAATTGACATATCTATGGTGCAATTCATTTTCGAAATTGACATTCGGATATCAACACAATCCGGGGCCAACTCCTTCACCTTTTCTGATTTTAATTTTTCACGTAAGTCGCGATTTCTATTTTTTTTTATAAAATTGTAAATTATGCATTTCATAATATAACTATTCGGGTTTATTTATTCAATATGATTTACTTGTTTTTTTAAGGAGGACAATTTATTTTTATTATTTTAATTTGTAAATAAGCATGCCTTTTTTTTGTAATTTGTTGTCATACATTATTAATATTTGTCCATAAGTTTTTTCGCCTGCGATTAAAACGATATGAAAAATGCGTCGAAAGTTTTAAATTATTTTTTGTTGTTAAATGTAACGGGAGAGAGACTCTAGTAAAGCTTGAGAATTTTCGCACCTGGAGGCAAAACTATAAAATGGTGTCTATATAAAAGAATATTAATTAATAAACATATTTTTAATTAATACTTATTCTAAATTATATATATATGGCGTAGCCAGATATCTTGTTGCCCGCGAGAGACTGTCATTGCCAAAATTGGTTGTGCTCCGTTTCAGCTTGCTTTTTTAGCACTGCCGCCCCTGGATTGTGACGTCCGGGGCGATCGCAGCCCTTGAACCCTAGCTACGCCACTGTGCACATATGCATATATATATGTATTTATAATTCTAACATATGAACGTCTATCTAAAACCATAATGAACTCGCACGCTATCTCATGTTTGGTGCCCCTTTAATCTTTTAATCTGAGGTAGTTGTCTCATTTGTCACACCCTGGGGAATATACAGGTTTATTAAATGTTAATATTTGTAATAAATTTCCAAACATAGTTATTAAATTTCCAATTTTTTATGAAATTTAAGAAATGCGATCCCTTTTGCAATTATATCTTTCCGGGAATTTTTATTCATTTCCTCTATTTACCAAAAGTCATGACCATTATGAAAATATGTTAAAATTCCTTTCAATCATTGTAAACAAACTTAGCCCAAAATTTCGGGAAAACGTGCTAAAAATCAGGATAGAAGCATAAAACAAGATAATTAAACGGGATGATAAAACACGATAAAACAGAGGAAAAAAGATTAATATATAATGCATATTGCACTAAAATTCATTAATAATTTTATTCTTTTATTTTTTTAACAAAATCATCAAACTGCATTCCGTGTTAGGATCGACAAATCTAACGATTAATTTTATTTAATTATATTTATATAGTTTTTGGCGTATAATATAAACTGGTGTCCAAAATTAAGGTTATATTCAATGTTATTTCAATGGGAGAGGTACATATTTTGCTCTGTAACTCTCGATGTGCTTTATTTATAAAAAATCATTTTGCAGAAAATTAAAGAGCTATAAACACTTAACATAATTACAAAAAATCAAAATTTTCAAGTAACCCATGAAGGATAATCCAGGAGTAAAATCGATACAGACATTGAAAGTCGAAAAGGAAAATTCGTAAAAAATGATTCAGAATAACAAATTTTATTACATACACATGCAAAATTATTAGAAAATGATTGTTGACGTTTAAGTCAGCAATTTTTTTTATCTTAAATCTGTTTTTTACTGATTTTTGTTTTCTACCTTTAATTTTTGTACCATTTTTGATCGTGGATTCTTCTTCATATATTGCCTGAAAATTTTTGATTTATTGTAATTCTGTTAAGCGTTTACAGCCCTTTAATTTTCTGTAAAATGATTTTTCATAAATAAAGAATATCGAGAGTTAAAGAGCAAAACGTGTACTTCTCCCATCGGAGTATCATTGAGATTTTGGGCACAATATTAACATTTAATTTTGGACGCGAGTTTATTATTTCATATCAGAAAGCTATATAAAAACAAACTATTAAGAAATTTGAGCGTTAAAATTCGCTTTTAAATACTGATAATGTTTTAGAAAAATAATTGTATGATTATGTCAATGGTATAACTATTATCCAAATAAACATATACAGAACTTAAGCAACTTTTGTCCATATAACTACACTACAGTTTTTCATAGATAATCATAAGATGAAACTTACAATCTGATGTTAAAATCAACAGCTAAATTATTACGATTTATTTTAAAATTTAATTAATGTAAATAATTAAAGGCGCATCTTTTCACAAATTTGACATATTTATATAGCAAAAGTTATATTGCCATTTTCTGGAAACACGACAATATTTTAAAACTGATATTCTGTATTTAATATACTATACCATAAATAAAAATATTTTATTTAGTTTCTAAATTGGTTTGGGGCACAAAATTTGTGATTGTTTCTGTGTATGTACATTACTATTATTATGGAAAACAATCTCTCTTTAAGTGTTTTATATATGCATCACTATTTTCTTTTTCTATTTTTAAATGGCATTTTTTATTTGATTATGATTTTATTAAATTCAAATTTGTGCTTATTGAGAAGTAATGTAGTTTTCTAATTAGATTCAGTCAGATAGAGAGTCGCAGGGAGGGAAAGTAGAAAGTTCTTAAACTCGGTGGAAAGTCCGAGTAAAATTGGGCTTATTAGAAGTCAATAGTTCTTGATTAATCAAGACCCTTATTAGCACATCCTCAACAAAATTCTGCCTAAATTTCTGTAGTTAGAATGATTACCACTTTGGGATGTATTTATGCATATATAAAAGTTATTCATTTAGATTTAAGTTTTTATGGAATATTTTCTATATCTTAAATATTTTTTTAAAAACATTTCAGCATCCTTGAAATATATTCGAAAAAAAAATATATAAGCCAATTTCGATGAAGTGAAAATTCCATAAAAGAAAATTTTGGGGCCAATTTATTAAAATAATTTAAAAATAAAATAATCTGGAATAAAGCTATTTTTGTTGAAAATAAAAATTAGTTCTGATTTTACCTTATTCGTGATTTCAAAGGCCGGTAAATCTTATTGCAACATATAAAAGTATAATTATTTTTTAAAATAACTTCTTGACTTCATTTTGAATATTTAAACCAATTTGTTGTTTAAAGATCATATGTTACATACCCTAAATATATTTCCTTTCCTGTTCGTGTTTTCATTATTGATATGTTCCAAATATATAACTGTCAAATATTACTAGCGTATAGAATTGCAATGTTATTCTTTTATTTTTTTTGTTATGTTCTTTTGTTATTTTTATTATGTATTATAATTCTTTTAATACAAATTAAATGTATTATGAGGACACAAGAAAAATAAGTAGGCGGAGCTCAGGGTATAAAGGGCGACGGAAAAACGACCTACACACAACACACTAATCCATTCTTGCGTTGTGCAACAGCGTTATCGAACCACAACCTCGACAATAAAATAAATAACAACCAATTTCCGATTGTTTTTTGCCCAGACTGTGAAACTACTTACTTATTATACGTAGCTTTAGTAGCGGATATATTACGCAATGTAGCAGGAAGGTTTAAATAATTATGTCTACAATTTTTGCTCTATAATTAAAGATTTTCAAATGAACGATGTCTAAGTTAAATAATGAAGTGTTCCAACTGGATGAGTATGTAATGGTTTTTGAATTTTATGTTATAATTAATCTTATACTACATTCTTTATACAAAGAGTTGTAGTTAGAATTGGTTTTAAAACTATGATTGCTTGCTATAAGGGGTTATTTTATGGATAAAGTTTTTATCCATATTTTTATTATCATCCATATAATCCATTATTTTATCGTCAACATTACTCTCCATTTATTTTATTGCGTTTAAAAGTAGTGTTTTTCACGTATACTGAAGTTATAGCGTGCTGTTTCCCAAGTTAGTTACCTAATCGAGATTTACGTGATATCGTTATATTTTTTTAAATTCATGGTTTTTCGTATTATATTGAATGCATATTTTCAAAAACAAGTATTTTCATTTTAAAAAAGTTTATTTTAGTATGTGAAAAGTAATTATAGTAATTTCTCATTCATCACAAACGCTTGGATTTTTTTAACAGCTATTATCTTATCACTACTGTATAGTTCTTAAATTACTTTATATGTATAAACGCAGATCAACGGAGAGAAATGTAACAAGGCGATTTAATTATTTAAGATTACAGTAAAACAGTATATCCATTCACATTAAGAGCCCAGACAAGCCAAAATAATCAAGAATACGTTCACTGGGTGAAATTAGAATGTTTCTTCTTTGTATGTTTTTTAAATGAAAGAATGAAAAGGACGTTTTATACATCATTGCCTTTCGTCAAAGGAAATATATATATATATGTGTGTGTGTGTGTGTGAAGGTAACATTTGAAGTATTTTTCTTTTCTCAGTGAATTCTTGCTTAAAATCTACCTATGGAAGTATTTGTATGAAGCCAATTATTTTAAAGAAGTTCCAAATAAATTACTGGAAAAAATAATAGTTATTTTTTATTTTTTATGGCCCAAGATTCTAAAATAATATATACTGGTTATAAATAGGCATTTGGTTTCTTTATATTTTGTGGCAAAAGGCAAGGTTGTGTTAGACTTTCCGGCTACAAAATTGCAGCTTGGAAAGTTACTCCCTAATGACGGTACTTAAACTGTATTTTTTTTTTATTTTATGAGAGGTTGTGATGTAATCACTCAACTTCGTTGCGGCGAAAGAACTGGTTTGACCGATATTGTGGTATTTTTAGCAAGTAATGCAGCCTCATAATGAGGATGGAGAGATATACCAACGGTAGATCTTGAATTTTTGGGGAAAATCAAAAGGAATTTTTTTTGATGAAAAGTTAGGAAAAGTGTGAAAATTTTCTTCAAAATTAAACAATGGGAATAAAAATTGGAATAGAAAAAAAAATAATGATTTGATAATAGTGAGATTTTAATACCGTATCATCCATATATGTGTACTTGCATGTGCAGTACTTACATTACCCAACCTGCTTTCTTATTTGATTTATCTTGTCTGATGATGTTTTCCCGGCCTTTGTTGATCTCTTGGAATCGAGTTGTGAATTCCTGTTGTCCATCATTTTTCAGTCTTTCTTGTGATATATCCAAACCATTGTCATTTGAACTTTTTTATTTTGATGAAGTACTTAGTTTTTTTGTTTTTTTTTTGCTATTTCATCCAAGTATTTCCTTTTTTCTCTCTCTTAAACGGTTTTGAAGATATATCAATTTGAAATCGTAACATTTAAAAAACTTCAATTTGAGGAAAACGCGCCTAAAGCTAGTCGAGTATAAACCAAACTCTTGTTTAAATTTTGCAATAATCGCCATTTTGGGCGAGATCTAAATGTCTCAGAAAAGAAAGCAAAAACATCATTGCATTCAGAAGAATCTAAAGTTCGTTTTCCATGCCAAAAGAAATCGTACTTTTGACTCAAAAGCGGTATCAGACCCCCTTAACCTAAATAAAAACCCAACTAAAATAAATGAATATCGATAAACTGCTCCCAAGCATAGTATTAAGATTATTTTTATGTTTAGATCAGGGCAATCCAATTTTTCGTGCCAAGTGGGCCGCAAAAATAATTTGACATAGAACCTGCGGACCGTACATCCAATTAAATTTCCGTATCGTAAATTAAAACGTTCGCATATATTTATAATATGCACAATTATCGTATTTAATTAAATACATGATTAAATACACAATTAAAGGGTTCACTGTATGTAATTATTAAACAAATTTAATTCATAAACAGATGCATGTGCTTTCGTTAATAGCTATTGTTTTTGACTCAAAGTACTTAAAGATTACCCACTTATATATTTTTTTTCGTGTTGTTAATTTCGATATTTTTTGCGTGAACAAATGCTTATATGTACAACAAGACTGTTACTTCTTATAAAATTTATGTGAATAATTAAGTTTACGTCAATAATAATAAATATATAAAGACACCCTCTCTCTTAACATTTTATGAATCTAGCTACTAGACACTTCAAGAGAAATAAAAATAACACTGTAATCATTATTCAATTATGTAAATCGAAATAAAAATAACACTTCAAGAAAAAACATTCTAGGGTCTAAAATATTTCTTCTTGAAGTGTTGCCAAGAATCGCCAAAAAAAAGGGCGTTTTGGTCCGCATGCGGGTTGGACCACTCTTGTTTACATAGTGTTCGAAGTTTCTATTTTCATCCGAACCATTGATAAATCGCAAAAACCTCTACATAAATATGTTTCGATTTATTATTATTTTACCTAATTAATTTTTTCTCAGCGTGTGTATACTATCTCAATTCAAACTGCAACCCTTTATTTATTTGTCTTACAGTATTAAAAAAACGGTGATGGTCATGCTAAGATTGGTCTTGATAATCTTCGATATATCTGATTGTCACTATAGCAGATAACTAAACATCAACTCGTTAATGTTCAGCCCAGTAACCCAAAAATTGATGGTTCGATTCCAGCCTGCATTATAATCGTTATCTTTTCTCTCTTATGAGCAGCTCTCTGTAGTCTGAGGATTGGCTTCTTAAGCTTTAAGAAGAGGTTCAGTTTCCTCGTAAAAATGTACATCTACCGTGCTGCGGTGGCGTGGTGGTAACACGATCGTCTGTCGTTTCATTAACTCGGTTTCGACTCCGAATGGTATTGTAGAATACGTGCCGTTTTTCTGTGTACCATAGTCTGGGGTTTGGTTTCGTTAGCAGCAGAGGTTCGGATTCTTCGGAAAATGATAGGTTCCGGCGCATCATGACCACTGTTTTCCTTGCGCTATAGAAACATAAACAAGACTCTTTATAATTGAACAAAAGGTTATAGTTTGAACCAAAATATACTGAAACTATCATTCGGATTTAATCATGGACACCCATACGAGTACTTCTATGGGGCTGAGAAACATTAAGAGTACTTCTATGGGGCTGAGAAAAATTAACGAGTACTTCAAGGGGGGGGGGGGCCCTGAGAAAAATTATTACCTCCTTCTCAAAGCTGTCGAGAA
This sequence comes from Dysdera silvatica, assembly GCA_006491805.2. NCBI lineage: Eukaryota > Metazoa > Arthropoda > Arachnida > Araneae > Dysderidae > Dysdera > Dysdera silvatica. Next base: position 54,537,762 of record QLNU02015360.1, read on the forward strand.
TTTTAGTGAATGTACAAGATTCCAAAATGCTACAAAAATAATTGATACTGCTTGACAATTAGTAATGAGCTAAAAAGTACCTTATTTTAAAATGTGACTGTAAAACTTTTGAAGCAGGTTCGGGCAGATCAACTTTTGTTGTCTAGGGATCGAGCCCCTTCTGCCCTCATATGGGCGCCCATAGATTTAATGCCCACTTCCGTATCCTCCATTTTAATAAAGTAATTGAGGCAGATTATTTTGAGATACAATTTCATATGAGCAATTAAAATGTTTGGTTAATGAGAAAAGAAGTCATATATTGTTCCGTGTGAGGAAATGTTAACAATGGTATATTTTAAATTGGTTTATATTGTACTTCCCCTAACTGATTATCTCATTACGTTTTTACAAACGTTGGTTTTCATAATAGCGTGTTTCGGTTCTGCTACATTTGCATGCAGCTAATCTTGCGACATTTAACACAGATTATTGTTTCAACTGCTGTCTTAGATAGGGGAGATAGGCGAGGAGATTTATCAATGGATGTGTGCTAAGTCTCTTGACCGGAGAAGTTGGCAACTTGTTATAAAGCAAGACCAAAGAGAATGGACTCGATATTTTGCCCATGACCAACTTCTTGAGAACAAATCCCAAAGGAAAACAAGCGGTGTAGAAAACTAGACTTACCGGACAAATTCTCGCCTCCATTCACAAAGCACAGCAATTCTTGGCCCCTTTTCACAGTTGAGAGAGTTTTATAAATGTGAGGCTGTTATTAATATTGGACAGCTTTATTCTCCTTTGAAAAATATTTATATTTTTCTTGCTTTGATTGGTATGAGACTACCCTCTCTCCATTTTCTTTAGTTCCGGTGGTAAGACCACAATGACGCTGGTAGTAAACGTGACCAAAGCCACAAATCTTGCAAATGTGGAGAAAATTGGAAAAAGTGACCCATTTGTTATTCTGCTCTTTCAAGGTAGATATTTCTCTGCTACGTATCTAGTTACCGTTTCGCATTTATACGAATTATTCCTTGCAAACCAATGTATATTTGTTATTAAATTATCTTTCATCGATTTATAGGTGTCAAAAAGAAAACAAACTACATTTCCAGTAATTTAAACCCAGAATGGGACGAAGTAAGTAAATTTATTTATTTTTTATAACCATATCCATTGGCGTAACTAAGGAGGGGCTAGGGGTAGCTTAGCCCTTCCTAGAAAAAATTTAGCCCCCCCCCTCAAGGAAACAAAAGTTACAAATGAATGCTATGTACGGTGTGTTGGGATGGGACTAAAGACCACCGAGGTTCTCTAGGTCAATGACCATAACATGGGTTTGTTTGACATTGTATTTTAATTATTGTCTTCATGTACAAAATATACCTCTTAAAATTAATTTGATATTTCATGTGTTGATAAAATTTTGGTCTTCAGTAAAAAAGGAAAGTATTAATTAAACATTGGAGTTTAAAAATAAGGTAGTTTTACAAGTTTTATCAAAGAGGTTTTTGAGCAAAGTCATGTTTAGATAAAACATTTGACGGTAGCAAGTCTTTAACAATAAAAATTTCGATTTCTAATTAACATCAATATTTTAATTTTTAAGCATATTGATATTAAATATGCAGGAACAAAGGCATAAGCGTACACAGAAAATTCATAAGGGGAGGGGTGTTACACACTGGCGTAGCCAGAGGGTGGGTTTGGGGGTTGAAATCCCCCAGAACCCTTTAAAAGTATTGCTTTTAAGATAGGAATATTTGAAAACATACCCACCCTCCCCTAAAACCCCCAAATCCCCCAGAAAAATTTACTGGTGTTACAGCCTTATAATGGGGGGCTCATAGGGCTAGAGGGCCATTGCTTACAGTGTTAGCATCGCTGGGAAAGAAATTTGCTTAGCGGTCCTTAAAAGTATTTTGACATACAGTATTTGACATACAGTACCTGTATAACACAACGATAAAATGATTTACCGGGGTTTAGCATTGGGTCCTTTATAAAGCATAAAGTCCTTTACTGGTTAAAACGGTATAGGTAAAAATAAAGAGCAGATAATGAAGTTAAATTGAAAATAGGGGATAAAAATTAAATAAAATACGAATCATTGTAATTTATTATTACTCTAATTATTATAATTATAACGAATTAATGAAAAGTTTCTCAACGAACAAAGCCGCTTGTTTTATACTATTAGAACTTACAAAGTAATTTTTCTAGTCTTTTATGCTGCCACGAGTCTCTGCAGTGGCCATATGGCCACCACAATAAACATGATAATGTACATAGGCTACCGATGCTAACTCATTTGACTAATAACACGTGTATTTATTTTGACCACCATTTAGAAGCTGCATTATGGGAAGTATGACGTCACACACACAAAAGGTGAGTTGACCAAATACTCTGTCGAAAGTATATGGGGCCGCTAAAAACTGATTTCTTGGTATTTGCACTACAATTTTTGGCTGCCCTAAATTTTATCTGCCATGAGCGGCCGCCCAGCTCGCACACCCCTAAGCACGGCACTGGCTACAACTCCATATATATTCAAATATATAAATACAAAATTTCATCGCAATGGGGGTTACAATCCTATCAACCCACTGCGTACGCCACTGGTACGGGGGTGGGAGAGGAGAAAGGGAACCGCGCTATTCATGTGCACTGAGACCTTATCACCTTCATTGGAGCATTATCATACCTGAAATTAGGTCTTGAAAAACTTGCTGTTTATAAAGGGTTGGTTTAATAGTAAATTACTAATTTCTCCACAGAATCGATGATTTTTGTCATATCTAGCAAGAAGGGTTTTTTTTTCAATATTTTGGAATAGAGTTTAAAAAAATTGTATAAACGTATTTTATATTGATTTTAAATATTCAATCATAACTGAATTTAAACGTATATGAGTTATATACAATTATTTGTTAGAATTGGTGGTGAATTAAATAAGAATGTTTAGTTCAAACTAGCATTTGTCGAGAAACCAGCAAGTAGCAGCCAAAGAAAGGAAGATGACAAAAATAATATTTATTTTAAAAACATTTAGAATTTTAATAAAGGTTTTTCATTGGTAAAATCCACTAAAAATGAATTTTACGAAATTTCAGATAATGAAATACAGTCTAACTTCGATTTAACGATACCGGATTTAAGGATATCGCCGATTTAACGATTGTTTGTATTGGTCAGGATTGAGTTACATTGAATCCAATATTATATTTTCCTCGATTTAACGATGACTTTTCGTTATTAGCCTGTAGCTGCAGCTAAAATTTCGGTTAGAACATTAACTGTTGTCCGAAAGTCAACTTCAGTTGAGTTCACTCAACTGAAGTAAATGCTGGTTTACGATGTGTAAAGTATTTACTGCGTCAAAGGTATTACCGTCAAAGGTGATCTTTTCGATGCACTTGAAGAAATCAAAAAGGCAATATTCATTGCTAATTCCCAAGAAAAATACAAACAAAAATCAATCAAAGATTTCATTTGAAGTAGTAATTACATACGTACTTGTGTCTTATGTTTATTAAAATTAACATGTATTCTTCAGAACGCTGGTAAGCATTTTTATGATTTCCTTTTTACGTAATTTCTTATTACAGTCCCGATTAATAGCTCACCTATGCTTTTTGCTCGGGGGAGGGCTGAAAGTGTAAACAATATATATTTTTTTAAGTAATAGTTGCTACCTTTAACGTATTTTACAAGCGAATTTTCAGCCCAAGGGAGAGCACGGGATCCATCTCCCCCACTGTGGGTGCGTCATTGGTTCTGATAAATGTGTTCCCCCCAATTTAATAATAATAATAGTAATTTATTAAAACTCAGATGGATACAAACACTTATACTGAGAGTAAAATCGATTAATAAATCAAAATCACAAGATAGAACAAAAGTACATGAAGAATAGTACACAATAAAAATCCTACCTAAAAATCCTAAAAAAAAGAAAACAATATAAAAATTGAGACAAGTCAGTCATGTTCAGAGCAGATACAAATTCACGGTAGCTAGCACAACATACAAGCTCAGCGAGCAATACATTACAAATACGTCCAACTCTATTTATACAGAAATAAAAACGAGAATTTGACCTCACAGTTGAAACGATGACCCTGCAAGGATGGCCCCTTGAAACCCGAGGAGAGGCCATAACTATTAGAGGGCGGCCGTGATCAAAATATATCATACCATGGATCAATTTATAGAATAGCTTCAAATCAATTACAAGTCGACGCCATTCGCATGAATGAACCCACAAAGAGCCAAACAGTCGCTATAAGAAAGACCC
>QLNU02015360.1:54542146-54558576 GCA_006491805.2 Dysdera silvatica
TGTATATTTCTATATTACAATATATGTAAATTTGCAATTTATTTCAAGTTGTTTAGGGGAGAGGCTCGGGCCCCACGAGCTCGTATAGCTCTGCGCCTATGATTAATATAGACACTGAATCGACTTCTGTGTATGACTGATACTATATTGAAGTATATAAGTGATATTTACGAATAACACGAGCAGCGCGTTTTATGCCCCTGTATTACTCAAATTTTTAACATCCTGCCACCCTATGTTATTACAATGCGCAGGTATAATAGTTGTAGGATTTTAAAATTGTTTCAGCAAAATTTAAAATATATAAAAACCATCTTTCATTGAGATATAAAGTTATAGCGACATCAGTGTGCGAAAAATGCTAAATGTAAATTCAAAACTACTATAAAATCGAATTTCGTTGTCATTGGAACTCCTGCTGACGTTTCCTGCACCAGTATCATTAAATTGTCGACATTTTTGCACATTGTTTGTCATTAGCTCATAAAAATAATAAATCATAACAAATTATAAATAATGTAAGATGTTTGTATACGTAAGTGATTCTGTAACACTTTACATAATGAGCATTTTTTTTTAAGTGTTTTCCCCATATTGCCTACTCCATTTGAAAATATGTCACTTCCATTGGTTTTCAAAGATTAAAATATAGCACATTGCAGCATTTTAGGAACCAGTCACAAAGCAGGAGGAGGACCCCCAAGGGTTTCATTGGGAAGGGTGGCCGGTCACAAAGCATGCATTGTCATTTTTGAGCTGATGCACCAATGAGGTTCTGAAATCACGCCCATATTGTCCTGGAAGAAAGAATACTTCCCGAGTATGTTGACTTGGCGAGTTAAATTAAAGAAACAAACGTAAAAACTAGTCTTCGGCGTGATTTGGCATAGGTTTTGAAATTGGCGAAGTGGGTTACCATAATTGCTACATTTATCGCTAGAATTTGCCAATGAAGGGATATATTAAGGCCCAGTAATAATAATAACAATAATAAAAATTTATTAAAACTCAGATGGATACATACACTTACACTGAGAGTAAAATCGATTAATAAATCAAAATCACAAACATGTACATGCAGAATAGTACACAATAAAAATAAAAATCCTAAAAAGGAAAACAATGTAAAAATTGAGAGAAGTCAGTCATGTCCAGAGCAGATACAAATTCACGGTAGCTAGCACAACATACAAGCTCAGCGGGCAATACATTCCAAATACGTCCAACTCTATTTATATAGTAATAAAAACGGGAATTTAACCTTACAGTTGGAATAACGACCCTTTAAGGATAGCCCCTTGAAACCCGAGGAGAGGCCATAGCTATCAGAGGTCGGTCGTGATCAGAATATATCATATCGCGGATCAATTTATAGAATAGCTTCAAATCAATTACAAGTCGACGCCATTCGCATGAATGAACACCACAAAGAGCCAAACGGTCGCTATAAGAAAGACCCTTCAATCCAGGTAAACGTTTAGTAAATCTTCTAAGAGGAAACTCCATGATCCTAATATCTCTAAGCTTATAAGGATTCCACACTGGAGACGCAAATTCCAGTGAGGGAAGAATATATGTATTAAAGGCCAAAACTAAAGTAGCAAGATTACACCTGGAAAATGCACGTAACAACATATAACATTTATTATTGGCCTTTGAAACGATTCTGGCACAATTGTCAGGTATTTTAACTGGTCCCGTGAAAATCATTCAATCAATGTTAGAATCTATATTTATTTTAACGTTTTCGATTCGCTAAATAATTATGATCTTCTTGTAACTTGACTTTGAAATTAGTTTTTGTGAAATGCTCAGAAACCGTGAAAACAGATTTGAATATCGTTATGAATGAATTTTGCTTCTTATTCTGGCTCTATTTTCTCTGAAGGGCCTATGCCCCTTTAGCGATTGCCGCCTACTTGACTCCGTTTAAATCTTACCATCTTTATTCTCCTATTCCCATTCTTCTGAGGTGTTAAAATAAATTTTCTGAGGAGTTGAAATAAATTTTTCGAGTAACTAAAATTGCTTTAATGAAATTTCACTAGTAATGAATGTCATTAAAAAAATACTTACAGATAAATCTTCTTAAGACAACCATCCTTAGTTCCGTGAAAAACTGGTCATTCAAATAGGGAGCCTCTCTTAATGAAGGTTTATCGTAAGCGCCATTGAGTTTATGAGGAAAAACTGTTTAAAGGAAAAGTAGTTGTTAAGGGAGATGGTCGTTTTGAGAGGTTTTATCGTATCTCCTGGAATATGACAGGGGTTGTAACTATTATTTTTAAATAATTAAGAAACTGAAGCTTAGTAACCGATGTGCCTTTGAAATTAATGGTAGTTCAACGTCATGAGCTCCGTTTATAATGGTTGAATCACACGTCTTCATAAATTCGAAATACGACGGAAAGAAGAAGAAACGACAACGCATAATTTAAAAAGGATTGCATACAAAGATTTCAAGCTTACAAGCAAATAGAAAGTACGATAACATGATATCATGAATAGTAAATCATTCTCTTTATTTCTACTGACATGCCTTGACTCATAAAAGATTTCCTGCATTTGAAACACCAAGTCCGGCCCATAGTACACGTAGCGTTCGAGTTGACGAAACGCCCTGCTTCTTTTATCATGTTTGTCTCTTTTGCCATTCAAAATGTTTGGAATTTTTTATTCATAAAAGATATAGGAACGGATGTATTTTGTTTTTTTTATCTCGGCATTTTACAAATGGCAAGGAAGTCTGCTAAAAATGAGAAAAGGCTTAAGAACATATTTTACATTGGTGTTGTTTCCAATTCTACCTTGGCATGTATCTTTGTTTGCATCAGCGAAATAATAGATTTACTGCGTATTTTATGTTATCTAATTTCAACCAGTGACGTAGAAAAGGGGGGCTCAGCGGATCAATTGGACATTAAGACATATGTCTCTCTTCAACGCCTAATCACATAGTAATATTTTTTAAAGATACTTGAGTTCCAGCCAGACTTGGGAACTCGGTTTATATGATTACAATTACCTAAGTATCAAAATTTAGATTATTATTTTGATTACGATTACAATCAATTTTCATTTTTCGATTACGACTAGGATTATGAATACACATAGAAAACATGATTGCAATTACAGATTTTAATCGCAATTACTTGCAAGCAAACAGAACTAATTCGTTCGATTACAATTATAATCATAGCGATTATGATTACGACTACCTAAGAATTTCAAAAAATGATTACTATCACTATCATATGAAATTTAAAAATGTGATTATGATTATATTATACAGCTACTCTCATTACTATATAATATATAATACTTATATGCTTTTATTATACAGCTACTTCAAAACATTCGATTAAAGTTACAGATGTGATTACGCGAAAATGTAATCGATTGCAATCGATTATAATCACTCAATTACGATTATTCGGAGTCTGGTCCTCACCATATTTTTGGATTATATATAGGCCCCTGATTTCAACTCATTCGCTGAGAATGGAGTTAGCGATGATTGTTTCAAGGACTTGCCATAACTTCAATAATTGTGTGCCACCATAAAATTTAAGGATTTCTGAAGATGTAACCGAAATATTGAATGAAAAATAAAGTTTCGTAAAAATGGATTTTCATAACTCTTCGGATAAATTTTGAAGGATAAACTAAATGTTTTAAGAATTTTTAATACAATTACTTATGGGTTTCTAGCTTTCACATGTTCTATTAATACTTGATTTCATTTTTTTTTTGGTGCGTGTGTGTTTGCCGCGTGAGTGTACCCTTCACTCAAAAATGTTAATTTTGAACTAATTTTGTTTAATTATTTAACCTTGTGTCATAAAATGGATATATTTGCAAATGAGGACACAGATTTATTATGTTTATAAATATAAGAAGGTAATTTTAAAAATATTTGTCACCAAATTAAAAAACGTTCTTTAGTAAGCAAAATTTTCAGCACGACCTATGAAGGTTATTTGGAAAATCAGTGCAGGTTCTTGGTTGTTGGTCGCTAGCGTGCCATAGATATTTCGCCGCCCTCCCCAACCCATCCTTTTTTGTTCATAGGTGTGAATATGATATTCTAGATTCCTAAACCAACCCATGGGATGGGTCAGCCACTAAATTGTTATGACCGTTCTATTGACTTAGGAAAGGTGAGAATTAACCTGTGAAGAAAATCTTTATTTTAATTCTTAACAAAACTTTTTTGCTATAGAAGTACATAATCAAATGCGGCCGCCTTAGAAATTGGCCGCCTGCGTGCACGCACGCACTGCACACACAGTAGAACCGGCCCTGAGTAAAATTGTACAGCATGCAGATAAAGAGCAACGTTGATTGTAAGAATATTTACGCTGTAAAAATATATAATAAATTGTTTTATAACTTATAATATAGTATACATCCAGACCCCGCATTGCTGATATACAGGGTTGGCATAAAACAAGTTGGCCTGTTCAGAGCATTTTGCAGCTGCAACTAATAGTCGGATCGATACCAAAATTTGTATACGTACTATTTAAAATATGCGGTCAACATTTCTGCAATACAAAAATGTAGTTACAAAATCATCCTATAGAGGGCGCTTTTACAGTTATATGCACAAAGAATATTCAAAAACACATTTATTTCACAAAAATAGTATCGGACGTTTGAACGAATAATGTGATATTGCTTAATATGTTCCTTATTTCAAATATGTATCATTTGAAGGTGAAGCATTACATGCTCAACTGCTGACCGTAGGTGATCACCTGTGACATTTCGCACATATAGTGTAATACTGTCTTTTAGTTCTGCTAATGTTGTAATTATTGCATGATACACCACATCCTTTAGGTATCCCATATAACCAAAAATCACATGGAGTTTGCTCAGAGGAATACTGTCGTCGGACCGTGGGGGATATGCAACTAATTACTCGATCATTGGTAAAGTGGTGACGCAACAAATTTGCGCGAACCTTCCAATATGCGAAGGTGCGTCGTCTCACATAAAAGAGGTTGAATCAAGACACTGTCTTTGTTGCAGCTGGGGTATCACAAAGTTTTGGAGCATGTCACGATATCTAGCCGCAGCCAGGGTGCATGCCTGAGGACTATTAACAGTAATTTCTTCAAAAACGTAAGGTCCCAGGATAAATATGGATGCGAACCCAGATTAGTTTGGGCAAATGCGGAGGAAATTCCTGAAAAGGTGTGGATTTCATTGGCCCAAACACTGAAATTTTAGGTCTCCACAGTGCTATTCAAATAAAAGTGTGCTTCGTTGCTCCAAAGGATGTTCCATTGACACGATGTATCAAGATCAATCCTCGCTAGATAGGTCAATGCAAAATGAGTTACTTCTCCTTATCGCCAATAAGCAGTTCTTGTCTGTGAATGGCTTGTACAGAAAAAAAATGAATCATTTTTCTCAGGATCTTTCTAACTGTGCTCAAGGGTAGATCTAATTGTTCTGATGCGGCTCGGATACTACTAAATCCTGAAGCATTCTCCAACGACTGCGCAACGTTTGACGTGACAACGTCTTCAATAACGTGATCATCGATTTATTATAGTCCTCTGCCAGGTTGAACATTTAAAGATGCGGTTTCTTCAAAAATTTTCATAATTTTTCTCATAGCTTGTGGTGACATCGATCCAGGCTCTAATTTTCGGCCCCGATGAAATTTACGAATGTCAGCTACATCATTACCATAACTTTCGTAAAAAAAATTAACTATCAACGCATGCTCTTGCAAAGTCATCGCAGCTGTTTCTAATATTACGCTCTGCGCTCACACAAATTATTAATAGCCTGATGTCGGCTGCGTTCCTTGTGTAAATCAGTGTTTCCTCTTTGCATAAAGATTAAATATGCGCAATTTTGGACCATTTTTAAATAAAAAAATTAAAAGTTAAAATTTAAAATGTTATGTGACATTAGTATTTAATATTTATTGTTTTTATAAAACTATTTTAATATTTTAGCAAAAAGTGTCCTATATAGGACGGTTTTTTAACCACTCTTTTATTGCAAAATCGTTGAGCGCATACTTTGAACAGTATGTGTACAAATTTTGGTATCGACCAGACTATTGATTGCAGCTGCAGAATGTTTTGAACAGTCCAACTTATTTTATGCCCACCTTGTATTATGTCTGGGTTGATGGATTATATATTGCTGGTACATTATATCGCAGTTTGTAAGCTGAATTTTTTTTTTTAAATGGAAAAAATTAATTCTAAATGACACTTAAAACTTTGAAAGGTCTGCCACCATTACATTATACATTCAATTAGCTAATGAGAACGCTTCGTATACTTTTTGTTAATGTTATATTGCAGAGGTTTTCGATTTTTTATTGCTCACGAATCCTTTCACCTTTTATAAATTGTCAACGGCTCATAAATATACAAGACTATTTAAAACACGTTATAAATATTCTCATATAATATGTTACTTAAAATGTTAGTCAAAGTCAAGACGCTCCAAGGCACCGTGACACACAATTTGAAAACCTCTGATTATACGGTCCGGAGTTCGATCCTGATGTTCGGAACGTCGGATTTTTTTTTTCAGATAACTATTTTGGTCCTGTCAAATGAAACCATTATCCAAATATATGAAATTAGAATATGTATTAACTGAGAAACACTAAAATGAAGGTACAGAATGTTTAATAGCTGGCAGTTTGATGGTCACTAATAATGAAAATGACTTTCGTTACTATACGAGTTCTTGAGTTCGATTTTGGGAATGGGAACATCGTTGTGCTGCATTTTTTAAAAGCTAGATTGGTCCTGTTATATAAAACCATTCCCCAGATCTGAACTAACATAAGAGAACGTGGCATTTAATAACTAGCAATTTGGTGATCATTGACAATAGAAGTAGTTTCATATCACTATATAAGGTCCTGAATTCGATCGTCATCTTTTTTTTTAAACTAGTTTTGTTCTGATGAATGAAACCAGTCCCAAATAAAGGAAAGCAGAATGTATATTAATTGACAGAAACTAAAACAAGGGAACGAGGCTTTTAATAGTTGGTAGTTGGAATAAAAATGGAAGTGTCTTTGCGTCACTATATATATATAGCACAGATTTTCAATTTTTTTTTACTCACGCCCAATGGCGCAGCCAGGAATTCGTTCGGGGACGGAAAAGAAAGAGAAATCTTCAGAGCATTCAACGTTTTTGAACTTATTTTCATTACACTCACTATCTCCTCTTTTAAAGAAATTGAATATGTGACTCTCACATGACTTACGTTTGTTGCTTTTCATTATACAATTGCTAGCGCAAAAGAACACATTAAAGATACCTAGATCGAAAAACGTAAAGGTTTTATTCTTTAAAACGTGGAGCTTTTATTTTTTAAAACATAGAGGCTTTATTCTTTAAAACGTAGAGGCTTTATTTTTTAAAACGTAGATGTTTTCAACACGTGCTTCCAAAATATGACAAGACATCAAGAAACTCTTTTAAAATCTATTTAGCGGCAAGAAAATTTCCCTTTCCGAAGGATTTTTTCCTTTCGAAGGGAACTTCCCTTAAACCAAAAACGAAGTGTCAAGTAAAAATTAAATTTTAGCAGAACGAAATTTGTTTTAACGAAGTACGAGAAAAAGTGAAAATATAAATCCAAAAATAAGAAAAATAAAGTAGATATTTTAATTTTAATCAATATTTTATCTTTTTAATTTAAGGCTCTGGGGGGACCGGTCCCCTTGTCCCCCCCGTCGCTGCTCACGTCTCCCTCCACCTCTCATAAATATCGACGGCTTCCAAATGTACAGAAATGGTCAAACCACATGTTATGAATATTTTTATATAACGTGTGATGTAAATTGTTAGTCAAAGTCGTGACGTTCTTGCCCGAAACCCGCGACTGCTCTCTTCCAAGGTGCAAATTTTGGTATTTGTAGAAAAGCTCCAAGCTTGTGGTGGAGCCATCTTATGTAAACTGTCAACAATTTAAAAAGAAAACCCAAGTAGAAGATTGAAAGCTTTTCCATTATTTAAAGTAGATTCGGGATGCTTGAACATGGCTGCATTATCTGTAGATATATGGACTAAGTAAGAAAATAGGACCCAAACAAACGCCGAAATCATAACTTTTGTCGAACAGAGGGCTTTGAGATAATATGATGAACATTAATTATATTTCTTTATTTACATATTCATAGTTGGATTGTAATCTAACTGTGGATATATAAATAAATATGCGGAAGTTTGGGGTTCAAAATTAAGATTAAAATAACGTTTAAACTGAAATAAAATAAGGTCCCTCACTTTCAGTGGGGCCTCAAAATCACAGGGTTTTAAACCGGGGCCTACTTGGCCTATGCGTAAATCCTGCACTGTCAGCGTCTTTAAAAATACATAAAAATAACACAGCATGGATATAATAAAGTAAAATAATATAAATCTGTACATTTTGTTAACATTTATTCCACGCGAAATTTGCATGTTTTCAAGCATAAGTAGAAAATTTCGTGGTCCAATACGGAATCGCCCTAATCTGTGCACTTTGGATAAGCCTCTTCATCCAATTACTTCAGAATCTCCCTAATGTTATTTATATTTTTAGTATCAATGGGTTCACGTTCCATTAGGCATGGAAAACGGAATTTTTTTGAACTAAAAACAAGTTTCGATTTACCGTAGGTAGAGTTTAGTGAACGAATAGTATTTGTAAGACATATAACTATTAAAAAATCCCGTACTGTTCAAGTTTGTAACAGGAAGTGAATTTAATCAGTAGCTCTCGAAATAATGACTCCACCACCAATCTGGCGAGTCGTTTAAATTCTAATGACTAGGGCAAAATTATGATATGCTAAGAAAATGAGTGTTTATTTTTGTATGCTCGTTATTTGTGCTATAAACCATGGTCGTCTACTTTTTCTGTTAAGAGAAATATTTGCAACTATAGTAGATCAGGAGCGTAACAATTAAAAAATTGTGAGGGTTGAAAAAGCTTTATTACAGATCATGAAATCTAGCGCTAAATAAAATTTGCCTTGTTGTTTAATGTGGGGGGAGGTTGAGTCTCATAGGCACCCTGTTCTTACATCACTGGTTGAGACAAAATCAATCTTCGTGACGGGTCTTGGCGGTTATTGTCGTATTGATGGTAATAAAAACACTTCTATAATTAATAATAATGATACTATTTTTAATCATGGTCCATAATTTTATTCATGACCCACAATTTTGATCAACAATAATCATAACTTTAATCAACAGTGCTGATAATTTTAATTTAACAATAATTATAATTTTAATTAATAATAAACTCTGTGTCGTTTCTATCATAACCTGCAAATATAATTGGTAATCAGTGATTTTCACTATAGTAAAACAGTAATATGAATTTCAAAGGTATAAGGAAGTAGAAACATTACGCACAGTGATGGTGAGACACAGGAATGAGTTTAGTGCTTCCTGTGTGATTGCATAAATTTCATTTCGACATCAAGAATTTCACACGTATGTGCATACTTCAAGCGTCCTTCGAGGCTAGACGTAAAAGCAAAACAATCGTTGATAAGAAGAAAGCTACATTAACTATATTTAATGCAAATAATTTCTTAAGTAATTTTTATCAAGTACATTAAAGACGTCGAAGGAAAATGACTACTTGCTAATTTTAATTAATACTCTCTAAGTAATTAGCAAGTAGTGGTGAATGAATATCAGACACAAAAAAATGGATATACATTTAATTTATACTTTATTAGGAATAGTCCGTCTGATTAGTTAATTAATTAATTAAAAAGGATTAAACTTCTGCGCATTTTCGAGAAAATTCTATAAACCATGAGAACATTAGCAAAATCGTAGAATATATATTATCACTGTTAAGAAGTGATGCATTAATTGTGTGAGTTTTTTTCTGTGGATAGCAGGTAAGAGAACTTAGAGCCAGCATATTAAAATCAACATTGAGTACAAAAGTTAATTTTGATTAAAGTTAAGATTTTTTTTTTGCAATGCAAATTTTTTGCAAATCCTCATCAATAATTGTAAAACAAATAAATCTGAGCAGCAAGTACGGATTATAAAAATGTATATGTGCATGTTGAAATTGACTACTTCAATGCAAAATAAACATCTGAAACTGTCCATTGCTCTTTCAATCATAATACTCCCCTTCCCCAAACGAAGTCCGGCTTTTGGTCAGAATATATTGTAGACTATATGTAGACTATATATTGGGGACTATTTGTAATTTTCTACTGATTTTACACTAATTTCGATCGTCGATCAATGGAGCAAAATGTTTTTTAATCCTTGATTAATCCATTTACAATGGAATGTTCATTTACTCATGTTTGTGTAGGGTATGTATAATTTCTCTATTTAGTTTAAGAACAATGCACTTAATGGCAACATAGCAGCAATTTAAAAAAATAAATTCAGATGTAATAGATTGCTAAAACCGCCGATAAAAATTGAACGTAATTGATTTCAATAAAAAAGGAGTAAAACAAGCATTTTAAAATAAATTCCAATTCATGATTACTAAAGAAATGGTTCAAGTTTAGTTCAAGGATTAGATAAGTTTTGTGAATTTGATAGATGGTATTGCATCATTTAGATCCAATTTTATGTGAATTATAAATAAAATGAAGGGCCTTAGCGAAACTCTTAATTTAAAACTTTTCTGAGATAACTCTATTCTTCAAATTCAGATCAAGAAACATATGCGAATATTTAGGGCAACCGAGTCATTGCTTGTTGGAAAACCCACATACTGAGCATGTAAAAAATTATTTAATTGAAAATGGTACCAGAAAGATCACTTTGTCGATGAATCAGTGACCGAGAAACAGAAACTAACGCCTCTTAATCCAGTTTCCAAGACAACAAGAAACAAAAGCATCACGTGGGAAGAAAGCAAATTCCCACATCGAAATATTCGCTTTATGCTTTTCCAAATAAATACTTCTATTAATGAATTTACTAAAGTCTTAGTCTCTGCCAACCGCCTAATAGAACACATATGCGCTCTTGAGCACGATATAAAACTGGCACCCTTAAATTTACATAAACTATGTAACTATTCTCAGAGCCCGATTAAGACAAATGGTGGCTATAGGCACAGTATCAGATGCCCCCTCCTAGGCGTGATAATAGATTCAAACTCCTCAAATTTGGGGTCAACTTTCCAAAATAGTCCGAAGGAATAAGCCTTTACTTAAAAATTTTCTAAATGCTGATCAAAAGTGAATGACTGAAAGTCAATTTATAAAAAAGAAAAAAAAAAAGCGCAATTTGGGGCCCCCAACTGGGGCCCTAGGCGCGTGCCTTGCGGGCATAGTTAGTAATCCGGCCCTGACTATTGTAGATATGTATTAAAAGAACTGTAGAGTGGGATACTGGCCTAGTTTAAGAATTGAATTTAAATACTAAAGAAATGGTAATAATTCGCAGGCAGTTGGCACATACTCGAATGCTCTGCTTTCCAGAGACTTGTATAAGATATGTAAATCGCACGAATGGTCTCTGAGAAAGTTCGCAACCGTTCCTGCTGAATTTTTAATGCCTAATTTTTATCTCGAATAGCTGCGAATCGCAAAGCTAAATTTTCACGGACATGTCAGCTTCAGACATTCTAAGCTAACATAAAGAAGAAAGGGTTAACATAAACTACGATGCATGAAAATAAGCATAATCGCACATATCCGCAAGTACAATATGGAATTTGGTTATTGGAATGGAATGTTATTCTATTTTTATAACACATCTTAATAATTGGAATTTTTTTGTGTTTATGGTGTATCGAAGCACTAAGTCGAAATGATTGAGTTGTCATAGTTTGGGTTGCTTTATTTGCTTTATTGCGTAATCAGGCGCATCTAATCAAAAACATTATCGACTTCGGTTACACTTTCAAAACAATATAGAATTTTAGAAATTTGAAGAATTTCAATAAGAGAAAAATGAACTGGACTATACTAAAAAGTGTTTATTTTTTTAAGAGGTTTGTCTGGGAGATGGGAAAACAGCCACCAGCTCTTGATGACAGTCTTTCCATACAAGTCATGGATCATGAGCATGTGGGTCGAAACAGGTAATAAGATTTTTTTTATATGAGCACTGGCCACTCTAGCTCGGTTATGCTACACTTAAATTATGGCATTTTCAATAGGTTGATGGGTGAAACAACTCTGATGTTACGAAATGCTTTGGAATCAACGGAACCTTTAGAATATGAGTTAACGCTTTTTGATCAACATCAACGACCAACTGCTGTAAGTATTTGTGTAATTAATGAAACAGCAAGTTTAAACTGTTAATAGTTAAGCTTAGTAACATCCAGAGTTTGTGTTTAACAACAGAATAGATGAATTTGACCATCACGTGTATAAGAAAATATAAAAGAGAGAGAGAGAGAAGTATATACACATAAGATCATTTTATCAGTACAATAGCTTCTCTTATATATAATCGTATTTACATATTTTACGTCCAAAAACGGCACTATGAGTCATCTAGGACTGGACCGATGGTTCAATGTGGCATTTGAATAGCGATACCCAAGACCGGACCGATAGCTTAACGTGGCATTTGGAAGGTGATATATTGATACACAGTCGAGTTTAATGGGAATCGAAACCGACCGGCGATTGCCATCACCGGACTGCTTCTCTTCTTTTATGATTTTATATGCTATATTTAATTCTTAGGTTTTGTTTTTTCATTTTCTTAGGGAACCTTATATCTGACAGTTGAATACAACAAGCCGGAGAAACGTAAACATTTTTGTTTTTATTGAAAAGCATTTTTTGAAAGTAATTGAAGCTAACAATTCTGGTATAGCAAGTTGAGACTCTAGTAATTTTATATTGTTCATTGACAAAAGTCAATTCTCTTAGTTACAGTGGAGGGCGAAAGTAAGTTTACACTGGAATGTTGACACTTCTCACCCGTATAAAAAAAAAAAAAAAACCATTAATAGTAGAATTTTTCAGATTTAATGGAATAAGTACAAATCATATGCCTTTATTTCTTGAAAGTTACAGACTTGTAACACAAATTGGTTTTATGTATTTAAACAAAATTTTAACCCCCTTCAAAATATAAAGGACAAAATTAAGTTTACAAATAAAAAAATATCAAAAAAAGTGAAATTAAAGGCAAATTTCTGTGTCCATGTAATTTGCATATAATCTAATTTGAATAATCAACGATTCATGAGGATGTGTGAGTCGTGGACTGATTAAGTGCAGAGTGAAAATGCAGAGCCAAATGAAAACACGGGAACTATCAGTGATTGAAAGAACAGCTTTAATTAAAGACAGATTGGATGGCAAATTATCCTACAGATAGTTAGAAGAAAAGTACGAAATAAGTGCAATGGGAGCTCAGAAAATAGTGAAAAGATATGAAACCAATGGACATGTTGTAAGCGCCCAAAGGATAGGTAGAAAACCAAAGTTCACAGAAAGGGAGCGCAAGACGATTATGAGAATCATAAACAAAAATCCATTTACATCAAGAAGGGAAATTCAAGAAACATTTCAAGATCAATTCAAAAAGACAATATCACGGAGACAAATTTCAAGGGTGTTAAACAAGGTGGGATATAAAGAAAGAATTTCACGTAAGAAACCTTATATCTCTTCCAAAAATAAACAAAGGAGTTCAAAATTTGCAATTCAACATGCTGATAAGCCACTCAAATTTGGGGAAATGTGATGTGCAGCGATGGAAGCAAGTTTGCACTATTAAAATAACAGAAGAAAACAGTGTTTAGAAAAGATGTAACAGAGTTTAATGTTAGGAATTTGCAGCCAACAATCAAACACCCATCTTCAATTATAGTTTGGGATAGTTTTGCCAATAATGCAACGAGAAATTTGGTATTCATTGATGGCCTTATGAACACCCACAAGTATAAGGAGATTTTGGAATCAAATTTGATTCTATCCAAGGTGAAGTTGGGATTGAAAAGGGGTTGGTCTTTCCAACAAGACAATGACCCCAAACATAAATCTCGTATTTTAGTTGCTTATTTTGCCTCCAAGAAGACAAAGGTGCTCAGATGGCCATCTCAGTCACCAGATTTGAACCCCGTTGAGCATCTTTTGGGGCTTTTAGATAACCGTGTGCCATTATTAAGTCGCACAAACATCCCTGCATTTAAGACTGCATTGTAGGAAGCTTGGAGCAATATTCCACCAAATGTTATGACTAACTTGGTCCACAGCATGCCTCAACGGCTCCGTGATGTCATTCAGGCCCCAGAGAGGCCCTACCAAGTACTATATTTTTACATTTTTTGATGTTTTATTTATTTGTAAACTTAATTTTGCTCTTCATATTCTGGAGAGGGTTCAAATGTTGTTTAAATACATAAAACCAATTTGTGTTACAAGTCTAACTTTCAAGAAATAAAGGAACATGATTTATACTTATTCCATTAAATTTGAAAGATTCAACTGTTAATATATTTTTTTTTATTATACGTGTGAGAAGTGTCAACATTCCAATGTAAACATACTTTCGCCCACCACTGCATATCAAGAAACTTGCTAAATGCAAGCTCGTTACAAGCGTGTTCAATTGCATTTTATATCCCCCCCCCCAAAAAAAAATCCGCTCTGGATTCACCTTTGCGTTAGCATGAGGATGGTGGGGGGGACAGGCATTTGCTTATTTTTTCTTAAAAGGGATAAGGAAGGTATAAAATGGTCGGAAATGTGCTTACGTAATACTTAAACTGCCCTTTATGTCTGGATAGCTCCCCATCCACTTCCCCTCAGAATCAAGAGAAAAGATAAAAAGAAAAACAGAATTCGCAAGATGTATTTCTAAGGGCAAAAAGTACAATACCCTATTTCTGGACACATGAGCCGCCACTGCTTGTATCCTAGAGGAAGTCCAGCCAATGCCATATCGTTTGAATACATTCATTCATTTTGCAATGTTACAGCAAACACATCTATTCAGTTTGTAAATTTACAGCAAAAACATCTATTCAGTTTGTAAATTTACAGCAAACAGTTATTCAGTTTGTAAATTTACAGCAAACATATTTATTCAGTTTGTAAATTTACAGCAAACACATCTATTCAGTTTGTAAATTTACGGCAAACACAGTTATTCAGTTTGTAAATTTACAGCAAACACATCTATTCAGCTTGTAAATTTACAGCAAACATAGTAATTTGGTTTGAAATTTTACAGTAATTACGTTCACCCTTTTTGTATTATTGTAAGTTTTACAGATTTTAAATGCTTTTTTCATGCGTTTCAATAATTATTAGCGGGTTTCAATAGATATTGAACCCGCTATTGCTTTTGGCTTTCCTGTCTGCCTGTCTATACGCAATGAAAAGGACAAGGTAAAGGTCTTCCGTAAATGCAATAATGATGGCTATTGTTAACGTTACAAATCTACCGAGTTACTTGAGAATTAGAGAGTTGTGAATTAGAGAGTTGCGGATTAGAGAATTGCAGATTAGAGGGTTATGGATTTGTGGAGCTACGGATTATAGTTGCGGATTAGAGAATTGCGGATTAGAGAGTTGCGAGTTAATGTTAATTGAAACCCGCTAAATTTAAATATCGACTTCAAGAGATTTTCTTTCACTTGCTTGTTAATCTAATTCAAATGACGTATTAAAAGTAATGCGTAAATGAGGTCGATTCCGCTTAATTGAGCCACCGCTTAACTGGGCAGCAACTTAATTGGGCCAAATCCCAAAGAATAGAAGCCAAACCATAGAAACTAATAGTAATTTACATTGCTTAACCGGGACAACATTCAGCTTAACTGAAACACCAAATTTAAGATTACAATTAATTTGTACATACATATTATGTACAAGTCGCAAAAAAATATATATATGCACAAATAATTTGATATGCTATGATCTTATATACAGTACAACGCCACATATTTAGCCACATATCGCTTAATGTTTACTGTCGGTGTGGTGATACAGCGCTGACACGTACGTCATAGGTCCCGACTTACGATTGGGTAAAACTGAAGTTTTATTTATTCTTCTGAATTTATTTTTTATTGAGAATTTATGTTATTTTTTTATATATACTGTATATTATGCATGCATATAGAATTGAAAAAAATTCATCGTTTAATTTTATGTAAATTCTCCTATTTGGGGCAGCCGTTTAATTGGGCCAAAATGTCCTAGACCCGATGTGCCCAGTTAAGCAGAATCGATTGTATTTAACTTTAGGAAAAGAGATCAAGTGGAGCTGTATATTATAGATATTTTTGCTGCTATGCTAGTCAAAGTGCCGTATTTTCCAATAGGCTGTATTAGCAGGGTTTAAGCTGCAGTCGCATTTTTCGCAAAATGCAAGGAGTTGCTCGAAAATGCGAAGAAAAAATTTTTGCCCATCGCGAAAATGCGACAGGCATTTTTAACCACAGTTTATTCTCTGAAAACAGGATTC
>QLNU02015360.1:54558676-54594212 GCA_006491805.2 Dysdera silvatica
ACAGAATAGATGAATTTGACCATCACGTGTATAAGAAAATATAAAAGAGAGAGAGAGAGAAGTATATACACATAAGATCATTTTATCAGTACAATAGCTTCTCTTATATATAATCGTATTTACATATTTTACGTCCAAAAACGGCACTATGAGTCATCTAGGACTGGACCGATGGTTCAATGTGGCATTTGAATAGCGATACCCAAGACCGGACCGATAGCTTAACGTGGCATTTGGAAGGTGATATATTGATACACAGTCGAGTTTAATGGGAATCGAAACCGACCGGCGATTGCCATCACCGGACTGCTTCTCTTCTTTTATGATTTTATATGCTATATTTAATTCTTAGGTTTTGTTTTTTCATTTTCTTAGGGAACCTTATATCTGACAGTTGAATACAACAAGCCGGAGAAACGTAAACATTTTTGTTTTTATTGAAAAGCATTTTTTGAAAGTAATTGAAGCTAACAATTCTGGTATAGCAAGTTGAGACTCTAGTAATTTTATATTGTTCATTGACAAAAGTCAATTCTCTTAGTTACAGTGGGGGGCGAAAGTATATTTACACTGGACTGTTGACACTTCTCACCCATATAGCAAAAATCTATAATAATAGTAGGGATTTTTCAAATTTAATGGAATAAGTACAAATCATATGTCTTTATTTCTTGAAAGTTATAGACTTGTATCACAAATTGGTTTTATGTATTTAAACAAAATTTGAACCCCCTCCAGAGTATGAAGAGGAAAATTAAGTTTGCAAATAAATAAAACATCAAAGAAGTAAAATTAAAAGCAAATTTATGTGTCCATATAATTTGCATAATCAATGATTCATGAGAATGTGTGAGTCATGGGCTGATAAAGGGTAGAGTGAAAATGGTGAAAACACGGGAACTATCGGTGATTGAAAGAACAGCCTTAACTAAAGACAGAGTGGATGGCAAATTATTCTACAGACAGTTAGGAGAAAAGTATGAAATATGTGCAATGGGAACTCAGAAAATAGTGAAAAGATATGAAATCAATGGACACGTTGTAAGCACCCAAAGGACAGGTCGAAAACCAATGTTCACAGAAAGGAATTGTAAGACGATTGTGAGAACAATAAACAAAAATTCGTTTGCATCAAGAATGGAAATTCAAGAAGAATTTCAAGATCAATTCAAAAAGACAATATCACGGAGACAAATTTCAAGGAAATTAAACAAGGTGGGATATAAAGGAAAAATTGCACGTAATAAACCTTACATCTCTTCCAAAAATAAACAAAGGCGTTTAGAATTTGCAATTCAACTTGCTGATAAGCTACTCAAATTCTGGGAAAATGTGATGTGGAGCGATGAAAGCAAGTTTGAACTATTAAAACAACAGAAGAAAATAGTGTTTAGAAAAGATGGAACAGCGTTTAATGTCAAGAATTTGCAGCCAACAATCAAACACCCATCATCAGTTATGGTTTGGGGTTGTTTTACCAATAATGCAACGGGAAATCTGGTATTCATTGATGGCCTCATGAACTCCCACAAGTATAAGGAGATTTTGGAATCAAATTTGGCTCAATGAAAGATGAAGTTCGGATTGAAAAGGGGTTGGTCTTTCCAACAAGACAACGACCCCAAACATAAATCTCGTATTTTAGCTGCTTATTTTGCCCCCAAGAAGATAGAGGTGCTCGAATGGCCATCTCAGTCACCTGATTTGAACCCTATTGAGCATCTTTGGGGGATTTTAGACAACCGTGTGCCATTATCATGTGGCACAAACATCCCTGCATTCAAGACTGCATTGCAGGAAGCTTGGAGCATCATCCCACCAAATGTTATGACTAACTTGCTCCACAGCATGCCTCAACAGCTCCGTGAACTCATTCGGGCCAAGGGATGCCCTACCAAGTACTAGATTTTTACTTTTTTTGATGTTTTATTTATTTGTAAACTTAATTTTGCTCTTCAAATTCTGGAGGGGGTTCAAATCTTGTTTAAATATATGAAACCAATTTGTGTTACAAGTTTGTAATTTTCAAGAAATAAAAACATATGATTTGTACTTATTCCATTAAATTTGAAAAATTCTACTGTTAATATTTTTTTTGCTATACGGGTGGGAAGTGTTAACATTCCAGTGTAAACATACTTT
Organism: Dysdera silvatica; assembly: GCA_006491805.2. NCBI lineage: Eukaryota > Metazoa > Arthropoda > Arachnida > Araneae > Dysderidae > Dysdera > Dysdera silvatica. Next base: position 54,560,819 of record QLNU02015360.1, read on the forward strand.
CGCCCCCCCCCCAATATATATATGATTATGGCGCTTCATGGGTTATCATGAAATAATTCTTAAAGGTGTAGGTGTAATGATAAAAGGTTTTGACAAAAAATATTAACAAATTTCATATATTAGTTTTTAAATAATTATATAGGGGAACCCGGGGCGCCGCGGAAGACGGGGACATTAACGTTTGAATTAGTTTTACTTATACCTATATGCCAGACAATGCAAAGAATTAATTTGGCTTTCTCATTATCTTAACATATTGCGGTAGTGCATATCACCGAAGTTTTACTCTGTTACAAACCTGTAAGGAAATATTGAATGCAAAAAGTTGTTAAGTGCCCTGCTTTACACCGTACCCGAGATAAGATGGGATAGCCAAATAGAATGATGAAACTATATTTTTTCAAACTGTTTACAGTTAATTTAATTTCGATTAAAATTAATTTCAAGCCGATTGCAATTATTTTATTTCTGGTTACAAATAAATATATTGCAATCATGATTAATTTAATTCTGATTACAATTAATTTCAAATTGATTGCAATTCGTTTAATTTTAATTATAATTATGGCTGTTAAGTGAAGTTTAGTTGGAAGAGTCAGATGCAGTGCTGTCGTGCAGATTTTCAGCTGAGATTTTAGTTGCGTATGGTAGAACATACTTATACCCCGTCTTGCCGTACATGCTACTGAAAATATAATAGCAGCCTCCTAGCTCAATGCATAGCAGTACGTGCTAATATACCCGTCACCATTTAACAAATAAATATATTTTACCTAAAAATTATTATGGTTTAGATCAAATTGCACCCTTTTTCCCACAGCGATGAAAGAAATTTGAACAGAAAATTGTAACAAAACGCTTCAGTTGTAAAATTTCAAACGATCAAAGTATAAAACGATCAACGTATAATTTGTAAAATATTCTTATGTTAGAAATTTTCTAGGCGCCGTATAACTTAATAGGCGTGTAAAATTTCCCCAAAATCAATAAGCTCTAGTTTGAGCTAAATATACGTGGGTGGCAAAAATTATTGTATAATAAATTCCCCCACGAAAAACTCACAAAAATCTCGCCCCGGAGGCTTTTCTGTGTTGACCATTATTTGGCAATTGTGTTATCCCTGTGAAGGGTAATAATATCTTACATCCTCATATACGGAGAAAAATGCGTTTGTTCTTGTCCTCGTTCGTCTAGTAGGTCAAGACACCGCGGGCTCAACGCGGGGACCCTGGTTCGAGCCCAGGATGAGGACGGCGCCTCTTTTTCTCCAAATATAAAAAAAGCTCTAGTTTGAGCTAAATATACGTGGGTGGCAAAAATTATTGTATAAGTACTCTTTCCTGTTTAACAGCACCAGAGACTACCACACCAGCAAATCAAACCCAACAAAACCCCAGCGTAAAATCTTCGGACCATGTAGAAGCTCAACAAAACGTAGATTTGTTGAGGAATGATGTTGTAGGGCTTGCCTTATCCAGCAATAAAACAAAATTCCAGGTAAGGAAGGTTTTGTTTTCTAACTTCGCCTCTTAATCGTATTATCAGAAACTTGTCTATTATATTTTCCCTTTCAGATTCGAGTATATGTTTTAGAAGCTCGAAATCTCATAGGATCCAATCTCAATCCGTTATGCCAAGTGATTCTTTCTCATTTAGCCAAGCAGACACAAATGGCTAAGGTGACATCCAATCCACACTGGAATGAAATATTCTTTTTCACACTTGAATGTTCTGCTATGGATTTGTTTAAAGAAATTTTGGAGTTTAAAGTGAGTGAGTTTAAAATGTATGTCAATGAAAAGGTATTATCATGCCGTGTTCTATTATGAAACTTTTAGGATGCAATAACATGCTTTTAAAATATAAATAAATATTCATTTATTTAATAATCGAAATTCCAACCTTAGTTACTTGTTACTCATTCTTTTCACATAAATTTGTCTATTAGATAACTTAATTTTCTGGATTAGAAATCTGAGAATTTTTAGTTGCAATAATGTTAAGAAGTGTGCTTGTATTTTTGAAGCAAAGTATGGAGTTTAATTAGTTTGTCATATACCGATTTTTTGGGCGGCTTTACCTCTTTAAATTTAAATTAAAACACTGCGAAGTTAACGCATAGTGCCAAATCATGGTACAACTAGCTGACTAAAATATTCAAATTATTCAGTTCTTCTAATAAGAGTGGAAGAAGAAAAAATGGGTTGCCGCAGGAAAAGATGGATGGGGAAGATCTCAGAAAAATAAGGATAAGAGAATGGCGATGGGAAAAGATTTAGACAGAGAGGAATGGGCCACGATCGTTAAGGAGTATTATTACACTTTGAACGTTAGTAAGCCTTCGTAAAGTATTTCTAATTGAAGGGAATTAAATTTGGCTATGTCATGCAAATTATGATTGGATTCCCCAGATGAAAAAAGTTCGGAGTTCTTGGAAAATTGTAAGTCCACAACACGATCTTTGCTGCCATTGCGACCCAAACTAAAAAAAATATGAGAGGGAGGAGATTAACTTAAACACGGTGCAAGTAAATTTTTCCAATACAATCAAACCTCGTTAAGACGAACACGCTTAAGGCGAATTATTTTTAATACGAACCGTTTTCTGAAGTCCCGTCAGATTGTATAGCATATTATCCTTTCCGGACGAAACGAATTACTGTTAATACGAACTGATTTTATGTTCCCCTTGGTGTTCATCTTAACGAGGTTCGACTGTATACATATATATATAAAATTCAAATCACGCGCAAGTCCTAATTTAATTCCTTGCTGCATGAATAACAGCAATTTATATTTATTTTTTCTATAAAAATTAAAATCTAATCAGAAAACTTGATTTCTCAAAATGCAGACTATTAACCACATGCAAGATCATTTGATGTAGCACTACGAAGATTATATTTATAAGTAAAAACGACGTTATAAGAGTAAGTATGAAATTTTTCATACACACTCTTATAATATTGTTTCTATTTATAAATCACATTAACCAGATAGTTTACCTTCTCTCAGTAATTAAATTAAAATGATGTAGCGTAATAATATGGAGTTAAGATGATATTTACTTTGCGTCAAAAGTCCGCATTTCATTTTGCAGGTTTTCAGTTTATATTGTGGTTAATGTTTTGGTAATACCAGCAAATGTTGTGTATTGTTTGGTGTACGCTATTTGAAAAATACAGAACGTGTAGACGTGTTCAGAAGGTTTATTTTAAAAAGTTTTCTTTTCGAGAATTAAATATTTGTTGATAATATGATTTAGAAGTCTGCTTCTAACAAACAATACAATCATACTAATGTGATCATAGAAAGTCCTTTGCGAGCTTTTTTTACATATTCTAGTATAAAGATAATTAATTTTTAGATATTTTATTTCACACGTTTGAGGTTTAGACTTTAATTTCAGTAATTTATTCTTTTTAGTTTAGAAAAATAAGATCCAAATATCATCCAAATTAGGTTAAAATAAAAAAAAATTACCGCATTATTTTCATTAAACTTTAAATTTAAGAAGTTTTGCCACAGAAATTGAAGCATTTGTTTAAAATAACTGTTTTTTTACAGGTACAAAATTCAAAAGCTTTGCGTTCCAACATGCTTATCGGAAATTTCAAAGTAGGTATTTGTGTGTGTAAAGTAATTGCTTTATGAAAAACACAGTGCGCAATAATTAATCGTAAAGTCAGGATTATTATTTGTATATTCATAATTTTTATATTTTCAACGTTTTTTTACATTCATTTTATTGCTTTATACAGATTGATTTAGGCCAAGTTTACAGTCAACCAAATCATGCATATATCAACAAATGGTTGATGTTGAAAAACGATGAAGATGAAGATTCAGTATCAGATGTAATGGGATATCTGAAAACATCTATTGCAGTAATAGGTTCCGGTGATGACATACCTGTAAGAATGGTTTCATAAAATTATCTCGTAGTTAGGATAAAGAATTTTAAGAAACTTAAAACTTAGATGATGCCATTGATATGTTGGTAAAAATAAATTACAGTAGAACCTCGATTATTCGAAATCCGCTTAACCGAAATGGCCTACCGCACTTCTTTTATTATCATTATTGTTTTTGTATATATTTGTTAAATGTTTTCGGCAAGAACATTCATATTTGTTAAACAACAATATTGATCAATGTTTATTGATTGGCATAGTGACACATATTTATATAAATACAGTAGGTCCTCGATTCACGCGGTTAATTCGTACCGTGAGTTTCTGCGTAAGTCGAATAAAGCTTAATGTATATATGAACTGTACTACGTATATACATATACCTGATTTTAAATATTTAATGCTTAAGAGTTAGTACATATAGTAGTATGCATACTTTTAAAAAAGTACAAGTGCGTATTACCTGATTTTAAAAATTTAATGCTTAAAATTTAGTACATTACTGTACATACAGTACATTTTATACCTCTTTCTGAAAATATTTTGTTAACGTTGTCTGTATCGTAGTTGCTTTCTTTTCGTTATAAATTAGTTTATAACATGCTATAGTATCATGGACTGCTCTAAATACATTTCCAAATCTTTCAGAATTTTCATCCTGAGCCTAAAAATCAGCCAAACTTTTGCCTATCAAAGCAAAGAAACTAGCCATTTGTTTAGTTTCAAATCGTTTTGATGGCCCGACTTCTTGTTTGTCCTCTGAATGATATTCGTTTTCATTCATCTCCATTAGAGTTTCGTTACTCAATTCCGTTGCATGACCTTGCAGCAATTCAGTAAAATCCTCTTCATCTAGATTCAAGTTCAATTTTGTACTCATTTCAACGAGGTCGTTAAGCACATCTTTACAGTCAGATAGGCATTGCCTACAAATTTGGGCGTAAGCTTCTTCTAGACCCCATCCATTGTAGTTGCTCTCACTTCATTCCAAGCTTTACCGATGTTTTTAACAGCTTTGTAAATATCACATCCTTTCCAAAACTGCCTCAACGATTTATTGTTTTCTCCTTCGGTGGTCATTAATGCTTGTGAAAATGTTCGCAGGTAATAATTTTTAGAAGTCTGCATGAGAGCTAGATCCATGGGTTGTATGAGGGCAGTTGTGTTTGGGGGTAAAAACATTACCTTTATATTTTCCGTATGTTGATGATCACATATAGTTATCGGATAACATGGTGCATTATCGAGTACAAGTAATATTTTAAATGGAAGGTTGTTTTCTTTGCAATAGTTTTCTGTATCGGGCTCAAAATGATGGCAAAACCACTGTCGAAAAATTTCTTGTCATCCATGCCTTTGGATTATATTTCCATACAACAGGTAGCGATGTTTTTGAAATATTCTTAAGGGCCCTGGGGTTTTTGCTATGAAAAACTAACAATGGTTTTAATTTGCAGTCTCCAGCAGTATTTCTACCAAGCAAAAGTATAAGCCTGTCTTTGGCTATCTTAAATCCTGCAATAGATTTTTCATCTTGCGATATGTAGGAACGATTTGGCATTTTCTTCCAATAGATCCCTGTTTCATCTACATTGAAAACTTGTTCCGGAAGGTATTCTTCCTTTTCAATTATTTCTACCAAAAGGTTAGGGAATTCCAAAACTGCGACTGTGTCGGCACTAGCAACTTCACCTGTCACTTTAATGTTATGGAGTTTAGCACACATCTTAAATTTTCGAAACCACCCATGACTTGCACTAAATTTGTCACCAGCAGCAGTTTCACCTTGCTTGCATTTCAAATCTTCAAAAAGACTCAAGGCTTTCTCTTTTATAAGCGTAAAGCTTATCGGTATCCGTTGCTGTTGCATATCTTTAATCCAGATTAGCAATAAATTGTCCATTTCATCTATTAACATGCTTTTGTTCTTAGAAATTATAGTTGATTGTATTGACGCATAATGTTTCATGTGCTGCATTGTTCGAACTTTTGTCTTTGATAATGGTTCTAACAGTCGATTCATTCATTTCATATTCACATGCAATATCGATGACTTTGTTACTTTTTTCATGTCGATTTATGATTTCTATTTTATTTTCCATAGTTATCGCTCGCCACTTTTGAAAAATGTGAGGATTCTCACTTTTCCTTTTTTTAAACATATTTTTAGACCGAACTTCCTTTAAATAGGAAATATTAACGTCGTGCATGCAATTTGTTAATCAACAATGGTAGAATAATGCCAATTCTGAAAAGTGTAACGTTGAAGTAAAATTATATGCACACACACACATACACACACACATACTACTACATACTACCGGAAATATTTTACCGAGTGCAATCATCAATCCTCGTTGTGGTTGGCTGGTCTGGCCAGTAGCACCATCTATATTTAATAAAGAAAAAAGAAAATTGAAATAAAAGTCGGAAACGACAATAAAAAGAACAAAATCGCATGAAACCAGCCGTTTAAGTCGTCCGTCACGTGCACACTTCTAGCAAAAAGGATGATTATTTATGAGAGTTTGGAGAACGCATAAAGATATTTTTGTCAAATATTGAAAGTTAAATAATGTACAAGAAAATGAAATTTGTGTAGTTGTCAATCGGTGATACTACAATTGCACAAGTTTCGCTATCGGGCTTTGTCTTAGTTGCAACAGTTTAAAAAAAACTAATATGCGAATAGCCCACGACATTGCTTTTAGTTTAGTAAAGAATTAAACATTAAGGGAACGTCATTGCCACTATAATTTTATATTTGTGTAACAGTGTATTTAAGTGTAGATCGATAAAACTTACTTCAAAATAGTAGAATTTATGAAATTAAAAATTCAGTCTGCAAACTTAATATTTTTTAAATTTATATTTATCACGCACACTGCTAAAGTGGCGAAAGTATTTAACTTGCATAGGCCTAATTAAATATCAGTCTGAGATTGAAAAATGACTGTACAATGAGTACTAAGTAATAAATTATAAATGTAAATATCGCAACAATGGGAAGGAGTAAGTACACTCATGTCCATTTGAATTAGAGATACCTGCTTAATAGCGGGTAGTACTCTCTTTCACCCTGATGTTGACAGTGATGAGGCGTGGCATTGACTCCACAAAGCACCAGAAGTGTTCGGAAGTCCATGCTCATCCATGACCACTGTACAGCCTATCACAATGCACGGAGATCGTCCATAGCAAGATCCACAGCGTACAAATCCCTCTCGACAGTATCCCAAACGTCTCTGATAGCGTCTAGGTCGGGTGATTTCGAGGGCCAGGCAAGCATCCTTACGTCTGTGGAGTGTTTATTCAACCACTCAGTCACAATTCAAGAGCGGTGTGTCGGTGCATTTTCCTACTGCAAGTACAGGTCTTCTTCAGGGTTCCTTTATAAGAGCATAAATGTGTGCATATTGCCTACAAGAAGATCCCTGTACCATTCGCTAGTGAGGGACGAAATGACATGTACCAGGGGACATATTTTATCTCATGCAAACAGTCCCCATACGAGGATAGCACCACGACCAGCCTAAACTGCACCCTGATGACATGGGGGATTCATGTGTTTGACGATGTGTTGGTATCCTGTTATCGGTGTGTACCTCGATTCATCAGGCAGGAGACCTTTTTCTGTGCGTGAAGGGTTCAATGGCGATGTTATCGCTCCCATATTAATCCTTGTGCCTTGTGACGTGCGGTGAGAAGATGTACACTAGTGCGACAGCGGTTTCTGTATTACATAGCGATGAGATGGTTCTGAATGTTATATGTGTGGATGCTTAAAGGTTGTGGTTCATTATTCAATTGGCGAGTGATCTGCCGCACTGCGGTTGGTCTATCCACCCTTATCATCTGGCTAGCCAACAGGGTCTCCTGTCATCGACGCTTTGTACGCAACGACTACTGGCGTACGCAGGAGGATGTTGATGGAGGGTTGTAATCCCCCATTGCAATGAAATCTTGTTAAATAATTGTAAAATAATTTTACACTGAAATGCATTTCGTATATTTTATGTAGGATTTTGCCACGGTTGATAACGATAAAGACGATGTCGAAGGGTAAATATAGAACGTTTTCCATTTTCTTAAATTCTATAATTGATATAAGAAATATTGAATATATAGATGTTGGTGTGTATACTCTCAATTTTTTAAAGCAACAATCCCAAAATATTCATGCAGAATCCTAGTAATTCCTCTTGTCCAGAAAAAGAACCAGATATGGTTGGATGTATAATTTCATTTAGAGAAGAACGCTAAAGCTAAAAAATGAATACTTTTATTATTTTTAATATTATAATTTTTAAATCCATTTAATTTTGTGACTACGGTAAAATATATTATCTTTACTGCAGTAAATAATAATTACGTTAATTTGAAAATGCCTATAATCTTTAAACCTCAGTTCTTCCATAAATGGAGAGATACTACGTTTTGCAAGCATGTGATACATTGCATCAGGTAACTTCTATAAAGTAAATTGTATCATGACGACTGTTAGTTCGACACTGGTGTACGATTTAAGAACACGAGGCATATGGCTAAGTGAGTTAGTAAAGGGAGCAGTTGGCTCTCGAAATGTCGTGTTTTTAGATCATAAGTTAGTGTTGAAATACTGTGCATTCGCGCTCAGTTGGCGCGTGATACCGTTAGCAGACTTGTTAGTCCATTGCAGTTTAGGGAAGGCCGTCTTGGAGGAACTGGTTTTTCTGGCGCAAAAAAAGCAGTTTCGGCAAGACGCCCTTTCTTAAACTGCAATGGACTAACCCGTCTGCTAACGGTATCAGGCGTCAGGGCTGCGCGAACGCACAATAATAGTCGCTATAGAACCTTCAATGGGGAATCTTTGTATTATTTTGTTAATTTTATCACGTCCTAACCAAGTATCTGCGTTTGAGGCTTTTTGACACTTAGTTTCTTTATCTTTCAGTAATTTACTAATGCCAACTGGAGCTCAGTTAAAACCTGCATCTTTCATTTTCGATCTTTATCAAGCTGCTGATTTACCTAGAAGTAAGCTAGTTTATTAATAATACATACGTACTTGCGATAGTTTTTTACAAGCTCGAAAACGCATATTTTCTAGTTCGAACCCGATTTTTTTATATCAATTTAAACATTAAAACCTTTCTTGTATCTTGGTGATAAATAAAATATGTCGAGCTCGCCAATTTGACATTATCTAAGATATTCAGAATCTTCTTTAGTACAGGTGGTATTCGCGTTTCATCGTTTCGATATACCCGAATAGTAGTCATCACGGTTTTGTTTACGTCCACAACAAATACCGATTCCGGTCCTATCTTTCTTTCTTTCTTTTTGGTTTTACGGCTCAAAGACTACAGTGGTCATGCTGCGCCGGGACCTACTGTTTTCCGAGGAATCCGAACCTCTTAAGGCCTAGGGAACCAAACCCCGGACTACAGTGAGCAGTGCGATCTTTTATGAGATCTCTGAGTAAGCGTTCTTTGTACACTGTTGGGAGTCGAACCCGGATTAACGGCGTACTAGGCGAACGCGTTACCACACTGCGCCGCAGAGGTACCGGTCCTATCACCAGTTAAGCAGAATGTTTTTTATTTTTGGTTTACGGCTCAGACTAGTGGTCATGCTGCGCCGGGACCTACTGTTTTCCGAGGAATCCGAACCTCTTAAGGCCTGGGGAACCAAACCCCGGACTACAGTGAGCAGTGCGATCTTTATGAGATCTCTGAGTAAGCGTTCTTTTTGCACTGCTGGGAGTCGAACCCGGATTAGCCGCGCAATAGGAGAACGCGTTACCACACTGCGCCACCGCAGGGCGAACCACCGCAGCAGAATGGAGGATACTGTTGAATATGATGATGGATGAGCTGACTTCGGTTGAATCATACGGTAGTCCTTGTTGTTGGAGACCTAAAAACTCTATATTCACTATTATAGTAAAATTGCCTAGTTCGCCGACAGCTACCAGACAGAAATATTTGTCCGTAAGGAAGGAATGACCGTATTTGTGGGATATTCGCGTTAAGAGGGATTTTACTATATCTGACAGTTTGATTGTCAGCCACTGAACGGTCAGAAAACAAAACGATGTACTCGTACGTTAGATAAAAAAAGTCATCGTCTCATGTTTTGAAATGCAAAAAAATAAATGCAAGTGATTTTTGATGATTTGTTAGCATTTCTTTTGAAAGATTCTGTAGTAACAAAAAACTCAAAATAAACAACCAAATTAGGCTATAACTGCTGGTGGATCTCAACCAGAGGTGTAACCAGGGGCATGTTTTGGGGGTTGTAACCCCCCATTGCAATGAAATTTTGTATATTTAACATAGGAATATATGAGTTGTAGCTCTGTAACCCCTCCCATTAAGCCTATAACCCTCCCCTTATGAACTTTCTGCCTACGCCACTGATCTCAACAGGGTTAATCTCACAAATACGCGCTATATCTATATATTAGAAAATTCGGTTTGTTTAGAAATACCAAGTGGGAAAAATTTTTTAAATTATTTTCACGTTTAACTAAAATTGAAAATTTAATTAGGCTATTAAAAATATATAACATTTTTTAAATTTGGAATTCTTACTAGGAATTAAAATTTTATTTGTAGTGGACACAGGGGCTTTGGAAGGAGTAAAGCGGATTTTTAATATTGACGATAAAAAAGAATTAATTGATCCGTATATGGAAATTTCCTTTGCTGGAAACAAGGTAAAAAATTTATTATTACATTGGCATTTAATTCTTTAAGCCTTGTCAGTAGCAATATGTAATAAATTCAATAGAGTTTTAATGATTTTGCAAACACATTGAATTTTATTAACTTTCAATAATTTTTTATGTAATCGGCGGCAAAATAAATTTTTATGGAGTTATAAAAAATTTCATTCCAGATTACATCCAAGACAATATATGGTGATGATCACCCTCGTTGGAATGAAAAGCTTTTTGCCGGGTTCCAGGTTAGTTCTTTGTTTAATGCAGTCGAAACCTGTTATAGTGTCATTTATGGAACCAGAGAAATTCGAACTCTATAACCCGTAAATAATTTAAAATGTTCGTACACAGTATTAAATTTCATAAGTGGCATCTCGTTAGTGCATTTGTATACTTTTATTTTACCATCTCTATTTCAAGTAAAATGCACTACCAGATGTTTCTATTACCGCCAGTGACGTTTTTTGAGGGGTGCGACCAGACGAAAATCCCAGACGCAAAATTTCAATATTGGACTGGTTGGTGTAAGACAGTTTTAGCGGGCGCAATATTTAACTCGCCCCGGGCGTTAGCAACCCACGCTATAACGCTGATTACAGTAAAGAAGCTTTCCGTTTTGTAGTCATTATAAATCTTAAGACTGATTTTAGATTAATCATGCATGCACAAAGTCACAACAGAATAGAATCTCATTTGTTCACAGTTGGTGTTTTGTCGTTAAAAAATTCAAAATTCAAAAATATTTATTCGGTAAGGTAAGTACAAATGTGATATCTACACACAATATAATTTTGTTTGATACAATTATAACTATTCTATATATATATATATATCTTGATTTACTTTATTTGAACCGACCGTACCTTGGTGACGCGAGAAAAACCGTAAGGTTAACAAAGCTCGCACCACCATAAAGCTCACGCCAAAAAGAATGGGCGAGTTCATTTGTTATCATTTAAAAGCAGAGGGATGAGCACGATTGGTGTGAGGGGTAAACAGAGGAAATATAGGAGACCATTTCAAGCCCATTCAAAGCCTTTGACCAGAACGAGTTTTAAGTCATCCATTATTAATGAATGAGGGGTAAAAAGCCTTTCAAGAAAAAAAGACTTTAGAACAGAAGATCAAATTCTAACACCATATGTACAAGAAGTATAAAATTACCCCATAATGAGAATACATAAGGCATAATGACGACTTATTTTGAGGTTATGTACGAGTTTTGTGGAAATTTTATGACGTTATGTCCATTGGCGTAAGCAGTGTGTTCATAAAGGGGGGTTACATCTTAGAATGAGAAGTTACGGAGCTGCAACTACGTATATTCATATGTATATATACAAAATTGCATCACAATGAGGATTTGTAACCCCCTCCCTCAATCTCTCTGCCTACGCCAATAGTTAGGTCTGTGTCAAAATAACGTTATTCCTATGGGGTTCGCAAGAAACTGCAGAATTTTGACATGATAACCGGGCTCGACTCTAGTTGTGCTAAGATTCATGCTTATTATTTTAAAATTCTTAAAATCGATTTTTTGAAATTGCTAAAATTCGAACTGAAATTATCCTTTGTGGGAGAAAGAAATTGTTGTTTTGAGCACACCTTAAGCTTCTTCTTGCACGGACGCCATTTTGCGGTCATGAGATTGCAGCTTCATCTACATCACCCCTCCCCTTCGTATGCACATATATAAACAAATCTTTTCGCTTACTTAGATCATGCCACAAACCATACCTTTCTATCAATATTTTTTTTTCGAAATCAAGATAAGGCTTCATATCCAACCTGCATATCGTTTTACGCAGTTTAAATGTGAGAGAACCTTCTAATAATATACACAAACTGCTATTTGCTCGCTACATTTTACTGACAAAATAAAGTGATTTCACATGAAATTATTGCATACAATTTCAAGATGTAGCTTCCATCCCCGTTATCATCTTTAAAGTTAATAAAAATTCATCATAAATTATAAAATAAAATTTAAAAGCAATAAGAGAAGATTTAGATATTTCATTTTTTTTTTCAGTTTCCTTCCGTTTGTGAACATATTCAACTGATTTTAAAAGACTGGTATGTACTGTTGGTTCACTTCAGTTGAGAATTGCTTCCATGATTTTAAAATTACCTCATAGAAGCAATACGCAAATTTTCGCATTTATTATTTTAACGTTCTCGTTTTTTTACAGGGATAGAGTGTCAGAAGACGATACAATAGCAATGACACAAATTCGATTACCCTATATCTCAGCACCAGGCCAAAACGGTGAGCAATCACATCAATATGTATAGCATAGCGAGAAGTGAAGAATTCGTTTTATCATTCGCTTACTGTATTTCCATTTATTGTATTTTAGGATTTCTTCCACGTTTCGGACCAACTTGGGTCAACTTCTACGGGGCACCAAGAGAATTTGATATTTTGGATACAAGTAAAAGTGATCTTAACAAGAACAAACACGAAGGCTGTTCATTTAGAGGAAGAGTCCTCCTCGCTTTAAAGACAGATTTAGGCACATACCCCAGCATGAAATCTTTGCCCCTGAGTAGTGACGACACAATTCGAGTTCAGGTATAACGATCAACATAATGATTTTAGGTATAATGATGATATATTAAGAGGAATAAATAGATATAAATGTCTACTTTCCATCCAAAGTAGGGAATAAAGAGTTTTTTCTGCCGCAAGGACAGATAAGATCGTTCTGTGTCGGCACCTAATTTTCCGAAGAAGCAAAATCTCTTTCGTCTGGGGATCGAACCCCGGACTTCAGACCTTTAGAAAAAACAATTAGAGCCGAATACTTGTTGGAACCAAACTCATATTATTCGTTTTTGTATGTTAAAAGCTATTTAGCTCTTAATATACAGCTTTGAAGAAGGAATTGAATGAAAATGGCGAACGTGGTTCAGTTTCTAATATGTAAATAATTCACGGAGATCACAATCTGCAGGGAGTAAGGTGCCAGTTGGATTTATTCAAATAACTAAGCATTTACAACTGATTTATAATGAAGATTTAACATTTATACTAAATTACTGATTAATTCAATTTAACGAAAATGTGAGGTTTACCATGTTTTTACGACAAGGATACTTGTTAGCGTCTTTAAAGACCGAAATAATTAATTTCTGTAGCAGTGGTGTAGTAATTAAAACATTATAGAACGTCAAGTAACTTTAAAGGAGACCATGTAAAATATGGCTTTAAAGAGAATGTGTTTTAATATCCAATGGAGCTTGAGCACCTCTTTGCATCGTTAGTGTTCCACAGCTTGTGTTTGGTTAATACTGTAACTTTATTTGACCTAAAGGTGGATCTACAGTGAAGCTGGAACTTTATGCCCCCTCCCACAAAAGTAAAAGATTTGCGTGGGATTCCAAAAAGAAAAAAGACCAAAATGGATGGAAGTTTTATTTCATGTACTAGAAAAAGGGTCTCCAAGAGTCAAAATTTTAGTACCTTCAAAATGCATATCCGCTACTGTGCTCATATATGGAGTCTCTGTTAAAAAAACTGTTGCATCCAGAAGGAGAAATTCGTTTTGGATACAACAGTTTTTTTACAACGAGTATATCAATGTAAGTAGTTAAGTATTACTATTTATGGAAGGACACCTTGCTACACGAAGTTTTGGCATTGCGGATAGGGTTGTCAGGTTATTTGATTATTATTGATAACCATTTAGATGTTTTTTAAAAGTTATTTTTATTAAATGGAATCTTCAAACAAATTTATCAATTTGAAGTCTTTTCTTAAAGAACGAATGTATTTTTGACGCTGAGAAAAAAAAAGCAGGAATGTGGAGAAAAGGAGTAAAAATAGATGCAAAAGTAATTTCTGAGACTACTAAATTTGATAATCGTGTTTTCTTTAAATGTTCAGCATAAAAAAGTATCATTCTCTACTATTTGGAGGGAGATATGCTTGTATTAGTAAAGACTGACCCAAAAACAGTTACTAAACCAATCCTTAACTTAAAAATTGTTTAAAACTTCGCAATCGCTAATTTTTTTTTTTCATTTGCAGTTTTTCTGCCGCCGGCGGCGATTTAGACTTCATGCGACATTTTTAGATGCAACAATGGTAAGCGTAATTGATTCACCTGTGGAATTTGAAGTTAGCATAGGTACGTTGATGTTTCATTATCTTGTTTTCAATAGCATCGCTTATAGTAAATATTAACGAGATACATAAATGACTTACGTTTCTGATACCTGAGGTAATTATTGATGCATTGAAATCCTGTTTTATTATTTACGTTCAGGAAATTTTGGAAATAAATTTGAAGATCGCTTTGTTCCGAGTCCATCTGGAACCCAACCCACTAATGCTGTCTTTGACGGTTGTCAGTATTACTTTTTGCCTTGGAAAAACAGCAAACCATCCGTAATTGTGATATCACAATGGGAAGACATGACGTTCAGGCTCGAAACTCTGAATATGCTGACCAGAATTGTTGATGAGATGGTATGTGGCATACAAGCACATTATTTTAATATATAGAACACCATAATGGAACACAATAGAATACACCATTCTAAAGTCATATGGCACTTGACGTTTCTTGATATATTTAGTTAGTGTACTGTATTTTTATGGCACAGGGACAGCAAGGGTTATTCTGCGCCTTTGATATGTTTAAAACGAGACAATCACAGTGTGGTTATAGACTGAGGTAACCCAAATTAGTCACAGTTATAAGAACTTACAATATTAACCATTTATAATCTACTATAGAATGGAAAATTGAAATAAAGAGAACACTTATATTTACAGTTATATTTTAGCACCGCTGTATTGTTTGTATTTCATGGTGCAAGGACGAATAATATCTTACTGAGGCAGGATCTAGTTTTCAATAGAATCCAAATCTTTGTTGCCTAAAGAATCAAACCAAGAGCTGCAGATCAGTAAGGATGCGGCAAGCATTCGCTGCTACTTTGATTTAAACCCGGGTTTTCCACATGGCAGACAAATGCTTTATTATGATGTGAACCCGTAAGGCTCACATTCTAGAAACCGTAGCAATAATTTGTGATATTCAAATTATTCAATAGTGTATAAAGTGTAATTACTACTCGTACACAAACATGGGCGCCCATATGAGTACTTTTAGGGGGGGGCTGAGAAAAATTATTACCTCCTTCTTAAGGCTGTCAAACATTTTAATGAATGTACAAGATACTGAAATACTACAAAAATAATTAATACTGCTTGACAATTAGTAATGAGTGGAAAAGTACCTTATTTCAAAGTGCTTGTAAAACTTTTGAAAGTAAATGCATAGCAGAATCGGGCAAATAACTTTTTGAAATGCTAGGGGGGGTTCTAGCCCCTCTGCCCCCCATATGGAAACCCATGTACACATGTAATGTATACACAATGCCGGATTTACATATAGGCCAAGTAAACCAGGGCCTAGGGACCCGCGATTCTTGGGCCTCATAGGGGCCTGGTGCCATTTAAATTTAAGCGCTATTTTCATCTTTTATATATTTACAAATATCCGCGAGAAATTTTTAGTGCTAATAAAGCTGAATATTAAAGATAATGAGTTTTGAAGAAAAACTCATGGTTTATTGATTGAATCGCGCTAGGGCAACGTTCTTTAAAGGACTCATCCTATCCTTCCAGCCTTTGATACTATGTATGTATTGGCACTATGTATGTATTGTTATTTGTATTAAATTGTAACTATGAAAATGGATTGTTATTAAAAACTTTTCATGAAGAAGCTAAAAATAAGTACATCTATGAATGTTAAACTTTTCGAAGGAATATTCATGTTAAATATCGTAATAACCAACGTTTCGTTTCTCGTGTAGGAAACGGAAATTTCTAGGCTAACTCTTAAGAATTCCAGCTCTCAACAGATGGATAGTCAGACTATAATTGACACTTTAGTGAATACGTTTCTTACGCTTACCAAGTAAGTAGTTGAAAAACGTTTTCTGTAATATCAAGAATAAATAAAATAACGGAATTATATATCAATTCCAAGTACTGTTTGCTGTGGTTAAAAATTTAGATAGCGTTGCACTATTATTAAGAACGACTTACCTATCATGTACGTGAGTTGCTGGACTATTTTTTTTAAATTTATTTCATGGTGCTTATCAGGATCAAATGAATTCAAACATTTCACTGACCTTTTCGCTGACCATATCATTGACCATTTAGTGGCTGTCGACGCTTAAATACGTCTAAAGTCATACGGCCTGCTTGTGCTATTGGTGAGTATAGAGACATCGGCAGGCTGTGCACGATGTGTTATGGTATGGACGTATTAAAACCTCATTACCTTTTCTCTTTTTTAACTGATGTGTATTGACAATGATGCAAGTAAATTATCAATAACGCTTTCTTGTTAGCTTAGGGTACTTAAAGTTCTTATGAATTTTAGCAGGTGGAGTGGACATCTTGTTCTATTTTTACTCATCGCAGCATAAAATATAAATTGCAATTACTGGTAGATTCATATGCTTCATTTGTACGTTGCAGTAAAAGAAAGTATAGACTATATTTTTTAGGCTGTGGAAAAAATGCGGTGAAAATAACTAATAATTTATTTATTTATTTTAGTATAAAACTACCCGAAGCTGTACCGGGCCAACAAAGGGAAAACGAATTGGACAGCTTGTTGAGGAAAAGGAGGACTGAAGAAATTTTAAATTTAAGAGACCAAGCTAATATCTTAAAGGAAAGTGGTACAGATTTTGAAGAGGCACTTCAAAGTTTTAAAGATATCGTTCAAGAGTTAAAAAATATGGCCTTTGAAGTAGGCATTTTTCTTCTTTTTTAATTAATTAATTAATTTCAGAATTGCAATTTGACCTCATAATTATTTCTTGTTTTAAGCCTCAAAATAGTATACCAGATGTAATTATTTGGATGCTCAGTGGGACCAAACGGATCGCCTACAAAAGAATACCCGTTCATGAAATTCTTTATTGTCCAGATGAAAAGAAACAAGGAAAAAATTGCAACAAGACGCTTACGTTGTTACTCCAGGCATGTTTTGTTTTTATAAAATTTAAGGTAACAGTTCCAACCTTTCTCGGTTTACGGAGATTTTATTATATCATGATTTTACTAAAGGCGCCCCCTTAGTACTCTAAAACTACTCTGGCAAAGTGTCAGTTTCAAAGTGAAAATATTTTTATGGCACCAGTTAAGAACCATTGATGTGAGGTGTAGTTTATCGTATGTAAAATTATTTAGAAAGGGACTCTTTTAAAAAGTTTAAGCCGTTCCAGTGAACTATGTACAGAATACTAACTTTCACTTTTTCCTTTATATTTCCTAGCTTTTAATTAATGTGTGATAAAAGTGATGCTTTATATGATATTGCATAATTGATTGATATGTTATAATTATTGTTCGTATTTGGGGGGGGGGGATATTCTTTACTCCAGTTGTGCCTTTTAACTTTTGAGAAGTACATCAGTTTTTACATGCACTCACACAAAATGGTGATTTCTTCCCATCCAGCCTTTAGTTTTAAGATTCTTTGCTGCATTATAATTTTTGGGTTATATAACTCTTATTGAAAATTTTATAGGGATTTATTTATTTAAGGTTATATGCAGAAATTTATCAACGTTATAAAAGGGGATTTAAATTGTGATGGTGTTTATATATCTCACGCCCCAAGATTGCGCTGTGGATTATTCGATTATATGGGAACAACGGTTTTATATGACTTTTGAAACACTATACGTTTTCAAGGCAACCAAGCTTATTGTGAATTCAACCCACACTTAGCGGGCATTCGACGGTATAGGCTATGGTTTCTCATTAGGGCTCTAGATTGTATGACTTAACAATTTTGTATATGAGCGATTTGCTGTCATTTTTAGCAGTTTCTTTTTGTTAATTTGTCATTAAAATAATAAATATATATATAGAACTTAAAGCAGGAACGAGTCAAAATATATTTAATATATGATATCACAACTAACTGCTTATCAACCGTCTTCTATTTTAGAGACCCCAACATAAAGCAACTGAATTTTCAAAATTGCCTGCTGTTCTTCGAATAAAATTATGGTTTGGTTTAGAAGTGCACGATAAATATTGGCAAGAAGCTCAGAAGGATTCCCAATTAACTGTGTATGCTGAGACGGTAAGTTGGGGCATGCCATAATAATTGCCGTTTACCTAGAACAGTGGTTTCCAACTAGTGGTCCGCCAAAGAGTCCCAAATGGTCCGCGAGACGGGTCATTATTTAAAAAAATAATTAATAAAAACGCTTATAAAAATATTATTATTATTAAATGTTAAAATTAAATATAAAAATGAAATTGATAGTACATTTGTAGTATTTTACAATCTGATGGAACTTCAGAAAACGGTTCGTATTAAAAGTAATTCGTCTTAAGCGTGTTCATCTTAACGAGGTTTGACTGTATTATCATTAGATTTTATTTTTATTATTCCTTTTTTTTACTAAAGAAAGATTTTACAAACACATTTCCCCCAAAAAAAGACCCGGGTCCCCTTTTTATTTTTTATTAAGGTCTTGCATCCAACTCGTAAGAATTTTTCAAAGTGATCCGCAAGCGTAATTGAAGTGAGAAAGTGGTCCGTGGGCATAATTGAAGTGAAAAAGTGGTCCGTGGTTTCAATGGAGTTGGGAATCACTGACCTAGAACAATCAAGATATAAAGAGTGTCTTAAGAATTATATGAAAACGATAAAAGCAATGAATGCGATTTTTAATTCCTGAAGTAATCAATGCGGGTGGGAACAAATTATTCTGATTGAAACGCTAGCAAAATATGAGTCATTCTGAATAACGCATATGTTAATAATTAGAAAGTTAATCAATTTTAAATGCGATATTGTATTAATATAAATTAAATACATTGGAGTTTAAATAAATTTCTTTTGTGTTCTTAATTGCGTTCAAAAGAAGAAAAACACCTTTTACGTCATGGAGTTAAGAAAGTTGTTTCCATATATTAAGTAAAGTAAATAGGCCTAACTATAACACTACTAATAAAATAAATAACTGTTTCCGTATACTAAATAAAGTATCTTTATTAAATCCATGAAATATCTTTAATAAATAAATTAAAACGCTTTTATTGAATAAATTAAAATATCCTTTCTTATTTATAATACAACTTCTTAAAACAAACCTGTGAGCATGCAACTTAACCATACATCCCTATCGGGCATTTTTGAATAAATTTATTCTTTAAATACTTTTTAAATTTTGTTTTTATTATTCGGACAAATATATTAGATGACATCATAAACTTAAGCTCCTGGGTTAACTTGGGCAAATTCACTACGGTAATCATAATATCTGAGTATCATACTTTAGAAAGTCAAGGAAATAATTTAAGTATGAATCTTGCAACTGGCTTCAGCTAGCTTATACTGTGCATTCGCGCTCAGTTGGCGTGTGATACCGTTAGCAGACGGGTTAGTCCATTGCAGTTTAGGGAAGGCCGTCTTGGAGGAACTGGTTTTTCCCGCGCGAAAAACCAGTTTCGGCAAGATGGCCTTCCCTAAACTGCAATGGACTAATCCGTCTGCTAACGGTATCAGGCGTCAGGTCTGCGCGAACGCACAATAGTTACCCGAGACTACGCTACCGGTTATTATAGGCGAGAACGATGGCTTTGCGTGATCTCCGATACATTCACACGCAACGAAGCTTACGGGGGCTGAATCAAGCTCAGCGGGCCCAGAAAATGGCGGTCATAAACACAGGAATCCTCGGAAAAAAAGGAACTCGCGTATAATGACTTAATTATTTTCTTTTAAATAAGAGTGAAAGGGACAATTAGCGACTTATTTGTGTTTTTCCGTTTTATAAATCCACTACAATCTTCGCAAAAATTTGAAGCGTCATCTGACAAACAAAATAGCATACCATTTTTTATTTACTATGCAATGTGTGACACGGCATTTCATTTCAGTACGAAAATCAGGTGAATGTGTTTGGAAACTGGACTAACAAAGGGCCCACTATGACTCGTCCCGCATGGTCTGATTCAAGTGGAGTTGTGAGTATATACTTTTTGAAGCAAATTTGTTTTAATTCTTGTTAATTAAGCTTTCGTTCCAGTGAGTTGAAGAGCAAACATTTTTTTTTATAAATTTGTTGATACATATTCAAATTAAAAAAAACACCTATTATGCTGTTCGGTGTTAATGTGACATCGCCAACATGTGTGTATAAAAAACAATGAGGCATTAGAAACTAAAACTTGATTAGATTTTAAAAAAAATTTAGTGAGCTGACTTCGTTGTATAATTACTCTGTTATTTAAATATTACAATGTATGTTGCTATCGAGGTATATTTCTGTATCATGTTCTTAACCCTAGGCGGGTAGACGTTTGTAAAAATTTCGTCTACGTTTGAACAACGTTTCTTAGATAATGGCTGTATGAGGAAGAGAATCTAAATAGTGAATAAAATGAAAACTCAAACCGTTTTTAAAAACCGTTTTATGTCCTTCAGATGGCAATAAAAAGTTCAAAAATATTCAAAATATTAGTTTTGGCCACATTTATCCACGAAATAATGAAAATTTTACGATAATCGTAATTTGTATGCCAGCGTCTACCCTTGTTCGCTAAAGGTTTACGTCTACCCGTCTATGGTTAAACGTCGGTTCATATCAGGAGAAAAAAAGCAAGCAAGCAACTAAGTTTTAGAACATAATTATCCCGCTTTAAAGTTGAATCGGCGTTAGGCCAATGATCGAAAGTTGCGTGATAAAATTAGTTGAGTCCGTTAGATCCAATCAGTCTAATGATGACTGTTAATAATGTAAAAAGTGATTGTAGCAGTCAACAAATAGGGAAAACCGGAAAGCGAGGAACAGGGAGACCAAAGAAGGCTGACAATAGAAGCGAAAGCCTTTTAAGATATTGCTGGCTTTGGTTTGACACTCAGCTATGCCCTGGACAGGAAACAAGGAAAGCGTCGATGTCACGTTGTTGATCTCGAACTTTTTTGTTTTCTAGACCGTCTAATGGATGTAACTCATTGTTTTAAATTAATGTTTAGGCTTCGTTTTAAAAACCGCAACCTGTTCTGTCTGAGACGATAGCATTGGCTAAAAGTGACTCTTTCAAAGCACGATATATTTGCAGTTGCACATAAGCAAACTTATTGGAAATAGAACACAAGATATTGAACTTAAAGACCGTGGACGTAACCAATGGGTAACATAAAAAATGGTTTAAAAAGTGTAATAAATACTGATTTAAAGATCAATCAACAACTCGACGATTTAGTATTATATATTTATTGAAGATAATTTATGTCTAGTATATATGACAGTATTTTTAAAGAACTTTTTTCACCAGTAAAATCTTACCGAATTAATGCGTATTTTGAATTACGACACATTTTGAATGACAAGTATGACAGACGTAAGATATTATTACCCTTCTTAGGGATAACACAATTGCCAAATAATGGTCAACACACAAAGCCACCGGGGCGAGATTTTTGTGAGTTTTTGAGAAAAAAAACTCACAAAATTCTCGCCCCGGAGGCTTTCTTGTGTTGACCATATTTGGCAATTGTGTTATCCCTGCGGAGGGTAATAATACCTTAACACCTTTACATACGGAGAAAGAGAGCGTTGTTTCCTGTCCTCATTCGTCTAGCGGTCCAAGACACTCCGGGCTAAACGGAGGGACCCTGGTTCGAATCCAGGATGGGGAAAGCATCTCTTTTTCTCCAAAACGAATAAAGCTCTAGTTTGAGGCAATTATACGTGGGTACTGAAAGAAAATCATTGTATATGATAGAGTTTTTAAAAAATTCTTTATATATTGTTATTTATGTGCTACGTCGTGCATAATGTTGAAGATTAAAGTAAATTTGTAATTGTATAGGTAAAGCTCAAACCAGCTATGTTTATACCCCCCAATGGATGGAGATTTGATGGTGATTGGTTTATAAATCCGGAACCAAGGTATTGTGCGTATAATATTGTATTAAGTATATAGTAGTAAGTATGATGATATGTTTACTAAGTACGTATTTCACTTAGCTTAAAATACGATGATGATGCGGGGCGGCAAGCATATTTAGAAGACGTTTTTGAGAATCAACATAGATTGCCAGGAGGACAATGGGGATCAACAGCAAGTAGTTGGACAGATATAGTAAGTTTTCTTTTTTAGTCAGGTTCTTGCCGCTGATAAGATTTAAAAGTCTTATATAAATATATTATATATAAAAGTTTAGTTTGTTTTTATCTTACGACGCAAGGACAGCTATGGTCATACTGCGCTGAGACCTACAATTTTCTGAGGAATCCGAACCTTCATTGCCTAGGGAAACGTACCCCGGACGACTGTGGACAGAAAAAATTGCACACGTTCTACACTACCATTGGCATCGAACTTAGGTTAGAATTATGATAGAAGACTCTACCTCTACACGAAGTGTTAATTTTTAAACTTCGAATCGTAACATTTAAAATCTAGTCGTTTCTGTTTGGCGCGTCTTTATCCGAATATAGTGTTTTTATATACTGAACGTACATTGAATACTCCAGAACGTAATGATAACCGAACACATAAAATAATATATTTCATTGCAATTCTGGTTTTGTTTTACATCTGCCCTTCGTAAAATGAGAACATATTTAAACCGAATGTTTTACTGCGCGTTACGTCATTTATGATGTATTAAAAGCTACTACCCAATCACACGAAACTACTAATATGATATTTTATTACCTAATTCAATTTGAAAGTTATTTCAGTAGAAGATACAAAATTCACAGATAGTAAGATGGTGAAAAAGCTTCGTATGATTGAGCCTAACTTAAAGATTACATTTCCCGCTTCAAGCAGACCTTCGAATGTAAGGGGGAAATTGAATGCCAAAGAAGATAGTAGCTAAAAATAACTAATTTTTTTGTATATATTGTAAGGAAAAAATAAGAAAGAAATTGAGAAATAATTATTTGCTTTTAATTTTCAGCCTTCAGCCAAGTAATTGTACACTAGCTTCACTGTAAAAAAACTTAAATTATCAACAATCAACATGCTTAAAATAAAGAAAATGTATTTTTTTTTTTTTTATGGAAATCACATGTTTGGTTTTTATATTTTAGCGAGGTGACGGGACAACTCCTCGTGATGAAGTGACAGTACCTCCGGGGTGGGAATGGGAAGACGTTTGGCAAGTAGATGTTCATCGAGCTGTAGACGAAGAAGGTAATACGTACTGAAATTCATAATCTGTTCTCTAAATTTTGCGTGTCTTTAAAACATCCAATTTGGCAATTTTGCATAGCTTTTTGTCTTTCAATACAAATTTTGCAAATATTTAGTTTGCTTTTCATCGCACAAAGGCAGCTAAGGTCATGCTCTGCGCCATGACTTGCACTTTTACGAAAGATCCGAACCTTTTTCTCCTGGGAAACTTTAGACCAAGAATCGATTGAAAAAAATGCAAACGTTTGGTATCCTTTGAATTCAAGCTCAAGTTCTACGTTCGGTGGACAAACGTGTTTCCTCCACCCCACCGTAGGGGAATTTGTAATATTTAGGTTAAGAAGTTTCGACTTGTATTTTCGTGGTGTTTAAAGTCGAAATGCTGATAGAAAGTTCATTGTTGCCTGTACTGGTTTCAGGTTGGGAATATACGGTTGAAGCAACGTTAGGTGGTTATCAGCCGTTAGAGAAAACTTACCATCTTTGCAGACGTCGTAGGTGGGTTAGACCTAGGAAGTTAATCAGCACATTAAATGCAGCTAAAGTTGATGAAACAGTAACTATTTATTTATTTATTTATTTATTTATTTATTTATTTATTTATTTATTCATTCAATCATTCATGTACTTAAAGCCAGTTTTATTAGGTAGAAGCAGTTGACGAAGATGAAGGCTGGGAGTATTCAACCTTATTTAATTTGCGATTTCACAATAAAAAACGCCGTATGGATTTGGTACGACGTAGAAGATGGCACAGGAAATTGGTTTCTGAAAATCCTTTGGCTCCTTTAGTCTTCCAAATGGAGACGGATAAGAAATCAGAGGTGAGACTTCAGTTTTCAAATTGTTGCACGTTGCGTACAACAGACATTAAAAGTTATTCCAGTTAAGATCATGCATGAAGTATATACTTTGGAGATTTAAAATATAATACGCGTGTTTTCTGAGGGATAACGCGTCTGTAACCCAAACGACTCTATTTAACGCGTTCGCCGTCACTTTAATTGTGGCAGTATATCCATGGAATCAGAGAGTATTTGGTTTATTCACGAATACAAAAGCTGAGGATACAGGTCCCCTTAAAATCATAATCAGTTTTATTTTTTTATTTTATTCAAACAAATTCGGCTCAATATCATATACAATCATCTAGAATCAGAGATCTGAATGCATAATATAACTGATACCTTCCCAGGGCAGCACCAGAAAAAACGTAAGTTTGAAAAAGCCAGTGTTGCCCCTTTGAGTCGAACAATGATAATCTAAAAAAAAAAATCTTTCCCTTTCCCTAGACATGACAAAAACATGACAAGACGAAAGTACAACCAACATCAAACACCATAAAAATGTTCAACATCGCAACAGGAATTCGGAAAAAAAACACAAAACATAAAAATTTGGTCAAATATATAAAATTCATACAATAATTTTTGCCACCCACGTATAAGTAGCTCAAACTAGAGCTTTTTGTTTTTGGAGAAAAAGAGACGCCGTCCTCATCTTAGATACGAACCCACAGTGTTGACCATTATTTGGCAATTGTGTTATTCCTGTGAAGGGTAATAATATCTTACATATCAAATTCTGTATAACACAGGAACAATATCTCCCCCCATCTCCACATTCCCCCCTTTTTCCTCCTCGTTTTTCCCTTTTTTCTCTTTTCCCCCTTTTTTTCCTTTTCCACCCCTTTTCCATTTCTTTCCTTCTTCCATCCATTCCCCCTCCCAAATTTCACTTTTCCCCCTTCCCCTCTCCATTTTCCTCTTAACCCCTTATTTACCATTCTTTTTCCCCCTTCTCTATTTTTTCCCCTTTCCCACCTATTCATTTACCCCTGCCCTTTTCCATTCCCATCATTTTTCCCCCATCTATCTAACCCCCAAAATTTTTCCTTCCCTTTCTCCCCTCCCTTCTTTTTTTCCACTCCTCCCCTCACTCCTTTCCCCTTACCTCTCTTTTCTTCCTTTTCCTTCCCCCTCTTTCTTTTTTCCTTCCTTCCTTCCTTCCTTCCTTCTTTTTTTTTTTTAAACCAAACCAGAAAGAAGGGTGCTGACACTGACCCAAGATAATAATTATTAAAATCACAGTGTTAATTCAGTCGCCTCAGGTCAATTAAAGAAATTCATGGGAAAGCTATGGTATGTTAAGGGTAAAATATTAAAAACCAAAAGTTAGAAGATAACAGGGTCCTGTTTGGACTCAGTGCCATACTACTGTGAAAATAGGTAAGTACATATACTTCTTTTGAATGAGGCCAAGGAGCGGATTTTTATAATTTCTACTGGAAGAACATTCCATATAGTTTAAGCAGAGTATCCTAGCCGTCACATCGCTTGGAAAGTTCAAAGCGGCGAGCTTTAATCGGAAAAATCGTTCAAAAAGCATCCATTAAAATATTTATGATGATTAAGTTTTTGACACTCCACTTTCCTTATCGTTCATATCAGAGCCCGTGTTTTAGACAAAGGAAAAAAAATGGGTTACACACTTAGACTGAAGTTGATTCAGCGATTTTTAGGTTACCATCCGATGGCTTTGAGCTCTAGCCTACTATATATAGCTATACGTGGTTCTTTTCACGTATATCTATGTTAACCAAAGGGGACTCCTTAAGAAATAAACAATCCCTCCACACCCTCTTAAAAGAGGGTGTGGAGGGATTATTCAATAAAATAAAGTTTTTACGTACTGTTACTATCTAAAGATGAAAAACTCAATTTAGATTTAAAATCTAAATTTATTAAAAAATCAGTTGTAAAATTTATTAAAACTTCAGTTGTAAAGTATATTAAAAATTCAATTGTAAAGTTTATTAAAAATTCAATTGTAAAGTTTATTAAAAATTCATTTGTAAAGTTAATTAAAAATTCATTTGTAAAGTTTATTAAAAATTCAGTTGCAAAATTCATTAAAAATCCAGCTGTAGAGTTTATTAAAAATTCTGTTATGAAGTTTGGCCCTGCGGTGGCGCAGTGTGGTAACGGGTTCGACTCCCAGCAGTGCAAAAAGAACGCTTACTCAGAGATCTCATAAAGATCGCACTGCTCACTGTAGTCCGGGGTTTGGTTCCCCAGGCCTTAAGAGGTTCGGATTCCTCGGAAAACAGTAGGTCCCGGCGCAGCATGACCACTGTAGTCTTTGAGCCGTAAAACCAAAAAACAAACAAACAAAAAGTTATAAAGTTTATTAAAAATTCAGTTGTAAAATTTGTTCAAAATCTATTCTCACTGAATCCAGAAGTACCATTATTCAAGTGCAGCAGGTAGAAGTTACTTAATTACAAGTATTCGCCAGTATATAAAAACAAACAAGCGCAAAAACACTTCTAGGCTCTTCCAAAAATTTAAACAATGGAAGATGCAAAATTTAAAAAAAAATGCATTGAAAACGTTTAGCATTTTTGGAAACACATATATACGTGTGTAAAAAAATTTCACTTGTGAATTTAAACAAAATTTAGCCACTTTTCTCATATTAATGAACATTTGGAGGATCTATAATTCTTAATTGAAGGAAGATTTATTGTCTTGCACCTTGCATTTGGAGGATGTTTAAAAATTTCTGTAACAAATTTGACATCGGACTATCTGACACTAAACGCTTTGTTTATTTTTTAATTACAAAAGCATTTAAGAAAAACTACATGTCAATTTTACGTTTATGTTAAATACATATTATTCTTAATTAATATCCTGCTCTCCATCCTGTGTGGCATTTATCCCTCTCTCTCTCTCTTTCTTGCTGTCCGTGGCAGTTTTTATCAAACCAATGTGGCTCAATTGCAAGTTATCAGGCCTGCTTTGCGGGGTTTGTCTATTTTTGCTAGCGAGTTAGAAAATTAGTAATGAATTTATTTTAATAAATGTAAAAATACTCATTTTTACATATAGGAGTATATATGCTTGTAGCGCTTAATTAGGAAGTTGTTACTAAATAATTAATCTAAATCATCATACATTTTATAATTATAGAAAAGTGAAGGTGAAAAAACCCCGTTCATGAGCTGTCCCAGATTATGCTTAGAATATTCAGGTAATTTTTTTTAATGTTGTAAGCTTCGTTTCTTTCTCAATAAATATTTTATAGAAGCAAGGGTGAAACTAAATTATTAATGCGCAAATTATTTCAAACGCATGTCATATATATATTATTAAAAAACGTGCTAGCTTATATAGCTGTGTTTGTGACAATTTAGGTTTTAATATTTGGCTGAGCAGTGCATCGCACATTCATTTATTTAAACTAAACCATCTATGTAAAAAGATTGTTATAATCAATTTACAATTTTTGATAATTTGGAAATTGGAAGTAAGATTTATTTTAAAAGGAAAATATAATTTTCATTCTTTTATTCTGATTTCAATGCAAAAACTAAGCAAATGTTTTAAATATTATTTGTAAAACAAACTACTTTTTTCCATAATTAACGTATACTGTATACACACAGGGTTCGAAAAATGGCGAATAATGGTACTTGCCAGACAAGAACAGTATATTTGCTTACTTCAATAAAGTAACCTGAGAAACTAGTAGGAAAAGAAAATTTCATAGTCGCCAATTGCAAAAATCTAGTCGCCAGTGCCGACCAGGCGAATACATTTGTTGAACCTTGTATATATGTGTATATGCATTACCCCAACTTTAAATAAATTTAGGTTATTAGTAAAAATAAACATTATATTCCCCTTTAAATGTTCAAATAACTACGCATGCACATAAAATGGTAATTTTAGTTATGATATTTTAGAATTGTACTTCGTAAAATTACTTTGAAAGTGTGTAACGTAAATATTCATTCTTTCTTAAATATTTCGTTTTACCCTGAACTTGTTCGAATTATCCGGATATTCTGGGGATTTTCTGTATGTCTAAATTTTAACTGCTGTGCAATTTTTGTTTTTAGAAAGCCATGCAATGCAGTTACGTGTCTACATTTACCAGGCTCGAGACTTGACAGCAGGTGACAAAACAGGACTTTCAGGTTTGTAATGTACCGAAATATTTTAAAATAATCGCAACAATTATCATTTTTAATCGACAATAATTTCCTAAAAAAGTTTTCATTTTTTCGTAATTTTATGCGTAAATTATATGTGAATACTGTAAGTAACTAACTTTCCCTTTACTCCTGTCTAAGTAGACAGGCAAAGGGACTTGTAAATGTGTATGCTTAAATATGTCTAAGTTGTCAAAAATGGCTACGGAAATTTTTTTTTTTTCTTTGTAAAAAAAAAGACGACGTTTATATATTTGATATCAAAACTACGATTCTATGCCGTAAGAAAAGGCCCCCTTCACCAATAAGGATCAACAGACTGCTGGACATTAAACATCTTGTTCCGCCATTTCTGCTTTCCTCATTTCATATGCGTTTTTCTTTTACTGTGTAACGAATGATTTCATTGGCCAAGGCATAATTGCTTCTTTTGGACGACAAACAGTCACTTTCAGCGTTAATTGCCATCACATTGTCAGTCATTAAACAACTCGTTTTCTTTATTTTAGTGTTCTTAGACGTGTCACAGATAGTGTTCTTTTTTTCTATTTCTTGTGACGGCAAAACTACTTTGTAAAAACTTGAAAAATTAAAAAGATGAAGTTCGCAAGTCTAGAATGGAACCCAATGCCCTGTACAGTGAAGATAGGCTACTTTCATTAATAGTGACCAGCAAACCGCCAAGCATTTAATTTCTTATTCCGTTATTTTAAATTATTAAATGTCAAATATATTCAGAAGCTTTGCAGTCAATTTTTTTTTTAAAAGAGACTCTGCGGCGCAAAAAATTTGGAAACCACTGATTTAATGAATAAGGTACTGTGAATTCGCGCTCAGTTGGCGCGTGACCCAGTTAGCATACGGGTTAGTCCATTGCATTTTAGGGAAGGCCTTCTTGGAGGAACTGTTTTTTTCCGCGTGAAAAACAAGTTTCGGAAAGACATCCTTCCCTAAACTGCAATGGACTAACCCGTCTGCTAAAGGTATCAGGCGTCAGGTCTGCGCGAACACACAATTGTTAAAGATTAATTCCCAGGACAGCTGAATAGCAGTATGAATGTGCTCTCTTTTCAGTCTGAGAACACAGAATTTAAATGCTACTAAAATCTGGTTTACTTCACGTTTTATAGTAAAAGTCATATTTTTAAAGTAAATAGAATTTCTAAAATATTTTAATTTAAAGGTAAAATTAAAATTATACATTAAAGGATTGGTTTGCTATATCCGTGAAATGGTTCATTATATCCGCGATATTCCGTAAATATTTTTCTTTAAATAAAACTAACCTAAAGCATTTGTTCATTATAGCTGTAAATTTGTTATATATCCGTGTTAATGTATTATATAATCGAATTTTACTGTATATATGATTATTTCTTTTAATGTTAAAGATCCTTACGCGGCAGTGTGTTTCATGAATCAAAGTCAGAAAACTGAAGTCATTTTTCACACTGTCAATCCAACTTGGGACCAAACTCTTATTTTCGATGGATTAACAGTTTACGGAAATTCTATGGAAATTCGCCAACAACCACCGCAGCTTGCGATCGAAATGTACGACAGAGATGCCCATGTATGCACTCTAGTATTTACTTGTTATATTTCGATTATGGTTGAATATAAACTTATAAGGTTAAATATTGGAAAACATATTATCCGTTACATATATTTTCCCCACAAAGAAATGTTTAATATCTTTTGTTGCAGGGGGACGATGATTTTCTGGGCAGAGTTCTTCTGACGCCTGTGGTTCAAAATAATCCGCAAGTATTTAAGTCACCCGCTTTAGCTTGGCATACTGTAAAATTGGGTGAAAAATATGCTGGCGAGGTCCTAATCTCTAGTGAAATATTTTTTGTAAGAAAAATTTTACTTTTAAAAGAATAGTAATTAAAATTATTATATGTTATTGTACTATATCATGACAAAATATATTTTATGTAGGTGGATAAAATTTCGCCGATTGAGCCACCGAAAAAGGGAAATATATTTATTGTTCCATCTCGTATCCGACCAGTATTACAACTGAGTGCCATAGAAGTGGGTAACAAGTGACGGTTGTTTTCTAAAATTAGTCGATTAATGAAATAAATGTTATATACATTTGACGATGGTTTTCAAGGAACCTGCTGTTTTTGGGTTTCAGTGGCACATTCTACTTTAGAAAGTTTTATTTTTTTCACTTATTAACGTTCGTTTCTATATTCGCAGATCCTGAGCTGGGGAATGAGGAGTATGAAAACTTTTGAACTATGCCCTATTTCATCCCCATCAGTCGAATTCGAATGCGCTGGTAGTGTAGTCCAGTCCAAACCCATAAAGGCTATGAGAACAAATCCAAATTTCAGTGATCCCGTTTTATACTTTGAAATGGTGAGCTAAGATATATGTTCTTCGTCATTCACCACATAATTAATGTTGCACATTCAGATTTAACCTTCTGCCTGCCTGCCTGCCTTCCCCCACCCATTTCCGTGGGCACGAACGTACAAAAACTGATTCATTCCGCGAGCATCGATTCTGACTGCTTAATTTATTTGCGCAACCCGTTTAATAATAGATGAAAACAGTGGTACATTACGCTTCTTCTTTGGACAAATAATTATTTGTTCAAAATGCAACTCTCACCAATTATAATTGGTGAGAGCTGCAGATTAATATCACAAAAAGTGTACAAATCTGAGAACAAAGCAATACAAAGTTGAATTAGAAGATTCGATAACAACAGTTATTTCGACACTGGCGTAAGGTTTAAAAAACGCGACGTTTTGGGAGCCAACTGCTTCCTTTGTCAAGTGAAGTCAGATTTCTGCCTTCACTTGACAAAGGGAGCAGTTGGCTCCCGAAACGTCGTGTTTTTAAACCTTACGCCAGTGTCGAAATAATTGTTGTTTTGACCCAGAGGACGTTATACTTTTCAAAGTTCAGTAAAATTTTAAAAAATACATGTTTAAAAAATACTACACGTTTTAATTCTCAAAAATGTGTGCGTGTGTATAGATGTTAAATTTTTTAAGCGGCATTAGTCTCACAAGTCTGGCAGTCAGAGGATTAATGTATGCATATTGTTAATATTAGTATATATTAAAACTACTTTACTTCATTTCAGTTGTTGCCTCAAGAAGCAAATTTTATGCCACCAATGAATATAAAGATTAGAGACAATCGGCCATTTGGACGGAAGCCTGTTATTGGCACATGTGCAGTTACTGATCTTCATTCCTATATGTGTCAAGCATTAACAATGGATTCTATTCAGATACCTAACAATCAATTTACTCAGATTGGTAATTACCGGTATACTTGTAATTTTTATAATTATTTCGCTAATCAAACTGATCAGCTGCATTCATGGTATCTATATCTTTATCGCTAGATGTTCCCGATACTGTCATTGAAATGGTTAATGAAGTGGGAACTGATAATTCAAAGGTTTGTCATAAACATTACTGAACATTTTGTAAGCGTTTGTCAGAGATATTTAGAGACGTTTTGTAAATGTTTGTCAGAACTATTTGGAAACGTTTTATGAATGTTTATGATTACATGAAAAATTTACATCCTCTTTTTTTTCTTAGCTAAAGGATTCAGTGCTTGATTGGTGGTCCAAATATTATGCATCGACTGGGGAAGTACACAAATCAGGGAAATATCTGCAGCTAGGACATGATGTTCTTAGGGTATTTATCAAGCAATTAGATATATTGTAATAATTAACTACACGATTTAGTTTATTATACGCTACCCTATAGGATTCTGCGGTGGTGCTGTGGTAGGTAACACTTTCACCTAGCGTGCCGTTATCCCGGGTTCGACTCCTAAAGGTGCCGGAAAAACACCGCTTGCCGACTAGCCCCTCACTGTAGTCCGGGAGGTGGTTCCTTAGGCTTTAAGAGGCCCGGATTCCTAAGAAAACTGTAGGTCCACGAGGTTCGGATTCCTCGGAAAATTGTAGGTCCCGTCGCAGCATGACCACTTTAGTCCTTGAGTCGTAAAACCACAAAACAAACAAATAAATATTGTTCAAAGGGTTTTTAATGAAGCGCCTTGTAATTATAATATTCACTCCTTCAAGCAAGTCCTGACGTAGCATGATCCTCTCTTTCTTTGAGCCATGAAACTTAAAAGCACCAACCTCCATTGAAATTACCCCAAACAAACAAAGGCTGTTTTACTGCAAATAGAGCAATTTCAGTGCAAGTGTGCATGGGTGTAAAATATTAAAGAAGAATCGACTCAATTGTTCATAACTCATGGTGTCCCTAAGAGGATGCAATGCAGCTTAGTAAAGAGGTTTATCATTATACACGACTCTTCAAACTTACATTGAATAATATTAAAATTTTGTAATTTGCGTTTTAATAGAAGAATAGATGACTTACAATATAAAGAACATGAAACTTTAATATGACGCTTGATCGTACTTGACTGTCATACTACTGTATTAATAATCGCTTATATTGTTGTATAGGGGCCCTGCGGTGGCGCAGTGTGGTAACGCGTTCGCCTAGTGCGCCGTTAACTCGGGTTCGACTCCCAACGGTGCAAAGAACGCTTACTCA
>QLNU02015360.1:54594312-54604729 GCA_006491805.2 Dysdera silvatica
TTCCAGTGATTCTTAGCACCCCCTGCTTTCATGCCACACTGACCGCTGCCTTGATCAGGAGCACTCCAGCACCTGGAGACTAGGGGCCATGGTTTCTGGTGTGTCAACATAATGGAGGAATTAGCCATAATTTCACCACGCTGGCTAGACGGGTTGGTGAATTAGCCCTCCCCTTCCGCCTTTCTATCCGTGCAGCAAATATTAATTTGCCACATAAATAGAAAGCTCAGCCTGCACCACTTGAAGGCGGGGTAGGACACTAGGTTACTGGCCTGGCCGGTTCCACACATCGTCACATACGTTCAGCGTGTGGGTCTCCTTCCAGTTAGATACCAGCAACCCTTTTGCAGGCCATATATATATATATATATATGCCATATGTATTATATCAAAGAAAGCTTATTTAATCATGGTTCTAACAAGATCAGAAAAGTGTTTCTACAGCACATAGAGCTGAAGGTATTATGAGTTGAATTTTAACAAACGCATGAAAACCCAGTACCCCTCCTGGATTAAAACGAGTTTAAATTTTCATAAAAAGTCACCAATTAGAGGACAAACTAAAGAAGTACGAAACAAAACGTTTAATACCTAAAATAATTTTACTATATCTAGTTTTTGCAATGACCTAAAATGCCTTCTTCAGTCTATATGCAAAGATCGTTTATTCGCAAAAACATTGTTGAATATTAGCAAGATTGCAAAAAAAAATATTTCTTCCAACTTTACGCTGCGATTACAACAGGCTGTTAGCAAATAAATTGACTTTTACATTAAGAATGAAGAACAATATTTTATTCTTGTTTCTATTTTTATTTGCCCTCTAATTGGCGACCTTTCACGAAAATTTAAATTTGTTTACGTTCAAGAGAAGCCATGCGATTTGATGTATTGGTCAAAATTCAGTTTGTAATAACTACAGCTCTATGTCCCATAGAAAACCCATTCTAACCTTGGTGAGTAACAGCATCCGTAACTGTAGGGTACAATACATTCGAATGGATGAAGCTCAACTCACACTGAATGACGTCTTTCGGAAAACAAAATGTGGTATCTACTGTAGCATTTATCAGGATGGAGCAATAGTTCACATTACAATTCCAGAAAAGACTATTCTGATCAATACCTTCAGTGAGGACGTACTTATTAGTAGGCACTACAAAATCATATGGCTTCCTTGGTCTCCAGACTTGGCACCAATTGACTTCTGATTGTGGAATATTTTAAGTCTTAACTTTATCAGTTACGCCCTTCAACATTGTCAGAACCAAAAGATGTCATTCAGAGTGAGGTGAGTTTCATCCATCCGGATATGCTGCACAATACAGTTACGGCTGTTGTCATTCAGCTGAATTGTGTCATACCTTGTGGTGGAGGTCTTGTCGAACATTTGTTAGTGTAATACACAAACTCAACATACAATAGTCATTTTTATTGTCTTTTGAATATTTAAAACGCCACCTACCGGTGAGCTTGGGGGGCTAAAATTTCTTTATTCTGAAGGAAAAAATCCACTTCCAAAAAATAATTATCATGCACACCAAACTTCATTGAGATGATTTCAACCTTTTTAATGAATTCTTAAAATTTTATGCCGACTTTTGTTTCACCATATATATCACCAACCTTTAAATACCATTAATTATTCTGATATTTCAAACGGAAATAGTTCACCTTGCCATTTGTGTCCTTTGGAGCCAGTTCGCTAGCTTTCACCACATAAACTCTGACAATGACTTCTTCTTTCGTTGCTACTGGAAGTGCTTTAAGTAGTCTTTGAGGACGTGGTTCATTTGGATCAGATGGTATGGGATAAATTCTAAATGTCCCCTGTTGAAAAATAGAATCATTTTTAAAACACTGGTACTATGAAACATAGCTTGAGAGTAAATGCATCGTAGAACCTCATTAGTTGTATTAGAACTCACTTTGAATTCTCCAACCGTGTTGGATTCTTCTAGATCTTTCGAGATTCCACGTTTAAGAGGAAAGGTATTGAGGAAATCAGAAAATCCATTAAACGGTTCTGCTTTTTCTAGCTCACATGGAAATACCTATAATTCAAAATATCAGATGTATTAGAATGAGAGAGTGAGAGAATACATTTCATTCAACCTGCGTACAGTTTTTAATGATATATCTGGAGCATAGTGTTTGTTATGTTACTTTGGTGCCTCTTAAAATTAAAATATATTTACTGATAATTAGGTTAAAAAATGGAGGAGGGTATAAAGCAATATAGTTTCTGTTACGAATCTCTCTTCTAGATAGGTAACACATTACATAAATTGCAAGTGCCTCAATTTCTTGTTTTGTAAATTTAATGATGGGGAGCACATTAGTCTTGATTTTAATCGACTGAGAATTTTTTATGTTGATTTATAACCTCATTTGAGAAACCGCAATGATGCTGAAAATTAAAGGAGGATCTTCAAAATTATAAATGACTAGGAATGCATGTAAGAAAATGAGCGGATATTTAGTGTCTATGCAGCCAATATAGAAGTAAACATTTCCTGCAATATAAATAGCCTCGAATATGCAAATTAGGAGTAAGATAAAAAGGCGCTTTAATTAACTCGTCTCCTATGCATTCTCGACAACTTTGTTTACTTCGATCTGTAATGCCGTATTAATCTGCTACAAAAATCTTAATAGACTGGAATACAAAATTGGAGAGCAATTAGTGGGATGGAAGCTGTTTAATCCCAGACTAAAGTATTCAAAACGTTAAACCTCCCACAACATTTCCTATTCAGATGCTTATAACAAGTTAAACAAACAAGAAAGATTCATAGTCAACCATCACAATGTAGTTTCAATAACATAACTCTCGCAGACGATCTATTTGTTTGGATTTTAGGACGCAAGAACATCAAATGTCATGGGGCGCTGGGACCTATGACTTTCCAGGGAATCCGAACCACTGTTACCAAGGTTACAAAACCCCGAGTTACGGTAGACAGAAATACGCCACGTGTCCTTCGATACCATTGGGAATCGAACCCTCATTAATAGCAAGATAGATAAATGCGTTACCACTTCGCCATCATAGGACAATAGACCTACGTCTTTACGACGAATCTGAACCTCTTAAGAAACCAAACACCAGACTGTTGTTTACAGTTTGGTGTTTGGAGTTAGAGTGTTAGTAAGCAGTTTGTGAGCGGCGTTTTTTTTTTGTTTTTTTTCCCACCATTGGAAGCTGAACACGGATTAACATCACGTTAGGTGAAATCATTGCACATCATAAGGCTAATTGCAGACGATTACTTTCTATCTCTGATTGAAGCCAAAATTGGGAGATTGCATTTAGAAAACTTTCTCCTTCAAGTTCGTAGTATCACGGAGATGTAGATTTTACGATATAGCCCAATCACGGCCGGCGGAAAGTACGGGAAAAGCGGGCAACAGTCCGGGGCGCCACTTCGCGAGGGGGCGCTCTCGATATATTTTACACTTAGAAACACCTTTAAAAACTTTTTTAAATGGTTGAATGTCATTTATGACAAACAGTCCTTTACTGTAAAGCGGGATTTTAATTGTGGTATCATATTGTAATACCCTGGTTCATGAATACATCGTTTCCACATAGCGAATTTTCTATATAACGAAATTTTTTCATGGAACTGTCCATTTCTTCTTGCAATATGCCCAGCCCATCGCCATTTCAGCCCTTTTACTTTAACAATGATGTCCTCCACTCTAGTTTGCTCTCTCACCCAAGTGTTCCTTTTTCGATCTCTCCTAGTTATTCCAAGCATGCACCTCTCCATGCTCCTTTGCGTTGTCTGTAACTTTCGTATTGCTCCAACTGTTAGACTCCATGTCTCTGATCCATAAGAGAGGACTGGCAATACACACTGGTTGAAGACTTTCCTTTTTAGACATAAAGGCAATTTCCCCTTCAGGATAAAACTGTTTCTTCCAAATGCACTCCAGCCAAGTTTAGCCATCTATTTGGGTTCTTACATAATGGCGCGTATTGAAATCAGCTGGCCAAGGTAAATATATGAATCAGCAATTTCTAGCTCAGTGTTGTCAACTTGTATTTTTGTTTCCTCTACGAAATTATTGAACATGATCTTAGTTTTTTGTAGGTTCATCTTGAGTCCAACTTCTTTACTTCTAGTTGAGAGCTCCTGTACCATGTCTTGGAGTTCTGATGGGTTCGTTGAAAAAATAACAATGTCATCAGCAAACCGCAGATGATTTAAATATTCACCATTTATTTTTATTCCCTTGTTATTCCAATTTATCAGCTGAAAAATCATCTGTAAAGCAGAAGTAAAAAGTTTTGGAGAAATGGTATCTCCCTGCCTCACCCCTTTGCCAAGTTTGATAGTTTTGGTATCTTTATGTAACCGAAATTTTGCACTTGCATTTTTATACACACGTTTCACCATGTCAATGTACACATCCTCAATGTCTGTTGATCTTAAAGAGTTGATGACTGCTGATGTTTTTATAGAGTCAAAGGCCTTCTCATAGTCAATAAATGCAACACACAATGGAAGTTCATATTCATGTGTTCTTTCAATTAATTCTCTTAATACTTGAATATGGTCCACTGTACTGAATCCACTTCGAAATCCAGCTTGTTCTCTTGGTTGAGCTGCATCTAATTTTTTCTGCAGGCGATGTGTTAGAACTTTTGTGAAGATTTTATAAATAGCAGGTAACAAGCTAATTGGTCGGTAATTTTTCAAATCCTCTTTATCACCTTTTTTATGCAAAAGAATTACTGTTGCAGAATCCCATTGGTTTGGTATGTTACCGCTGTTAAGACATTTGGTAAAGAATTTTGCAAGTATGTCTTCTACATATTCTCCAGCTTCTTTTAGGATATCTAATGTAATACCATCATCACCAGGGGCTCTTCCTTTCTTCATATTTTTTATTGCAAATGAAACTTCTTCTTTTAAGATTTTAGGAGCTGTTCCTTCGACTATTTCGGCGTCTTCGTTTAATCCACTGTTACTTTCATATAGTTTTTTGTAGAATTCTTCCAACTCCTCCTAAGTATTTCTTCCCTATTTCTTGTTACGGTGCCATCCTCTCCTTTTAATGCAATGATGTGTTTCTTCCCAACAGATAAACTTCCTTTAACAACCCTAAGGCTCTTGTTATTTTCAATGGCTTTCCTTACTAGCTCACAGTTGAATTTTCTTATGTCTTCTTTCATGCTTTTGCGCAGAGTTTTACAAAGTTCTATGTACTCAATCCTGGAACTGGTATTTCGATTGTCCACCTTCATATCTCTTCGCCTTTTCATGAGCTGTTTCGTCTTCTCAGATAATTTGCTATTGTGCTTTTTACAGGTTACACCACCAATTTCCCCAGCAGTTTCAACTATTGTCTTAACAATGTTTTCATTTGCTTCTGAGATATCACTTTCATCAATAAGTCCTTCCAGTGCAGAAAAGCGATTTTTTAATTCCAACTTGAATGCCTCGGTATTTTCTTTTAATTTCTTTAAATCCACCCTCTTACTTACTTGTTTCCTAATGAGCTTCTGTCGTTCTAATTTAGTATTTAAGTGCATTTTACATCTCACCATTCGATGATCACTTCCAGTATTAAATCTGTTCAGTACACTGCAATCTTCAATAATTGATTTCTTGTTTGCCAGGATATAGTCAATTTCACTAGTTCCCCCATTTGGGTGTTTCCATGTCCATTTTCTTTGCGGTTTCTTCTTAAAAAATGAATTCATGATGCTAAGGTTTTCAGCTTCTGCAAATTCGATGAGTTGATCGCCACGTTCATTCCTTTCCCCATATCCGTATTTACCAACCGATGTCTCTCCTTGTTCCTGTTGTCCAATTCTTGCATTGAAATCCCCCATGATGAGCTTGATATGTTGTTTCCCCTTGGTATGTAGCTGTTTGATTTCTTCATAAAATTCTTCAACCTCTTCGTCGGTATGGCTTGATGTTGGTGCATATACCTGTACTATTTGAAGTTGGTATCGCTGGGTTAGTTGAACAACGAGCCTCGCTGCTCGATCTGATGTACTTCATCATATATATATATGGTTGAAAGACCACGCCAGCGCATGTCATGGACAATAGATATGAACACCTACATCATGCGCACCTACTATACGATTACAAAGCTAGAAACAGACATGACAAATTACAGACCCACACTTCACGCCAAATTCGCACAACAGTACCCACACCTGGACATCAGTATAGAAAGGATAACAACCCAACGCAGGAACATAATAACCAGAAATCTCTTAGCAGAGCCCATACTACAAAGGTTAAGAGATGAAGTCGCCAATGACCTGGCAAACACTTCAACCAGTGTGGCCAACCCTGAAGCACCAGCTAGTAGCGCAAGAGAACCGCTCCAACCAAGCATAGAAGAAGAAGAGAGGAGGGACGTGGAGAAAATGGAAGAAGGTTTCCAATGTGCCCTGGCGGAATATGAAGGCTCGGATGCCGCAACAAGGCCAAGAATACCACGCCAACCGGCATCTTGGAAACTCTGCAAAGCAACCAAGATCCTCAATGAACATACTCTACCACTACACCTACAGAACCACAACTCCCTACAGGAAATACACACCGCCATATACTGTGCAGCAGTAGCGGCATCACGCGCCAATGGGTACGAAGTAAGGAACGAAGGCCGAAGTAACAGAGGAAACAAAGCCCAACCACCATGGCAAGTGAGACTGGAGAAAAGAATAGAAGAGCTCCGCAGCAGCATAGGGCGAATAACCCAGTACATGCAGGGAAATAGGGGTAAGAAATTAGTGAGGAAAGTGAAGATGGCCCTTAAGAGAAATAGGATTCATACAAGACACGAAGAGCCCAATAAACACATCAGCGAATATCTGGATACCCTCAAACAAAAACTGGGTGTATACGCCAGAAGACTCCGAAGATACAAAGACTATACCAACAAAAAACAACAGAACATGCAATTCCAAGCAAACCAGAAGGCCTTCTACAGGAAGCTTCGAGAGACCCCAGCGAACAAAGACAAGTACGAAGCCCCAAAGCCAGCAGAAATAGAGACCTTCTGGAAGACACTATGGTCCAATGAAGTACAGCACAAAAGCGCCCCCTGGATTCAGCAAGAAATGGAGGCTACGAGAGGAATAGAGGAGATGGAGTACACGGGCATCACGATAGAGGAACTCCAGCAGGTAATCCAACGTACGCACAACTGGAAAGCACCCGGTATTGACGGCATACACAACTTCTGGTACAAGAAATTTACCAGCGCCCATGGCCCATTAGCCAAGGAACTTACGGCGATAATTGAAGACCCCAGCAAAATGCCTGAATTCCTCTGCAAGGGAATAACTTACCTCCTACCGAAGGACCAGGATACCAGTAACCCAGCGAAATACCGACCCATTACGTGCCTTAACACCCTGTACAAGATACTCACGGGGTGCATCTCTGAAAAAATAAGCCGGCACAGCGAAAGCAACAACTTAATGACGGAAGAACAAAAGGGATGCCAGAAAGGGACTCTGGGATGTAAAGAGCAGCTTACCATCGACTCAGTTATCCTGGAACAAGCAAGAAAACAAAAGCGAAAACTCAACACCGCATACATAGACTACAAGAAGGCTTTCGACTCTGTTCCGCACTCGTGGCTCCTTGAAATACTCAGCATATACAAAGTGCATCCCTCAATCATCCGATTCCTACAGAGCAGCATGAAACAATGGAGAACCCGGTTACAGCTAAACACGCCAGACAGTAAAATAGAAACGGCCGAGATCCCCATCCGCCGCGGAATCTTTCAAGGAGACGCACTAAGCCCCCAGTGGTTCTGCTTGGCGTTAAACCCCTTGTCAAGGATGCTGAACACAAGTAAATACGGATACATGCTGAAGAAAGACAAGAGAAACCTACATAAAGTCTCCCACCTCATGTACGTAGATGACATCAAGCTATACGCGCCAACAATCACCCAACTCCGACAACTCATCAGTATAACAGAGACATTCTCCAAGGACATAGGAATGGAATTCGGCCTCGATAAGTGCAAAATACAGAAGAATAGCAAAGAAGATTTACCAGGCATCGAACTCGAAGACGGGAGACTACTGAAGACCTTGGACGAGGGCGAAACCTACAAATACCTAGGGATAATGCAAAAACGGCAGCAGGAGCACAAGAAAGTCAAAGTCCAGCTCACGCAAGCATTCCAAGAAAGACTTAGAAGCATTGTGAAGACGAAACTGAGCGGGAAGAACACCACGCAAGCAATTAACGCATATGCGGTACCAGTGCTCACCTACTCCTTCGGGATCATCAAATGGTCCAACACTGAACTAGAACAACTCCAGCGGAAAATGAGAACCATCCAGAGAAGAGCCGGACAACTACACCCTGCAACGGCAATTGAACGGCAAACACTACCCCGGGAAGAAGGAGGACGCGGACAAGCGGACCTCAAAGACTTACATGACAAGCAGATCCAGAGCATGAGGCAATACTTCCAGTTGAAGAGTCCCCGATCGCCACTCATCCAAGCCATAATACAAGCAGATGCAAATTACACGCCACTAAACCTGTGTAGTACCGAAGAGCGTGTCCTCGAAACAGCCAACGAACAGAAACTGAGAACTTGGGCCGGAAAACCATTACATGGCAGGCACTACAATGACCTGCAACAACCACACGTTGACAAAAAGGCATCAAATTCTTGGCTGGCCAAAGGCACTCTCCAGCCAGAGACAGAAGGATTCATGCTAGCCATCCAAGACCAAGTGATCGCAACAAGGAACAATCAGAAATTCATCCAGAGAAAAGACATAGAAAGCGACAAATGCAGACACTGTCATGCGGCATCGGAGACAATCCAACACGTGATGGCAGGATGCAAGATCCTTGCGCAGTCAGACTACAAACATAGACACGATCAAGTAGCGAAAATAGTCCACCAGAAATTGGCAGCGAATGCTGGCTTTCTGACAGAAAAATGCCCGTACTACAAATATGAGCCAGAGACCGTGCATGAGAACGAAACACACAAGCTTTACTGGGATAGAGCAATCATAACAGACAAGACAGTCCCACATAACCGTCCTGACATAACCCTCGTCGATAAATCGAATAAGACCACGTACTTAATCGACATAGCAGTACCCAACACCAATAACATACAGACAACCTACACAACGAAAATCACCAAGTACCAAGATCTCAGACATGAAGTACGAGATATATGGGGTATGGAAAAGATCCTCATCATCCCGTTAGTCATCTCAGCAACAGGGATAGTACCAAAAACGCTTGCGACGAATTTGGAGATACTCAACATTGACCCAAACACGTGTCACATTGTCAGGAAGTTTCTAGACATGGCACATTAAGAAGTGATGTAAAAAGAGGCTTGGGAACATGGCGCT
The DNA here is from genome assembly GCA_006491805.2 of Dysdera silvatica. Classification (NCBI taxonomy): domain Eukaryota; kingdom Metazoa; phylum Arthropoda; class Arachnida; order Araneae; family Dysderidae; genus Dysdera; species Dysdera silvatica. The sequence continues at coordinate 54,603,698 of QLNU02015360.1, forward strand.
CTGCCCGTCCCAAAGCCTGTTTCCGCCAAGAATGGGCGAGGAAAACTTTTATATATATATATATATATTCAAACTAGAAAACCACACTAAATTTAAAGCAATAGTATTCAATATCCCATAAAAGAACATAATATATGTGTTATCTAAAATATGCCTTTATATGTACGCAAAATGTATGCCATAACAATACCATATCAATAAATAGTATTCAAACAAAGCCCAAAATGCATCCATTCCAAAAGCCATAAATGGAATTATCACACAGCAGAGCATTTATAACATATCATTTGATATATAAATGAAGAATCAATATATTTAAACAAACCATTGCTGGTTTGGATAAGAAGGCATATAATATATAACTTTCTTTGTGGTTTCGCAATTGAGGGTGTAGGCAGAGTTTATGAGCAGAGTCTTGACTCGAAGACGTTACAAATAAAGGTTGAAATCCAAAAGTGGAGTCTTTGTGAGCTGCAGAGCAAGAATGTTTTTCCTTGCAGCCAAGGCCGGAAGAAGAAGTAGGAGAAACGAAAACAGTAGAAAAATGTAAATGAATTTTGAAGGTGTCGCAGCTAAGGAATGATATTATAAGTGATGGGAGGCTTAACACTCGTAATCAATGGCGTCGTGATAAGCAGGCAACATTCAGAGCAGGCACAGCCTAGAGAAAAGCTGTGGAGACTTCAACTTGTTAGTTGGTATTTATGCCCGTAACCTTTAAAAAATGAATGGGAGCGTAGTGAATGAATATTGGTAGTTATTAGAATAGTTATTACATCATCCCAGTTATTCTGGAAAAGTATAGGTTTTAAGATGGTTATTATATTAGTGCAGTTGACTAATGTTCGCTCTTTGAATGGAATTATTATCGATTATAGATTACTACTGAATTTGACATTACTTTTACATCTATTACTTTTATTAAGGTATTTCCTTGGTATAAAAAATCATTTCGTTTAATTTTTTAATTTCATTAGAAAAAACAGAATCCTAAGAAAATCTGTATTTGTCAGAACGTTGATTTGTGCAAAG